>CM053402.1:150946699-151050092 GCA_028644305.1 Xerus rutilus | reverse complement strand
AGCCACAGCCACAGGAGCGGCAGCAGGTGCGGCGGCAGCAGCAGATCACCGGGGTGCTGCAGCAGCCCCCACAGCAGCCACAGCAGCAGGGGCAGCAGTTAGAGCAGCAGCCGACCCGGTAGCATCTGCATGTGGTGCAGCTGCCACAGCCACCGCAGCCACCACAGCTGCCACAGCCGCCACAGCCACCACAGCCACCGCAGCCGCCGCTGCAGCCACCGCAACCTCCACAGCCACAGCAACCCATGGTGTCAGTAGAGAGGACTCAGGTGCAGAGAGGAGGAAGCGTTGAGGAGGGGAGAGGGCGAGCTGAGGGCTCCTTCTGCAGGAGCCCTTAAGTACCATCTGGAGGAGGATGGTGACAGAGTGAACCAGGACACATGACAATGGCTACTTCCTTATTACTATTTATTTCCAGAAAAGAAAATAGAATTATTTCTCATTTGTAGCCTTACTAGAAACATTTGGTTTAATAAAAGTGCTCAATTTTAAAGTTCCCATTTGCACACTAAGAACCAGGCCTCGTAAAGTTAAAAGCTCAGAAGATGTCACATGTAAGACAGGGGAACACAAATGGCTCTGCCTCTGCAGAAAATGAGGAGAAGAAAAGAAAGAAAAATAGAAGTGGAAGGAACAAGTTGAGATCCATCTTCTTTCTGCAAGAACCTGTTCAGTGACCCCACACATTCCCCAGATGCAACATGGAACAGAGAGACCCAGGCCATCTCCGTGAGCTGCAGCAGTACACAGAGCACAGTAGACAGTGCCTGCTGGTGAGGCTGCCAGGGCCACTGGGCAGTGAAGTGATCCAGGAATTAGGGGTTCTAGGCAGCCACTGAGAACAGGGTCCAGTGGGAGAAGCAGCCCCTCTTCCAAGCTGTGGGTGGCCCCAGAGGTCCAGGTCGGCTATGTCATCAAGGAAGGGCTACCAAGACTTGACCTGGGACAGAGATCAGGTTCCACGGCTCTACAGGCCACTTAGCTATACCCCATCTTACTGTCCATAGACTCTACCTAAGATCGCTGTTGTCTTAAAAATGCATTTGGTGTCTGGCAGCTCACAGTGAGCATTTTAATATCTAGACACACAGCTGAAAGTACGTATCCTTGTGACAATAAGAAAACATCAACAGCATCCACACCTGGTGTATGGATTTGCAAAGAAAAAGATGGTATTATGGATAGACAAAATAGAATTTTACTAATTATAAAAATAATTTGTGTAATTGAAATGAAGTATGTAGTGTTCCAATGAGATTTTCCTTTGAAATTTTAATTATATTAGAGTCACTATCTCTTAAGGAGTTGTGTTCTTCCAAAATTCATATGTTGAAGCCCCAACCTAGGTCTGGAGACCAGGTTTTTAAGAAGATAATTAAGATTTAATAAGGCCATAGAGTTGGGGCCCTAATTGAAGAGGACTGGTGTTTATGAGAAGAGAAAAGATGCCAGGACTCTCTGTGTGCACACAGAGAAAATATTGTGTAAGGACAATCACCTACAAGCCACCTACCACTCTGGCAGAGGCCCTGCCAACCTTGACAGCACCTTGATCTTGGACTTCCAGCCTCCAGAACTGTGAGAAAATAAATTTATGTTGTTCAAACCACCCTGTCTGCTGCATTTTGTCATAGCAACCCAAGCTGACTATTACACTGAGCCTCCCACCATACTCCTAAAACTTAAGTCTTGATTCAGATTACAGGGAAATCTCAGCTAAATAATGGGAGATCTTTGATGAGGTTCTAAAAATGGATACCACTCTGTCTGTGCCTTCAGTATACTTAATCAAAAAGAAAAAGTATCACTGTGTGAGAGACTGTAAAAACGCTTCTCCAGGGCTGGGATTGTGGCTCAGTGGTAGAGCGCCTGCCTCGCATGCGTGAGGCACTGGGTTCGATCCTCAGCACCACATAAAAATGAATAAAATAAAGATATCTGTCCATCTACAACTAAAAAAAATTAAAAAAAAAAAAAAACGCTTCTCCATCAAAGAGAGATCCTTTAATCTTTCTTAGTGACATACAAACAAATGATGTTTCTTATAATCAATGGCAAACTGGGCTCAATGGAATATAAAAATATGTAAGAGTTAATATGTTAAAAGAAATAAAAGAAGATAAAATAAGTATGACAAAAGAATACAACACTATCAATGATGAACAAGCACATTTGCAAAGCAATCAAACTTTTAAAACTTCTGGAAATAAAAAAATGAAACAATTAAATGTCAAAAGGCAATGAATAGATTGCTAAACCCAGCTGAAGAGAAAATTGGTGACAGAACGCAGTATTTAATAAATGTCTCAAAACTCAGCACAGAAAGGCAAATTGGTTTTAAAAGTGATGAGAAGTGAGAAGACATAGACAGAAGGAAGATCTGTCACAGTGGTAAGCGGCTGTCATCCATTACTTTGGGGGAAGCTGGAAAAGTGTGAAGCACTTTCATCACAGTTTAGTGTCTGGGAACCAGGAAAGTGGAATGATTCATAAAACAAGGAACAGTCCCGTGCTGCAAAGAGCTTTCCTGTCCAGATCTACAATAGTGCATCCGTCAAAAAAAAAAAAAAAAGTAGCTTGAAAATGACTGATTGAAGTTGAGAAAAAAGATAATACAGAGAAAGGAGAAGACATACTATCTGAAGATAATGATTGGGAGTTTCTCACGTTTAATAAAGACACCAGTATTCAAGTTCAAGGGTCTCAACAAATACCAAGTTGGGTAAAATCAAAGAAATTAAGACGACACTCCTTGTAGCAAGATTCAAGAGCACAAAAGAGAAACAAAACTAAAAATAGTCAAAAAGAAGGGGGAGATGATCTCCAAAGGAAGCCTCATTCATACAATGGCTGATGTCTCAATACAAAGTAAGTCAGAAGACTGGGATACAAATGTGTCCAAAAGAAACTCCCTTTTAAAGACTTTGGGGAGACATCCTCTCTGAAGGAATTTCCATCAAAGGATATACTTTAGAAAGAAGGAAATGGCTGAGGGATAGCTCAGTGGTAGAGAGCTTGCCTAGTGTGCACAAAGTCCTGGGATTGTTCAATTCCTACACCACCAAAAAAAGAAAAAAGAAAAAGAAAGAGAGAGAGAAAGATTCAAGGCAATCTCCATCAAAATACCAATGAAATTCTTCACAAAATTAGATAAAACAATTTTTAAATTCATTTGGAAGAACAAGAGACCCAGAATAGCCAAAGCAATACTAAGCAAGAAAAGTGAAGTAGAAAGTGTCACAATTCCTCACCTGAAATTACACTACAGAACTCTAGTGACAAAAACAGCATGAAAATACCATATAAAACAATATGTACAGCCGGGCGTGGTGGTGCGCGCCTGTAATCCCAGCAATTAGGGAGGCTGAGACAGGCGAATTGCGAGTTCAAAGCCAGCCTCAGCAATGGGGAGGCACTAAGCAACTCAGTGAGACTGTGTCTCTACATAAAATGCAAAATAGGGCTGGGGATGTGGCTCAGTGGTCGAGTGCCCCTGAGTTCAATCCCCGGTACCAAGAAAATTTAAAAAATAAAATAAAAAATAAATATATATATATATATATATATATATATATATGTGCAATATAGCTAGAGAAGTACTCAGAAGAAAGTATATAAATTTAAACTCAATACATTTGATAAGAAGAAAAACTAATAACTATTAAATTACTCATTCAATCCAAGTAAGATAAGAAAGAAACAACAGGGATACATATAGAAATTTAAATAAAATGCAAATATACAATGGAGTCATCTAAGCCAAAAGTGAGCTCTGCAAAAATACTAATAAAATTCAAAATCTTCAGGAAATATTGATTACAAAAAAGGGACATCACACCCTTCCAAATATTGTCATGAATTTAAAAATGTATAAATCTAGATGCATAACAGATTAAAGGATGAGACTATTATGAACCAATTTATACCAATACATTTGAAAATAGAGAAAATGGACATAGAAAAATGTATCATATTGAAACTGGAAAAAGCTTAAATTCTTCTTTAAAGGAAATTGAATCCAAAGTTTAAAATCTTTCAGATGAAGAAGGAATAGCAAGAAAAAAAGAGAAGAAGTGGAAGACTGCACGGGGGCCTCGGACCATCATATAAGACTCACACTGCAGACTGACGGATGCCTGGCTATGTGAGCTGTGCCACAGGTACAGGGAAGAATGTGGCCCTGGAACCAGCTGCAAGAGTCTTGAAGGGGGTGACCCAAGAGCAGGTTGTAAGTGATATGACAGGAAAATGTGCTAGTACTAAGCATTGCAATAAAGACTCAGATGTCTGACCCTTGATCCTGAGAGACCAACTTACTGTTGAGATCCTGGAAATGAAGACTTGATCAAAGAAAATCATAAAAGATAAGAATTAAGTAAGATGCCATAGAGGAAAAGAGAAATGGGTGAACCCTTAAAAATTCATCCCTATTCAATGCGCCAGGAAGAAGACTGTGCCTTCAGAATAGACCCATGGCATGATATTAAGATGGGAAGCTAGAAACAGCAGGAATGTGAGTGTCTGCTGGTCACTAATAAAATTAGATACTGAAAAAATCTGAAAACAGCTTCTCCAAGAAGCTGCTGGTGGGATAGCAGTGACTCATTTTTTATACATGAACAAATCAGCTCTCTCCCAGGTTGAGGCAAGGTTTCATCAATCTGTGGTCATGCAACACGGACTTAGTTACTCCTGTCTGCTCAAGAGCAAGGTGACATCTACTGTGCTTCACTGCTCAGTGGAGATTTGCGGCAGATGTTATCTGGTCAGCTTGTGGACGTGAATGTTGAGAGGGTGGCTGATTACGACTAGCCTCGTGTCCCAGTGGAACAGAGTCAAGCCATCAGTCTCATCCTGTTAACCCCTTTGGGACTAGATGACAAGTCTCCCTTTATGCAAAGCTTCTTCTGCTCTTGCTTGAAGACTACAAAGGTGAGGCCAACCACCCTGCACTTACGTGCTGCAAGACACCTGGAGAATCCAGTCTTTCTGGTTATTGCTCCACACTCTGGCTACGCCAGATACCAAGCCAGTCTCTTTGGTCCTGAAAGGGTAATTGTGGTGCTCAGAGGTTTTCCATCTGGCTGGTAAGTTTTCTCTCTGATAAAGTATCCTCTAATTAATTTATTTATGTACTTTTTTCAGAAGTGGAAATTGAATACAGGAGTGCTAAACCACTGAGCTGCATCCCCAGCCCTTTTTAAATTGTTTTTATTTTGACACAGGGTCTCACTCAATTGCCCAGGTTGACCTTCAACTTGCAATCCTCCAGCCTCAGCCTCCCAAGTAGCTGGGATCACAAGCCTGTGCTACCATTCCTGGCTTTCTTATTTATTTCAAAATGTTTTGTCAAAGCAAATCAATTGAAAGGGATAGCAATGCATACAGGAGAGGGCACCCCTTCCTCCCTCATTTCTCCCTCCTCAGTCCCAGTTCATCTCTTAGGGAAATTACAGGTGCCTAGATTTTGTTACTCAGTTCCAGAAACTCATCCTACATAAAAAAAATGTCAGAGGGACAAGTGTTGAGGAGAAAGAAAGACTTTATTCAATGGCCAAAGAATGGAGAAAGTGGGAGCTTTGCTGGCAAATTACCTTCTCAACTCCAAGGGGTCGGGGAGTCACAAACACAAGGTAAGAACAATGATGGAGAGAGACAGACTAATAAAAGGGAGGGATATTCGGTCTTCCCTGGAAATAAACAAATCTTGCAGGAGCTTGGATGCCACCTCTTTTTGCTCCTTTCATGGTCTGGTGTTTTCTTATATGGCAGCTGGTATGTGTATCTTTAGCCTTGACGGAGGAGGAGAGAGGCTAGGCAGGTCTGGGTCAACTTGACTCAGTGCTGTAGTTCTAGACAAAACATCTCTCAAATGGTCAACATGTCTACATGCAGAGTTGAGCAGAAATCTGATCCAAAGGTTAAGGAAGCAAAGGAGACAGACACAACATGAAGGCAGAGATGTCAGCCATTTCCCCTGTTCCAGTCCCGTGGGACATCCATAGGCCCAAGTGAAGAGTCAGCGTTTTCACCAAAAGCAGCCCTGAAAAGTAACAGAAGCAACCGCTACCATCCTAACCCACATCAGGAGTGTCATCTACAGCAAAACTAGTGCTGTGTGACCTCCAACATTAGTGATTTTAAGTCAACTAAGAGCAAGTGAAGCTAGAGGGTTTATTTAGGTTTTCCCTCAGGGAAAATTTCACATAGATGTATCGCTAGGTTAAATCCACCTAGACCCTATTTTCTTGATCTATCAATTTTTAATACTATCCATTGATTTATGGCTATAATAAAGACTTAGATCATTTAAATCACACATCCCTAATAAAGACATGTCACTGTTGGGAGTCTCTGTTGATTGTGACTTGTCAAAGAATTTCCTATGTTTTCTAGTTCTAGTGCCCTCAGACATCATCTTTCCTCCCAACTTCTACAGAGAGAGTCCCAGATCCCTAGTTGCTCCCCCTGTCTCTCCTCTCTTCTTCCACCTCTCAATAGTCTCTCCTGAGACTATTGAGACAATATCTGAGTTGACAGAATTTTATTCCTTTCCCTAGCCAGGAAAAGCCTCCCACGACTTGACAAAAGAACAATTCCAAAAGTTCAAAGGCAGTAAACAGTGTCTGCATTACTCTTGGTTATAAATACTGACCCAGCCAGGTCTACTAGGATGGTATATCACACGTTTTTGTGTTTATTCTTAAAACTCTTCTGTTTCTCAACAAAAAGATTAGTCCTACTGCCAACTTCCAGCATGCCTGGGCTTTCCTGACATAGATAGGTCAGCATTCATCCTATGTGGCTGGAGCTCTCGGCAGAAGCCTGGGCAATGTGAGTGATCTACTAATGGCCGTAGCAGAGAGTGAAGGATTAGTGTCTTCTTTGACTGACCCAGGAAATAAAGATGCAAAGTAAATGGTCACTAATTTCCCTGAGTGTGATAAATGGAGTGTGAATTCTTGAAATCATAGAATCACTGAAGTCTGACCATCCCAACTTCTCCCAGTAGATGTCACTAGCAGCAAATAGTACAGGATCACTTTGGCCCAAGCAGCATTGGGAGGCTGAAACTGTTCAAAGATCCATGGAATTGATTTCAAAAATTCATGCTCCATTTATTGTCACTTGGAGAAATAAGTGAGCATTTATTAATGCTCAACACTTTAGATGACAACCTTAATCTTAAACCTTTGAGAGTAGCTAGCAAAGAAGAAGATGATAGAACAACTTGAAAGAAATTAGATAAAGGAACTGAAAATATTATGCTTCAACCTGGTCAGAAAATGAAGAAAGGCTTTGCAATCTTACAGAACTGGATTCTTACCTACATTATCTTGGACTTTCTGTCACTCTGAGTTTCTGCTTTCCCACACCTACTTGGTGAATTTTGCGAAAGCTTAGAAACCCCGTCCACTGTGTCAAACTAGTAACACCAGTGTCTGATAAATGTGCGGGTTCTTGGGCTTCAGGCTTTCCCTATTAAGTCAGAAGCTCTAAGGATGGCCAGGGAATTTACATTTTTATTGAGCTGTCCAAGTGAATCCGATGCTAACAGTCATTCGTTAGTCTTGGGTAAAAGGCCTGCATGAGAGAGAATCAAAGGATGAAGCAGGCACACAAATGAATCCGTGGGGACAGTCGCCCCATAGTGAATAAAGGCAGAGTTGAAGGGGCACCTGCATCTGAAAGGCAGAGTTTGAGACCCAGAAACATCCCCAACAGCTCTCAGAGGTGGGTTGAAGACCAGCCTTGATGGCTGGGGTAGAGACTTGAAGCCTCCTCTGATGACTACCAAGGTGTCAGCCCTTCTCCACCACCTGACTCCAGCCTCTCTGTCATCCTGGCAAGAAGAAAGGTGTCTGACTCAGTTCTGAGCAAACAGCCTTCCCGTCATTCCCCCTGGCAGAAGCATTGCTTAGTGAATAGTGTGAGGGGGGCAAGAGTCTAGAAAATACTCCCAGGGAATGCCCCCCCACAAATACTCCCAGGGCTCAAGGATAAGTCCTGTGCTCTCTCCAGACCACTACTCACAGTTTTCATCTGCCAAGGTCAGGGTCCTGACCACAGGGCACCCATATTCTTCCTACTTGTGAAGAGAGGTAAACAATTGTGGTGATAAAATGGGAAGAAGAAAAAGGGGAAAGGAAAAAGAAGAAATTCAAACTGTGCTGAGCAATGACCATAAGCCGGATACATGCTGAGCTCAGTGGGTGCACGTGTCTCATTTTATCCTTGGAGAATTCCTAGGAGGCCTCTATTAGAACCCTTAGAAAATGAAGCCATTGGGATCCACTCATTTAAAAATATTTATTAAGCCCTACTCTCCTTTTCTAGGCACTGGGAATATACTTGCAAACAGCATTAGCAGACTCGATCCCTGATATCATGGAGCTTACAGCCCAGTGGGGACCTCAGTTAATTCAGTAAGTGCAATAATGAATGCACATATCACCAACTAAGAAACATACTTAGTAAGACTACCTGTGAGAGGACAAAGGAACCTGACCTTGACTGGAGAGTTAGAAAAAATATCTCTGAGGAAAAAACACCTAAGCTAAGAGCTAAAGGTTAAAAGTGGATGAACAAGGTAAAAGGTGAGGGGAAATGTCTCATTCTCTGTAGGAACATGTGCAAAGATCCCGTGGCAGAGGGCAGCATGATGTGCTTGAAAGGTAACCAATATGGCAAATAGCCAGCATAAGAGAAAGAATGGCTCAATATAACACTGCTGAGAGGGAGGAAGAGGCAGAATGAGCATAGTCTTTTAGGCCATGATAGGGAGGATTTTTAAGTAAAATAAAATAATTATTTTTGTATTTGGAAAGATCACACTGGCTACTGAGTGGAGAAGGAGTAGGAGGCGGGGCTAGAGACAGGAGGAGGGCAGTTAGTAGACCCCTTCTGTCCCTGCATCCCTTATGGAGGACACCTATAAAAACGTAAACTGAGCAACAAAGTTACCAGTGGTATATTCATTACTCAATTTAAGTTTTTATAAGCATCGTACATAAGGGACCTGGGACACAATGGGTTCCCAAACACCATGGTGCTGACACCGGGAGATGTGAAGTAGAAATGGAAAGGAGAAAGTATTTGAGGACTAACATAACACTGGTAGAACATGGGGGTGAATTAAACATAGAGTTGCAGGAAAGGAAATTTCTAGACTTTTGGGTGGTACCATTATTCTCATGGAGAACAATGGGAAGAGGCTGAGTCTGTGAGGGAAACCCCAGGCTAGTCTGAACATGTTGCATTTGAAATGCCCTTGAGCTGCCCAAGGGCGGCTGCCATGGAGGCTGTAGACTACAGGTCTAGGATGCAGAAGAGATGTCTCTGCCTGTGATATAAACGTCTCAGCACCACAGAGGTGGCAGGGGAGTCCAGGAGCAGGGATGGAACTGCAAAGGAAGAAGGAATAAAGTGAGATGAGAAGAGAGTCCAGGAGGACAATTGGAAGAATTCCAACTGGGGCTCATTTAGAGAAGAAGGAGCCTGACCTAGGGAAGGCTGAGAGAAGAGGAGTACCGGTGCACTTTGGTGGTAATAGTTGTGAAGGAAAAAGAATATCTGAAGCCGGAAGGAGGGACTGAATGATACTGAAAATTGAACTAGTAGCCTGCTCAAATGTTTTCCTTGGATTGGCAAACGAGCCAGTTACTTTTGACCTTATGAAGAGATGTTCAGGCGGGATCCTTTCAGAGAAGTTAGAAGATTAGAAAGACGTAGAAAATACAAATAACTCGCTCAGGAGGTTGGTCTGTGATGGAGGAGATAGAGCTCAAACTGTCACGAAAGAAAGGAATTTTTCTAAAATGGAGAATGTTGAATAAAATTTGAATGAGGAGGATTAATTTAAGTAAAGAAAGAGCCGTAGTGTACATGTTCCCAGAATGGGGAAGAGGCACCATGTCCTAATGAAGGGACTGGCCCTCAAGAGAAGGGAGAGCCAGAGAGAGAGAGATGAACCTATGGACAGTAGTTTGCTGCTGGGACCATGACAGAGATGGCGTTTGGTGCCTTCCTTCCTGTCAAGTAGGTTGCAGGGAATGAAGGGAGGGTGGAGGAATGAGGGGATGAGGCACAGCCATGTGGAGAATAGAGGGACTGGATGAATCAAGGGACATCAAGGGACCTC
Organism: Xerus rutilus; assembly: GCA_028644305.1. Taxonomy (NCBI): domain Eukaryota; kingdom Metazoa; phylum Chordata; class Mammalia; order Rodentia; family Sciuridae; genus Xerus; species Xerus rutilus. The sequence continues at coordinate 151,039,951 of CM053402.1, read as the reverse complement.
AAGGGATGGCCTCGTGCTGCAGAATCCCACTTGAGGTTGGCGACTGTGAACTTATAATCAAATCATTCTGCCTTGGTCTGTGACTTTCTCTTGCAAGCCAAAATACACAGACAAAAGATCTTTCCTAGATCTTTCACACAGGTGGGACCAAAACATGGACAGGCAATGGAAATTTGGAGCATTGCTATGATTGTCGTCGATACTAAAAAGGGAAGTGAAGGAAGGAGAAGTCTGGGAGTTTGAAAGAATAGAGGTACCTGTGAGGCTGAAGAAAGACAGTGGAAGGAGGTGGCGAGTAACTTGGAAGGAGAGAGAGAAAGCTGTAGACAGAGCCAGAGGGCTGGACTCCTTGAATTAGAAGAACAGACTGTGGCCGTTTTGAAGGTAAAGCTGAGGGAGGGTGGGGAAGGGAGTCTTTGGAAAGGCTGAGACCAGGAACTGGAAAGACAAATTACATCCCACGTGGATATTGAAGGACTGCGAGTTAATAGCAGGGCCTGGGATCGAGAATTATTGCCGAAGAGTTTAAAGACTAAGGAAGAGAGACAAAGAGGTCAGTAGATATCAGCAACTAGGACAAAGGGATCTGGTGGGCTGAAAGTTCAGCTCATGGTTCAGCCCTGGAGTTGCACAATATGTGATCAGATATAATGGAAGAAGGAAGACAGACAGTGGCCTTCCAGAAACACAGAAAATGAGTGACTCCAGTTAGACTAATAGATGGCTCAGCAGGTAGTCATTTCTTCAGATACTTACCCAAGAAAGACCTAGAAACCCTCTTAGATGGAAAGCAGTCAACCTCATCTCAATCACTGGAGAGTTATTCTCATTCTTAGCTTTGGTCTTCGTTGATGTGATCCAGGTTCTGATTATCTTTGCCTCCTACTCTGTTTAAGCAAGAGCTCTGTTGATAAAAATTGGAACAGTATTTACTTTACCACAGGGAAGAGGATGTTCATCTAATGGGCTTTCAAAAAAACTCTCTTCATCTGGGTTCACCTTGTGCAAGAGCAGAGTGGGTGTCAGCCAATACGGGGCCATCTGAAGATCCTCCTTTCCAAGTCTTTCCCCACTGAGAGCCAGAATTTCACCCAAGGTTATGAGCTCTTCTGGTGAGCATGATCTTCTGTGGTAAGCATTATCTCTAGACTTCTTTCAAAGTAAAAGTGTAAATACATTTCTAGAACCACTTTCGACTCTCATTGTAAGCAAGATGGACTCCTGTGGGAGAATCCAGAAGTCAAGTATTTAACACATCACTTCTTTCTTTTTTTTTTTTTTTTTTTTTTTGGTACCAGGGATTGAACTCAGCAGCACTCAACCACTGAGCCACATTCCCAGCCCTATTTTGTGTTTATTTAGAGACAAGGTCTCACTGAGTTGCTTAGTGCCTCGCCGTTGCTGAGGCTGGCTTTGAACTCATGATTCTCCTGTCTTAGTCTCCCTAAGTTCTGGGATTACAGACATGCGCCACCGCATCCGGCTAACACATCATTTCTTTACCACATCACGTTTATTTTCAGGCTTTGTTTTACATCTAAGACCACACACACACACACACACACACACACACACACACACACACACCCCTCTACTCCCACCCTGACGACTTCATAGTCAGCAGGGGAGGAAAAGGTCTTGTGATTCAAGGGAGGAGATAAAATCTGGTGATACTCAGCAGGGAGGGAGAGATAGGCCTTAGGGTAAGCTGGTAAATTTCAAAGTCTCTTTGAAGGCTTTGTTATCAGTTGGCAACTCAATGTTACCCTTACTGCTACCAAGTCCAGGGTCCTCTTCCTCTACTTCCTTCCCAGAGGAAACCCTGAACAACATTTGCCTGGTCTCAAGTAAGTCTGTAAGGTTTCATGTCAGCAGGTACTTCCACAAGATTTGGAGAGTGGAAAATAAAATGCACACACACACCAAAAGCAGTATTCTCCAAGGCGGTTGGTTATCTTAATTACAGTCAAACCCGGTGTAGAATTCTTTCTCAGAAAAGCCTCTGGATAAATATAAATATCTATTATTGAGCAGTATTTAAATTGAAATTCCCTGAAGGCTGGAAGAATATTCTCTAACATAACTAGGATATATAAAAATAAAATGCCATTAATTTTAGACAATTACTAGAAAGTATCAGGCATTGTACTTTTAAGCCAAGAAATGCAAGTGGGATTTTTTTTTCTACAAATGAATATAATGTGCAGATTATCTGTGTACTATTAGAACAATTTCATAAAAGACTATTTTTTACAATTTAAGCACATTTAACTTTATTTATATAGATGTACATACTTATCTACTCTTGGTTCTATTTCTTTAGAGACCTCTGATATGACAACCAGTTTTATGTCATGTACTTTGATCGTATTAGTTAATTAATACAAATATGTTAATTGAACACCTACAAAATGTGAGATATATAGCAGGGACCAGAATGGGTAAAGCTCCTTCTGTCTTGTCTTTTCTGTTTTAGAAAAAACAATTAAACATATTACTAGATAACAGCTAGTGATAATGCTAGGTAAGAAAATAAAGAGTGATAGAAAGGCCAAGTGCAGTGATGCATGCCTGGAATCCCAATGACTGAGGAGGCTGAGGCAGGAGGATCACTAGCCTCAGCAAGTTAGTGAGACTCTCTCTAAAAATAAAAAATAAAAAGGGCTGGGTATGTGGCTCAGTGGTTAAGTGCCCCTGGGTTCATCCCCAGTACCAAAAAGAAAAGAAAAAAGGTCATTTTGGACAGTGGTCTGGGAAGTTCTGTCTGATAAGTGGCATTTGAGCAGTCTACAGAAAGTGCCGGGACATGGCCTAGAGGCATCCTGAGGAAGTGTTCGCACAGGTGGGAGAGCAAGACCCAAGGTCTTGCAGAGGAGTGCATCTGCCTGCCTGGATACTGTCATTGTGAGCAGTCCCATGGGTATTTTGATCCTGTGGAACTGTACCCTGGGCTGCAGTCAGGAGACAGGTGCTAACACTTCCTGGCAGTCAATCTCTGATTCCTATGGAAACAAGGAGGAATTATGACCACATAGGTAAGTCCCTTCCAAAAACCTCAAAGCCACTCCTCTGCAATGGCACTGTGTACCACATCCTCTCCCAGTGGCTTCCAATGTAAAACCAAGGCACTGAGGGGCATCCTAGTAACGGAGCCTGTATTGTGAGCCCCAAACTCATTTAGTCTCAGACCTTATCTCCATTATTAATAGAACTGAGGTCACTGAATGCACATTTAGACTCAAAGAGCAAATTTACCTCTCAACTCCACAGTTCTATGAATAATAGGAAATAAAATCTTACAAATTAAGAGCACCAGCTCTCCAGCTGGTACATATACGACTTTAAAATAAAGAGAGAATACAGCAGATTTTAAACTTATTTTTAGCAGGAGAACTTTTCTTACCTTTAAGTCCCTATGTGAAACATGCATTAACAAAACAGATAAAACCAATACACACGGATGGAAGCTAGTGTCCTCCTGGCCCAACTGGAAAACACAACACAGGTTGAATTTAGGGGGAGGTCAGTCAGTACCCCACCCCGGTGTGCTGTAACACTGCCCTCTGGTGTCATCTTCAAGGAAAGGCACGTTGAAATGACTACAGAAATCTTTTTCCAACCATCACCTTTAACAGTTGCCCAAACCACTAACTGCTAACAGTGGCTCCCAAAACGAGGACCCTAATACCAGCAGCATCACCTGGGAACTTATTAGAAGTGAAGATGCTTGGTCCCAACTCCTGCCTACAAGTCCTATTGAGTCAGTGACTGAGGATGGGGCCCACCTTTGGTGCCGAAACAAGCCCTCAGCTCCTCACCCAGTGGCAGTGGTAGTAATTTCTGTGCCATATTGCTTCTAGTTAAGGGAAAAACAGGCTTGGCAGAGCCTGTCAAAAGCCCCAAAGTTCACAAATAGAATTTCTCTACTTTGCATGTGTTCAGCAGGTTTCACTCTGAGCTGCATTTTCCATCTCAATATGAGTTATGTCCTTTCCAACAATACCCTCACAGCTGATTTCTTTGTAGCACTGCCACAAATAACAAAAGAAGGTTCTAGAAGAGACCTGGTGCTATAGATTGGATCTGGAATGTCTCCCACAGGCCCATGTGTTGAAGGCCCAGGGAACTTCTGGGAGGTGGTGAAACTGAAGCAGATTGACATTGAGGCCCCTCTGAGATTGACAGCAACTTCCTCATGCAGAGAGTAAAGGCTGGAGGAGCTGCACCCCCACCCACTGGCCTTGGGGACACCAAGAAGGCTGAGAATGGAGATGGGGGCACCTGCCCCGGCCTGTCCAGCTGCGTATGGATATTTCCTGCTCTTTGTCCTACCATGCGCCTTTTCTCTTTTAAGACCTTTCCTCAACCTCAGAGCCTTGTAAGATGGAACTTTTCAAACAAAAAGTTGTTTATTCTGTCTACTTTCAGAGCTGACTTGGAACAAAACCTATTTTCATACCACGTGACTCTCTGGAGCAACAAGCCATGTAATGCAGCCTCTTCTTCCAAGAGGTGAGACTGCCACCCAGGAAAAACTTTAAGAGGTGTGGCTTAGTGGGAGGTCTCCAGATCACTGGGGGCCGCCCTTTCAAAGGACTGTGGGATCCCACAAGCACTCTACCACTGAGCCACATCTCCAGGCCTAATCTTTCTTAAAAGAAAACTTCGAGGGGCTGGGGTTGTGGCTCAGCGGTTGAGCGCTTGCCTCACATGTGTGAGGCACTGGGTTCGATCCTCAGCACCACACAAAATAAATAAAGGTATTGTGTTCATCTATAACTAAAAAAGAAAAAGAAAAAAAGAAAACTTCGATGCTGATAATACCAATTGCAAAAAACAGGTTTTGCATTGAGCCATAGAAGTAAAAACCCTGTTCAGCCAGCCTGTGTTCAGCCGGCCACACTGAGACTGGACATTACCTTCAACACAAATCTTTGTTCCGGCCATGCCACAGTTTGGCTCTGCTTGTGACCAAGGAGACTGGATAAAGTGCATGAATCAGTCAGAGCAAATCTGTCATAACTACACAAAAAAACAGTCACCTTCCCTCCCTGCATCCTTCCTCCTTCCTGAAAGGCTGCCTGAGCACCACAGGTGATGAGACTCCATTGGCTGCAAGCAAGTATCTGCCAAATACGAACCGGCAGCATCAACTGCCCACGCCAGAGACACCTGCATCGCTACCATGGTGCACTTGCTCCCCAAGCTGAAAACTTGGTAGAGGAAAGCTGAGACCATAAACACTGGTGTCCTACAGAAATTAGTATAAACTAATTTACAAATAGAGTAATGACTCAGCTATAAATAAATTAGTAATTTTTAATTGAAAATTACAATCTTCTTAGAAAGATGGGGCACCTGCAAGGGTTAGGTACCCCTTTATTCTCTCTACATTTCATATAATCTTCAGTTTTTAAAACTTACATTGCAGTCTTTTCTGAGGACATCTCAGTTTTCGAACGCTTACATGGGATTGGCTAATGTTCATTACCTGGCTAAAGATATTTATGGGTAGCTACAAAAATAGACTGGAAAATTTCACCTCACATGTAAATAAAAATTCATCTGTCCCATTTCTTTTTTACCATAATGGAAATATAGAAACAGAAGACCAGGACAAAGCAGATTTAAATGAAAAATAATTCTTTTTTCAGTGCTGAATGGAGCACTGGAGGCAAGAACTCTACCACTGAGTTGCATTCCCAGCCCTATTTCTTGGGAATTTAATTCTTGGGCATTTAATCACATATTTTGTGCAAATGATAAAAATTCAAATTGGATGCACCAGAATCTGTATTCGTGGCTATAGTTGCTGTAATCAAGTACTGCAAACGGGGTAGATTAAAACAACAAAAATTTATTGTGTCGTTAAGTCTAATGACTAAACGCCCTAAATCAAGATGTGGACAGGGCCAGGTACCCTCTGCAACCTGAAGGGGAGATCCTTCCTGCATCTTCCAGCTCAGTGTTTACCTGCAATCCTTGGTGTTCCTTGTCTTGTAGATACATCACTCTGTTCTCTGCCTCTGGCTGTCTTCTCACTTTGTGAGTCTCTGTGTCTCTTCCTCCTTTCTTATAAGGACACTAGTTATTGATGTAGGACCCACTGTACTCCAGAATGACTTCATCTTAACTAATTACATCTGCAAGGACTCTTGTTTTCAGAGAAGTCATATCTGAATTACTGTGGGTTAGGACTTAAATCTTTCTTTCTGGGGAACACAGTCAACTCTAGCCCCTCAAAATCATGTCCTCCCAAGTTCAAAGTACATGCATCCCACCCACAAACCCTCAAAAGTCTTAACTATTCCACCACCAAATGTAAGTCCAAAATGCCAGCTAAATAGCATCAACTCAAAGTCCCAAATTTCATCATCCAAAGTAGTAATGGATAAAGCATGGAGTATGATTCATTCTGAGCCAAAATTTATCTCCAAATATGGACTTCTGGAATCAGAAACAGTTATGTGCTTACAAAATACAGTGTCTAAGCATAGGATAGATATTCTCTTTCCAAAAGGGAGAATCTGAGAGGAAAAAAAAAAAAAGAGGTCATGAGTTCCAGGCAAATTCAAAACCTAGGAGGGAAAATCCCATTTGATTTCAAGGCCTGAGAACAATGCTGTAAGGCCTGATGCTTTTTCCCCTGGACCCTAGGGCCTGCAGTCCCACCCTGTTGCACTGCTGGGTCGTGGGCCTGTCTGAGGAGGTCCTGCTGACCCAGGCCTCTGCACCCAAGGCTCCGGCTTTTCAGCTATTCTTCCTTAATTTTTTTTTCAGTCCAGACTGGAAATGTTCCTGCTATAAAACTCAAAAATCTTGTGAGCCTTCCTTGCAATCACAGGGATCCAAGCCACCAGACAAGAGGATCCTCTGCAGATCTTTCTGAACAACTGCCTCTCACTTCCTGGCTTCTGCTGAGATGGCTGAGTGTATCTATGAGTCACACACCTCATTTATTTAGCAAACAGTTGTCAAGCCACACACTTGGCTATTTCTGTAATACATTATCTAGAGAGGCTGAGAACTCTCCAAGTCGCCAGGTGCCAGCTCCTTTCTGTTTAGCAGTGCCTGCTACAATTTATTTCTCTCTTCTCACATTTTACTATAAACAACAAGGAGAAATCAGGCTGCACCTTCCACATCGTATTTGGAAATCTCCCCAGCCACGTACCCAAGTTCATCATCGGTTACAAGTTCCACTTTCCTCCCAATGGCACAACCCAATTCAGTCCAGTTCTCTGCTACTTTATAACAATGTCACTTTGCCTTTAGTGTCCAATAGCATGTTCTTCCTCCCATCAGAGACTTCACCAGAAGCACCCTTGATGCTCAAAATTCTAGCAACGTTCTGTACATCGCAATATATGGATTCTCTGAGACAATGAAAGATCCCTCTGTAGCTCTCCTCACCTTTCTGAGCCCTTACTTTAATGTCTATATTTTTACCAACAGTCTCTTAAAGGTCATCTAGGCCCTTTCTGTCCAATACTTCAAAACGCTTCTAGCCTCCACTCATTACACAATCCCAAAAGCCATTTGTGTAATTATTACTGCAGTACCCCAATTTGAAAATTGATATCAAATAAGTCATTGGTCCCCAGTGGTCCTGGTGCTAGTTCCTGGCATCCAAATAGCAAGATCAGTGATTTGACCATTGAAAATGAACTAGAAGAAAATCTACCCTATCAGCATTAAAAATGATATAGTCTACATGATCCGTGTGTATGAACAAACACTGCCAGTAAGAGAGGGCAGACCAGTGTTCAGATGGGAACTGTCAACTAGAACGCTGATTTAAGTGATCTGGATAAAAATACCCTTAATGCTGAGTCATGGTGAGCTGGAATACAGAGATCATTTTCTTGCAACTCTTTCAAAAGTACATAGAGTAAATGTGCACTAAATTAGACTATGTAGAAGGACGAAAATGAATTAGTAAAATATCAGAATAGGGAAACATGCATGCAGACAGAATGTATTTTGAGCAGAACTGAACTAAACTGACCAAATATTGCCTAGAGTGGACAACCGTGCCAATTTGACTAAAGAAAAGACAAGGATGATGTATGAGTTTTCTTATGTTAGGTGATATTAGTGTAATTCCTTAATGAAATAGCTCTTTTTGTAACCTTAAACAATAAATTCAGTTTTTCCATCAGTCTGTATTCTTATAACCTTGAAACTGATTACACTTTTTTTTTTAGGTGGTACTGGGATGGAACCCAGGTCTTTACACATACCAGGCAATCTGTCTACTACTAATCTACACCCCCAGCCCCTGATTACATATTTTATAGAGATGATCAACGATCCAAATTAGCTGGTTTTGACATTATGAGTTTTTGTTAGCAATTCATTGGTCCTTGTAACTTCCTGGATGGCTGGGCCTAGACCAGGCTCTTAGAGGAAGACAGAATATTTATTGTATCAGGTACTGTCCTGAGTCCTATTGGCCTCATTTACTCTTCATAAATGTTAAAGTGGGTAGTTTTTATTTTCTCTTAATCAGTGGGACTTGGAAACATTTAGGAATTTGAATCAATGTCACACAGGATCAAGGAAAATGGAAGAGTATAAATTACACCAAGGTGGCCCACCTCACTGTAACAGCTGGATCGCATATGAAACCCCCTCTGGCTGGGGCAGTAAGCCAGCTCTGAGCAGCCAGAAGTCCCAAGGCTCCAGGACACCTCATCTGAAACAAGGCTAGGGGAGCCCAATATCTCAAACTGGAAGCCCACTGCTTTCAAAGGACCCTCCTTCCTCAGGAAGATTAGGAATTTACATTTGAACATAATTAGGAGTGAAACAGCATTTGTTGGGTAACATTTTAACTGGTTTTCAATGACCTTTGAAGCATGAGATTAAAAATTAACTAAAAACAGCTACCTGCTCTAATCTTAAAAATTATGGCACTGACGCGGAATTGAAAATCCAGTGTTTGAATATTTTCACAGCTCTATCTCTACCATTAGTTTTATAAAGAGGAAAATGCCTTGGAATTAGAAAAAAAGAGCCCTAAGGAAGGATACTTTGAACCTTTCATGTCCAGTTTTTTGCTCCATTCAGTTTCAGATAGACCACATGATCAAAGAATAGTGTATGCTTTGTACGTTTTCAAAGTTCTTCATAGGTACTCATTAGTTTTCCATAGACCATAAAGAAAGCCCTTCAATTGGGAGGGGCTGTATAGAAGAACACTGACAGATACATTAAAAATAGTCTTCTGACAATAAGCGAACATACCAGCAGGGGGCGAACTTAGCACCCATCCTAAGCTGAGTTGTGGAAATTCCCCATTTAGAGAAAATCAGCCCTAGCTCTTTCTCAATGCGGTCACTTGTTAGGTGGGTTTTTTCACTGTGGTCCTGATGGATTCCCTAATCTACTCAAACCCACCAATTCAACCATTTTGCAGTAGACATTCTGCATTTATAAATAGGCTGCTTCATGAAGTTGGAATCAGCAGTTATTTCCAACATCAAAGCCTGAAGCTAGTCTCTCTGGCCTCAGAAATGGTGAGTGATATTCTGTCCATGTCACTTGGGTACCTTTGCTGAGTCAGACGCTGTGTTAGACCCTGGAGACAAAGCTGACCCCAGCTCTCAGAGAAGTCTCAACGTTCATTTGAGTTTAATTCTTAGAAAAAATGAGACATATGCCTGTTTATAAATCTTTATACCCCAATGATATTGGCAAAATTACATTATATTGTGTGGATATACAAATATATGCATGTATAACAAATCTCACCATTATATACAACTCTAATGCCCCAATAAATAATGGGAAAAAAATCTTTACTCCCCAAAGGTTACTACATGCACTCATTTAACTATTCATTAAAATGAGTCTCCACTTTGCAACAGTGACATGTTGAGGAGTTCCCGAAGGGAATGAGAGAGAGGCAGATGCTTAGCTAGTGCGTCTGTTGGTGGCTGTCTTTCCTGTCTAAAGCTACAAGTCTTACCTTCTCACCTTCAGTTCCAAATTTCGGCCTCAGGAAAAATGGCCTGATTTTTCAAACTAAAAAACTAACAGAGGATTTGACTGACTTACTTGGGTCATATTGTAGGTTTTCATCAGTGACCCCATGGTTCCAGTTGAAATGAAACATAATCTCTTCCCATAGTGTTTTCAAGTAATCATTAGTTTTCTCGGTAAGACTGGAAACCCAAAAGCAAAGGTTCAAGTTTGTGTCTTGACCTGTGTGATATTTTCATGGTCACAGTGATGTTTTTTCATTTTTGATAGTAAAAGAGGAACATGAAAAGGAAATACATGTTTTGTAAAAAGAAATCAATTGGATTGATGACCAATCTTCCAACTTGCTTTTAAAATTTTTCTGTGACAGTTTAACCAAGTATGACTTGTTGCCAAACTTCACCAAGCCATTCCTGGGTTTTTTCCTATAGTAATTCTGTGCTTATTTGGGCTTTTCTCAATGATGAAACCATCACAGCAGTTTGTTATAGCTTATTTAACAGGACCAGATAAAAATATAAGCCTCCGTGTGCTTAGTTAACTAGTTACAACTATGTCCAACACTTTGGGTAAGAGTAAAATAGCAACACTTCTTATGATCTCAGATGTCAACTTTGTTAAGATGGGCATTTTCTTCAGGAAAAGAATTTACTAACCTCTATTTTACAGACTGGTTATTCGGCCAATGGTAAATGGTAAGATCACAATTTTCTCTTCTTTGGCTTCTCTTTCCTATCTTCCATCCATACCAAGGGAACTTCTCCTAAACCAATCTACCATTTTCCTCACAATAAACATGTACATACCAATCTCGACTGCCATTAGGCACAAACTGCTTTAGCTGAAAGATTCACTGGGCTGGACTTAGACTCCAGAAACTCTCAGTAAAGCTGAGCTGAAATGCAGCCTTTCCCGGGTTAGTAGTTATTTCTAAAAGCAAGGAAGAAAGTTCTCCAAACTAGAGGAGCACTTGGGTAAAGGTCTAAAACCTCAAGGTCCTAGATTAAGTCAAATCAAAGCACATTCTCAGACTCAGTAAATCAGTGGGTTGAAAATTCAAAGAGAACAGAGATTTGAAAGGGACTGCCTTTCAAATGTCATCTTCCATCCATTCATCATTTCCTTTATGGAAAAGAAAATACTCATGTACTAGTGATGGATTCAGATAATTTGCTAATGCTTGCAATGTACCAGAGAACATTGACTTGAGCAAGGGAGCTACGTAGTTTCTCTTGGTTCCTCCAGAGCAGCCCAAGAAGCAGAGCCAAGAATGTGGAAATGCAGAAAAGTGACTCAAACACACTTCTTTATCTGACTTTCAACCTCAAACCAGTCATTTGTACCATATTTGCCTGATCGCCCTGATGGTATCTCAATGGTATGCTCATTCAAGCACCAATGTGGATCAAAGGTGATGATGATCAAGTTCTTCCAGTACTGAATCATCCTTTTTGACCTTTTGATTCTGACTTGGAGAAGAGTAAGCTGTTCTGTTAAGTGCTCACAGACAGGCAGCAGAACCTGAGCAGTCCTGGATTGCCCTGGATATACACAGTGTAAAAAGATTAACCGATGCAGTCTGGCCTCCTTCCCCAACCTCAATAGCTTATGCAGAACAAATTACGTTTTTAAAAAGGTAACAGCAGGTGACTCATCTAAGAGCATGGAAAAATGTGCTCTTTTTCAACATTGGTAGCAAGGGTGAGAAAAAGGCACCACAGAGACAGAGGCCAAGGATCTTCTTCTCCTTCTCCGTCCCCTCCTCCTCTCCCTCCTCGGCCTCCTCCTCCTTCTTCCTAGAGGTATGCAGCCACTGGTTACAAATACCTGTCATTTCCCCAACTTGTTTCCCTGAATTTTGGTTTTGTGTTGCTTTTCAACGTATTATCAGAACTTCATGTGAAGTATGAAATGGGACCTACTTTGGCAGAGGATAAGCAACGTGTCCAAGGATTGATGTGCATCATCCTAATCATGCCTGTGTCAGAGACCCATAGTTCATTTCATTTCGTGGTGTTTGGGCCCTCACACTCTCCCTGTTTAATTTTGCAGACTACAGAAGACAGCTTTCCACTTTGGACCTACTCGTACCTGGTGCTGCTGCTCCCGGTGTTTGTCCTCACTGATTACGTCCGCTACAAGCCAGTCATCGTCTTACAGGGGATAAGCTTCATCATCACCTGGCTGCTGCTCCTGTTTGGCCAAGGAGTGAAGATCATGCAGCTGGTTGAGTTTGTCTATAGTTTGGTGTCGGCCACCGAGGTGGCCTACTATGCCTACATATACAGTGTGGTCAGACCAGAGCACTACCAGGAGGTGAGCGGCTACTGTCGGAGTGTCACGCTGGTGGCCTACACAGCAGCCTCGGTGCTGGCCCAGCTCCTGGTTTCCCTGGCAAACGTGTCCTACTTCTACCTCAACGTCATCACCTTGGCCTCCGTCTCCGTGGCCTTCTTTTTGTCACTCTTTCTACCAGTGCCAAAGAAGAGCATGTTTTTCCATGCAAAACCCAGCAAAGAAGCTCCTCAAAATGCCGCCCTAGAGGAAGCCCATAGGAGTCACGAGACAGCCCACCAAGAATCAGGTACTGGTTCTGGGCATCTGGAGGAGAACCAGCCCAGCAGCTCAAAGCCAGAAAATGAGGCTCTGAGGAGTTGTGTGCAGTGGTTCCGGGATTTGCAGGAGTGCTACTCCTCAAAGCATCTTTTCTGCTGGTCCCTGTGGTGGGCGCTTTCCACAGAGGGTTTTAACCAGGTTTTGAATTATGTACAGATCCTGTAGAAAGGCAAGGCCCCATCCCAAGATTCTTTAGTCAAAATGGAACAGCAGAAGCCCTTGAAACCTTGGGGAGTTGGTATGCAAGACTTTGTCTTATCCATGTGCAAAAAATGGGCATATTATGTGTAGCTGAGATGCTCCATGGTTAAAAAAAAGAAAAAAAAAATGGTTAAGCCTTTTGGAAGTAACCGTAATGAGTGCATTTCATTGATGTGGAGCCCTGAGAAAAGAAAGCTCAGGAGAACTCAGATTATAAGATCTAAGTTTAGAAAGAGAACACAGCATGTAGTTAATGTGACATATTCACTATTTATACTGAAGAGGCTCGCTGAATCAATGGAAAAAACACTCTCAAATTTTTAATCCATGTTCAATAACTTCCCATGTGGGCAAATAAACCAAAACTCCAGTGATTTGCTCTCTGTTCTCCTAAAAGGCCAGAACAATACCTGCTAGCTTATTTCATAAGATTGCTCTTAACACCAAAAGGGATCATGCATGTAAAGGTATTTGTCTTAGGTAAAAAAAAAAAAAAAAAAAAAAAAAAGACTTTTTTTGTTCATTTTTTAAACACAAAATGAATTATTAAGCTTTCAGATTATAATCAGAGATAACACAGTGGTAGCTATTTCAACATGGAATACCAGATTGTTTAAAAAACTAAGACTTTGTTACAAAATTCAGAAGAAGCAGATGATGTCATGAAAGACTGATGAAGCTCCACCCACCCCTAGAAACAGCAGCAACAAGATAACATCCTACTAATCAAATGTGGCTTGTCCTGGGACAGCTGAAGGTGTAAGATTGAACAATCAAGACCCTTTCCTTTCTCTAGTCTTTTACTAACTCTAGTCTGTAAACTGCCATTTGCAAGCTGTTGATATGAGGTGGACAAATTGAGCCATGGCACCCCACGGTGTACAGTGTACATTTCTAAGGGGTTGTAGAAAACAACAGCAATGTATGACATGAATTGTAAAACATAAAAATAAACGGAAGAAAAGATATGTGGCTCACAAGCTCAAAGTATTAGCGGACAGACAGATGTGAACATAAGGTTAAGGGAATAATTCTATAAACTGGGCCCACGTGCTGACCCTACAGGCTTTCTTTTCCAAGAAACAATCTAAGCAGTCCTGCCTGGCTTAAGTGGACAGGATATGTCGCATTCCTCAGCAAACTACCTGTTATCTGCAAGAGAAATGCAGGCCCGAAATAATGTCGATAAAGGGAGCCCAAGTTACCCTGAAGGGGGAGACTTTGTGACCCTTTTCATAGACTAGATCCCAAAACTCAGGAGATAAGGATAATTCCTCCTAACCGTAAAATTTGTAAGAATTTGTGGTAAAGAATCCAATTAGTACCAGTCAGCATGGCCCAAAGTAACCTAGAGTTGCCATGGCAGTGGGGACTTGAAAGTCTGATGTCATCCTGCTGTCAGTCAAAACTCAAGAGGTGGGCCTGGGTGGGACTCTCTGGAAACTTCTCTGGGATCCCTAATAAAACTGGAATGCAGGAGAGGCACACTGTCCCTCTTCTCTCTGAGAGGATCTACTCTTTCCCTTGAGAGTGTCCCTTTCCCTTGTCCTATCCCTTCAATAAACTTAGGACTGTTACTCTGAGCGGTGTCTAAAATCTTTCTGACTTGATTGAACCAGGATTAAGGGGGTGTTGGCAGGTGGGGGAGGTCTTTGAGCTATCTCAGTTTCCTAGAAGGCCCCAGCTTTATAACAAAAGGATATATTGGCCCTGTACAGATTATAGATCTTGAACAATTTAGTGAGATTGCTGACCAAGGTCTTATTTTCTTCCTTCCTTCCTTTTTGTTTTGTTTTGTTTTGGAGAATCTAATCCAGGACCTTGCACATGCTAGGCAAGTGCCTTACTACTGAGCTGTGCTTCCAGTCTACCAGTAATAAATCAAAGAATCAGACAAGACTGGGTAAGATGGGGTGAGTGGGTGAGTTGGTAATGTAAGGACCATATCAGCTCATAAGGGTACATTCTACTTTGTGAAAATTCTGTTCACATTCATATATATGTGATGGTCAGTATATAAATTTTTTCCTCCAGGCTATCGCCAAAGAGATTTGGTTAACATATTTCCAAGATTTCAAATGGATAACTTCAATGACTATATTGCTTCTTCCTTAACTGTATATATGTTGCTTTCTGATTTAAGAATATCCTCTACCCAGCTTCTCCATTCCCTTTTGCATCCAGATACCTGCAAGAATAACAGTGAGCTCTGAAAACTTCCCCTCCTCTCCCCACAGCAGGCTGTTGGGCTGTCCTGCATCATTTTCTGTCTGGCCTTTATGCATGTCATTCCACTGTCATTGGTAAGAACCAGGGACAGGACCTCCCCCTCAGAAGTGATTATTGATTGACCAAGGGCACCCCAGGTAGGACAAGGCAAGATGTGCAGGGGCAGGTGAGGCAGCCCCTCTTGATGGGTAGGGGCTGGTAACAAGTGTGCACTTTCCCTGGAGCTGGCTAGAGTCTGCTTCATCCTTATTCAATTAGAGATGGATTTCTGATGTTGCATTTTACCCAACAGGAAAAAGACAGGAAGACTGGATGACTTGGGAGGACCCTGACAAGCTCCCTAGTGCTTGAGGGTTTCCAGATCCAGTATCTAATTTCAAACCCTCTCCTGAACTTTCTGCTTGGTCAAAATGTCCCTCCAGCTGAGAAGCTGCAGTAATTGGTGATTCTTTAGATGCTTGTCCATGTACTGTTCTTACTTCCAACCTTATGTTTTATCATGTTTGAAACACTTTTCCAAAGGAGGAAGGTGCAGGGAGGGACAGGCAGAGTGTCCCAGGCATCGGTGCTCCAGGGGGGCTGAAGCAAGCCCTACTGGCCCAAGATAAGAAGGGCAGATCCCAGAGCCGTCTTTGAAGTTACCCCAACAATGCACATGTATTTTCCTGACATAACAAAGCTCTCACATCAAATGAGACTTTGAAAATATTTATTCTGAACTTGAGTTGTTCCACACCCATCTAGGTATTGAAAATTTCAGGATCCATTGTTGGGTTAATAGTCTCCTTTTCCTTTCTGAAAATTCCCATTTGACTTCTAGAAAACTTCTTTAAGATTTGATCATAGTAAGCTCATTTCCACTGTAAATATCTGTTCCTGGGGAGAAAGGAGGAAAAAATCTTCTCCTAGCCCCGTGATATGCTCTTCCTTGAGACATGTATAGAAAAGATAAAATTCCAGCAAAGTCAGTGTCTGAAACTCTTTAAACTCAAATGATTTTTAGTCACTTTGTAATAGCAAGAACTTAGTGTCAAATTTTTAGACAAAACCAAATAGACTGGTTGCTAAAAGGCCTTGCATGAATTAAGCCAGGTCTTTAAGAAAAGAAGCTGGAGGGGCTGGGGTTATGGCGCAGTGGTAGCGTGCTCGCCTAGCACGCGGGAGGCACTGGGTTCGATCCTCAGCACCACATAAAAATAAAATAAAGATATCCTAAGTACAGATTGTTTAAAAAAAAAAAAAAAAAAAAAAAAAAAAAAGAAGCTGGAAATGGTATGAAATCTCACAACTGTCTGCTTGATTCAGCACATTGTAGGAACGCAACATAAAACATCTATTTAGTGCACATTTTAAGATGAGCTTCTCCTGGGGTAGGTCCATGGCTACACGTGTTCCCCAACACAGGGTCAGTTAGGTCCAAGCCTGGGTCAGTGTTTCCATCCTCAGCATACTGATGTTTGGAGTTGAATGATCGTTTGCTGGGGTGGAGGTGCTGTGGCCCCATCATCAGCCTCTAAGCCATGAGATGCTGGGATGCCCCTCACATGACAACCAAATACATCTTCACATGTAGCCAGCCAGGACCCAGAAAAAAAAGTACCCCTAGTGGGGAAGGACTGGACTAGAGATAGGGTTAGATTGGGGTTAGGGTCAGTACTCCCTCCCTCCCTTATCCTGCTGTATTAAAACAAGAAATGTATTAATCTAATTTCTCCCACTAGGCTGCAGTTTTAAGACTAGAGACACGGAAGTTCACCACCATACTGCACCATCATACGAGACGCTCAAAAATGCTTAAGGGTAAGTGAATGAATGAATGATCAAATAAAGAAAGAGATGATCAAACAAATAGTTGGGAGAGTATTTAGAGAGAATTATTGAAAAGCAGTTTGGTATTTGTCAGGTATGTTTAGGCAACTTTTTAAATGATGTTACATAAAGAGAAAAACGCAGACAACGGCAAAGAGAGAGAACTTGGGTAAGAGGGCAGGTGGAAGGGGTCATGCGAGGACAGAGAGGGCACCACAGAGTAGACAGCTCCAGGCTGGAGATCCAGGATGTCTCCCATCAATGGCCACATGCTCCCAGTTCCCCATCTCTCACCTTCTGCTTTATCTTAGCCAAACTTGGATCAGGCTCCTCTGCTACAGGCTCCTAAACACCCCTGGTCCCAACCCTGAGCAAGCACAAAAATTGAGGAATGTGCTCCCTTATCAGCACCTTCTGAGAGTTGGCAATCACAGCAGGACACTTTCCTGTCTGGCCCCAGGGAGCATTTCCCCCTGATTGTCTAACTTCCCCCGCAGGGATTCTGCTGATCTCCACCTGCCCCTCCTTTCCCCTATAAAAGAAAATCCTTTTTCTGTTTGATTTGGGACACTGGCAGATTTCCATGATCACAGCATTCTCCCTCTTGCAGTTATCTCTCTTCTAAATGAAAAGTTTCTCCCTAAGTCCAGATTTGTTTTTACTGGACACCAGGTATCTGTGCCTGAATTTTATCATCTTCAGAGGGAGGAGGAAAGAAAGAAATAGGCTCTCCAGATCCTTTCCAGGTGGATTTATGAACACACAAACTCAGCTGATCTATTTCGAACTCTGAGAGAACTAAATCGAAGTGACTCTTTCATTCAAAATCTTCAGTAAGTCAGTATGTTTTTTTCACCCTGAAAGTGGTTCAACACTTCCATAATATAGATTTTAACAGTCCTCTAGGCTACCTTACTATAAAGAGATGGACAAGATACAGCATATGATGATTCCTTTCTTTTCAAGGATGGTGGCAGCCTTCACAGTGGGCCATGTGAAATCAGCTGAAATCTGGGACAGCTGGTCTCGAGGACCTTATCTGCAGCAGAGGGGCTCTCCTTGTTTCTCATGCATTCACAACAAATATCTGGGTGTGCTATGATTTGTCTTTGGTACTCAAGTCAAATCACGCACTTCTTATACCCATAGCAGTGTAAGTGTTTATCATGTCTTTAACAGTCGAAATCTGAAGAACAAAATGTGTTTATTTATTCTCTCTGAACAGCCTTTAGCAATGTGACAGCAAACGCTTCTTGCAAGACACAATGGGACTATATTCTTATCTAATCAAATTTCACTTTGGAGTTGATTAAGACTACTAATCAGGAGAACAAAGTAAAGTGCTCACCACTCATAAGCAGTGACATACCTGAGAGGGTTTTGATTTTTTCTTATTTGGCAACATAGATGTGACTATGGATGTGACTCCATGGAGCTTTGACTCCATTTAGTTTTCACTCCCAATTTGCCTTGCCTACTTGAGTCATCAGAGCACATTTAGGCTACTTCTTTTTGAAACACCTTATCCAGTATTCTCCGGGCTGTTATAGAAGTGCAGCTATTCTATGAAGCTCTATACAGTATAACAAACATCACATCGAAGTTTAAAATATGAAAAATTTGATGCAGATTAATTAAAAAGGTACAAAAAACAAGCCAAGGAGGTAAAGGATGCTGCTAGAAGGACACGTGAAGGACTGGCCAACACCTCGCACTTGCTGTGTGGTGATGTGGTTAGCTTTCTGAAAGCATTTCGCTTGACCCAACAGCAAAGCAATGGAAGCAAAACTACTAACCAAGAAATTTATATGTGGCAAGATATTCTCCAAAAATTCAGGCAAAATAGACATTCTGAGACAAATAAAAGTTTGGCAAAGTTGTTATGGCTCACACTAAAAGAAACACTGAAGGGACTTCTTTAGGCAGAAAGAGGTGGTTGGCATTGGAATGGCTGCAGCGCAGGAAAAAATAACAGGAAGGGTGGATAGTGAGAAAATTGAAGAACAGTTTTATTTTTAAAACAACAGAAATAGTGTTTCTTCCTTTTGAAAATATAGGTAGAAGCTGGGCATGGTGGCACACACCTGTAATCCCAGCGGTTTAGGAGGCTGAGGCAGGAGGATCGCAAGTTCAAAGCCAGCCTCAGCAAAAACGAAGCACTAAACAACACAGCGAGACCCTGTCTCTAAATAAAATACAAAATAGGGCTGGGGGTATGGCTCAGTGGTCGAGGGCTCCTGAGTTCAATCCCCAGTACTCCCCCAAAAAACTTAAAAATATGTAAATAAATAAATAAAATATAGGTAGGATTAAAATTTAGAACAGCACAAAAGGAAGGAGTAAGAGTGGATTAAAGTACTGCAACATATTTGTATTGTCAAAGAACTGTTATAAGAAGGTAGACTCCACTAGTTCAAAAATACACGCTTTAATCTCTATGGTAACCACTAGAAGAGTAAAAGAAGGTACTGCTAACAAGCGAATAATAAGGAAAGTAATTTTAAACTTAATTAATACAACAAAAGGCAAGAAAGAGAAGAAAGAGCCCAGACCAGGCAAGACAAATAGAAAGCCCTAAATGAGATGGAAAATTTAAGAGCAAATAAGATCATTAAAACGTACCTGTATGTTTTACTCCAAGTACAAGAAAAAAAGTCAGCTGAACAAACTAAAAATAATAAAAACTGAACTATTTTGCTCTTTTATTAATTATTTCATTGGTTTGTCTCTTTGTTTTTGCAGTGCTGAGGATCAAACACAGGGCCCTGCACATGCTAAGCAAACCTCTACCACTGAGCTACATCCTCAGCCCTATGTGGCTTTTAAAATACTTCTTGAAGCCAGGCACGGTGGCTCACGCTTGTAATCCCAGCACTTTGGGAGGCTGAGACAGGAGAATCGCGAGTTCAAAGCCAGCCTCAGCAACGGCAAGGCACTAAGCAACTCAGTGAGACATGCACCTCTTTCAAGAACAGAGAGACAAAAATGTCAATAAGAAGATTGAACTTCATGTTCAAGACATTCCCAACAATCAAGAGCTGGATGCTGCCCCCAGTAGCTGCAGAGTGAATGCTCCTTTCAAGTGGGCAAGGAATCCTGACCAGATCCAGGCTCTGACGCTGGGTTAGAAAGTAGCCCTCAATAAATTTCATACAGAATATGTATTCTGACAATCACAATGAAGCTAAAATCATTAACAAAATTATGATATAAAAATAGCCAAATGTTTTGAAATTTTAAAAAGAACACAGTCAAAAATGAAATTATAGTCAAGCTTAGAGAACAATTTGAAATGACTGATAGCAAAAATAAGAAAATCAGAATTTATATCACATAGTCTAACAGTGAAAAGGAAGAAAGATAGAGCCTATGATGTGTTTCTTTTCAAAAAAGAAAAGTATAAAATTAAGTTACTTAAACATGTATCACCAGATGCTAAAAAAGAATAGCAAATTAAACTTAAAGCAAAAGGAAGGAAATTACAGATGAAAGCAAAACATTAAATCAATAGAATAGAAAAGAGTAGAATATAAATCAGCAAAATCAAATTAGTCATTTGAAAAGACCAATACATGTGGGAACGTCTGTGGAAAAAGAAGGGAAAACACAAGCTATTGATATCAAGAATGAAAAAGAAGACATGATCGCACCTTTCAAATACTGAAGAGATAATAGTAGATTTTATTACTAACTATGCCAATAAACTTGAAATTTTAGATGAAATGCACAAATCTCTTAAAAAAATCACGATTTTCTAAAATGTGCACAAGAAGGAATAAAAATCCTGAAGAATTCCAATAAAGAAACTTAAACCTTAAATAAAAATATTCACTGAAAGAAAACCCCAGGCCAATTTGGCTTCACAAATAAATTATGTAAAATATTCAAGTAAGAAATAATGCTAGTCTTATGCAAATATTTACAAGCAATGCTTCCCAGTTTGTTTTATTGGATAAACAACCTTCTTGTCGAAATTGGCCACAATCATTCCAAGAAATGGAAATTACAGGTTATTCTCTTATGAACATACGTACAAAAATAGTAGCTGAACAAAACAGTAGCTAGTCAGGTGGAACTATAGTTGTCCCTATTACCACAGGATCTGCATCTGCTGATCAAAAAAATTGGACAAAAAAAAAATTGCATCTGTACTGAACATGTGTGGACTTTTTGTTCTTGTCATTATTCTCTAAACAAGACAATATAACATTTACATCAGTTACATAATATTAGGTACTACAAGCCATTTAGACATGATTTAAAGTATCAGGAAAGTATGTGCAGCTTGTAAGCAAATTCCGTCCCACTTTATATAAAGATTCAAGCATTTACAGACTTGGGTGTCTTTAGGGGTCCTGGAACCAATTCCCCATAGATACTGAAGAACAACTGTGTATATAAAAACAATGATATAGCATGGCAAGTTTGGTTTATTGCAGAAATGCCACATTAACTGAATATCCATCAAACAATTTATATGACTCATGAGATTGACAGAATATGGAAAAAATAAGTGGCTATATCATGACTGGGTTAGATGCAGAGAAAGCCCTCAGTAAAATTTAAGCCATCCAAGAATTAAGTATAAATAAATAAGTAAATATCTCTTCAAAAATTAGGAATACCCAGGTACAGTGGCACAAATCTATAATCCCCGTGATTTGGGAGGCTGAGGCGGGAGGCTGGCAAGTGTGTGGCCAACCTAGGCAACTTAGCAAGATCCTGTCTCAAAATAAAATTCTTAAAAAGGGGTGGGGATGTGGCTCAATAGCAAAGAACTCCTGTATTAAATTCCCAGAACCACCCTCCCAATTAAGAATAAAAAGAGAGAACTTCCTCTACCTGATCAAAACATTATAGCAAACACAGCACTCATGAAGACATAGTGAAAGTTGTTCCCTGAATCAATAACAACAAGGCAAAGATATCTGCCACCAATAGCACTCATATTCAAGATGCAGTGGCGACTCTAACCATTGAAATTCATCTACCCAACCCCCCATCCAAAAATGTAAAAGAATAGCAAAGGAAAACTTAAATCAGGAGGATACGTACAGGATGTGTATAAAACTGTCATTATTTCACATGACAAGTTATATATGGAGAATATTCAAAGGTATCTAAAGAAAAGCTTTGTATTTATTGTAAGTGAAGCTTTTTATACATGATCAATACACAAACTGAATTATAATCCTATATGTTAACAGAAAATAATTAAAATAAAAATTTAAAATCAAATGTTATTTATAATAGTATTTAAAGCATCCAACATCAAAAATATTATTAAAAATATGTAAAACATCTACACAAAAAAAGTACCAAACGTTGAGAAGAGACTATTGATGACTTTCCCAGGACGTATTCCAGAATGGGAGGAAGAAAATCAGAATGAAGTGGTACTGTAAGAGAAGTCTGGGGAAAGCTCAAGGGAATACTTCTGAACTCTCTGTGGCATTGGTCACTGTGCCTACTCTTGCACTAACACCACAGTGTTTTGTCTGAGCTAGTCTTACACTACGTCTTCAAAATCAGGTAATGGAAGTCATCCGACTTTGTTCTGTTGAGATTGCCTTACTTATTTAGGGTCTTTACATGTGTGTATATACTTTAGAATCAGCTTGTCTATTTCTTTAAAAAGAAAAAAAGGAGGAGCTGTTGGGATTGTGATTAGATGGTTTTGAATCTATAGATTAATTTAGGAAAAATAAAAATTTTAACAATCTTGAAAGTTGTTATCCATAAAGGTGATATATCTTTCTTTATTCTCTCTGCCATGTTTTGTAATTTTAAATTATGCATACACTCAACAGGGGTGATACCCTCCACAAGCAGGGAAAATTGCATTTATTGTTGTCATTGTTTGTTTTCTAGGTATAAACAAAAACCTTAGAAATTAGAATGCAAGACCACAAAACATGAACAGACATAACTCACATTTTATGGGGGCAAAAAGGCTTTCTCTTATAACAATGCCAGACATTATATTTAAGACTGTCCATAAATCCAGAACAAGCTTATCTCAAAATCCTTTACTGTATCTGCAAAGACCCTTTTTCTAAACAAGGTCACATTAACAGGTACAGGAAGTTGGGACTTGGGGCCTAGATACATCTTTTAATGAGCCACTATTCAACCCACCACATCCCTGGCCCTTTTTATTTAGAGACAGGGTCTCTCTAAGTTGCTTAGGGCCTCACTAAATTGCTGAGGCTGGCTTTGAATTTGTGATCCTCTCGCCTCAGCCTCCCAAGCCACTCGGATTACAGATGTGCACCACCACACCCGGCTTCTTCAACCTTTCAAAGAGTTGGCATTTTATTGTCTCTTGGCTTGTACTGAGCAGTCAGCATTTTTATTTCCCTAAACATAATAATTTTCTTCTTTTGAATACTTTTAGATTTTTTGGTTTTGTTTGATTAGACCTATGTTTTCTTTATGTAAAACTGAACTGATATTTTCTTATTGTTACCCAGGTTTTGTTCTGCCCTTCAACATCCTAACAGAAGTAGAGCTCTATCTTCCCCCAAGACAGCGTGCAAATTATTTTGTCCAGCCTGTTCACTAGTGTGCCTCTAGTATTTGCCTTTGTTCTGGCCTCATGTGAAGCACCCTTTAATATTTCTTAAGAGAAAAAAAATGAATTAATACAGTATGAAAAAGAAACTTTGGGTTCTTAAATTTAATTTCACCATTTCATTGTTTTATATAAAGGCACAAACTAATATTTTAAATACTTTAGAAAATATTCTTTTTACTTTTCTCTTACGTTATAGAGAAATTGGGAAAGGCCAATCCCATGATTCCATAATACACAGCACACACCTGATCAAATGACATTTCAGGGTGATTTTGTTTTAAATTGTAGACCATCCCAGAGGTTCATCTGTGTCTCATGCTAAATGCCCAATGGAACAATATAAATTCAACAATTTCTTTTCCCAAGAGCTATATTCTCTGGACGGCAGCTCTGTGTCTCCACAGAGATCACATGGATGCTACTGTGAAATGACCCAACAGAGCTTCAAAATAAGATTTTATACAGTATGATTTTATGCAATTTTGGGTTCCTTGGAAACAACTTCTGAATTTGGACTGAAAATCTTAGGATTCAGTGCCCCTCTCAGCCTGCCATCAGAACTGTGTCTTTTTTTCTGAATTCACCACATGTACTGGTCTTATTCAAAACAAAGTAATCACTGTCAAGCTATTTAGGAACCTGCACAGATTACATGACGATTTCAACATGGAATGATTTACATGTTAAAAGGAAATATGTCATTTGATTTAATCTGGGTTTCAAAAGCAAAAATCTCATAAAATGTTTATTCAAGGGAAAAATTGTTAGCTGAAGAAATATCTGAAATTAAAAGTCCCATTCAGACCACCCGTCACATTCATTGCGTGACACCTAGGGTTATTTTGGGGGTTTTGCTATATTTAGTTAGTAATTAGTTGCATAGAAATAATGCATATTCATTGAATCACATATTCTTAGAATACTTGTATTTATTTTTATCTGAGGATTTTTGGATAGGACAAATAGTAAAGACTTTTCATTTGACTTCATATTTGTAACTAGATTCATGTTATACATGTTTTGGCTAGATTCCATGGAAGAGCTCTAAAGCATGTATGTTAATCTTTGACAGGTTAAATTTAAAAACCCAGTGCAATTATTTAAAATGAATTAATTGTTGGACTTAATCAACTATGAAAGGAAATAATTTGAGGGATTTCCAGAGAAAAATTTATCTTTTACTTATTTAGACAACCAGAGATTCCGTGATCAAATTTCCAAATAAGCAAAGTTTCATCACATCGACCCATTTCCACTTACTGAAATGTCTAACAAGTGACTGTTGAACCATATCAATCTTAAGTAACATTTGTTGTTTCCTGTTTCCAGAGTAGTTAGATTATTTGGTTAAATTTTTAAGTGGTTAACTAGTTTTAAACTTGTTATCACAATACATCTCATCTCATGGAATGATAAAATACGTTCCACTACCCAGTTTACTCTTATTTCTTCTATCCATGCTAGACGATCTTCTAGAAAAGTCAGCAAAAGCCTGAGCTTCCTCGGCAGAGGAAGACTTGAGGAAGAACACAATTCACTGCTTTGTGTTAAAAGCCCACACAAGTGTTAAGCTCTTCTGTGTTCACGATGTTAGGTTTCAGACTGCAGTTAATTTCAGCATGGAATTTACGCCTTGGTGTTCAGAATCAAGACCTTCATTGCTTTGGTGATTCAGACCACCATGACTGTGACTGTGGTTGACAACCAAGGACAGTCCAGTCAGCACTCAGGTAGGAGCACGGCCTTGTGCTCCCACTGACACAGAGGCATAAGTTCAAAACTCTGTACATACACACATACGCACATGTGATAGGATGCTGCTCTACAATATAGACATACTACATATAGTGAATGATGCATATATGCACACACATGCTTTTAAAAATCAGATTTGAGATATGATTTACATGCAATGAAGTCACACTTTCTTGTTCAGTTCTGTGAATTTGAACAAACATGGCTGTGTAACCACCCTGAGAAAGATAAAGAACAGTTTCTTCACCCCAAACAATGCCCTCATGTCCTTCTGCCATCGACCCCTCATCCGCACCCCAGAACCTGCCAACCACTGATGCGTTTTCTCTCCCTATCAATTGTCACTTTATATTGCCATGTAAATGGAATCGTATCATATATAGACTTTTATTTCTGGTTTTTATTTATGTTATGCTTACATTTAGCATAACATCTTCAGTGGAATAATTTTGTATTAAGAAATATAAAGATGGTGTAGTTAACATACATCCTGTTTCTTAAGAAACCTTTTCTTTCAACAGGTGACTTTCCACTAAACAAGTGAGAGAGTAAATGCAGAGTGTAAGATAGAGCTATAAAGTCATTCCAGTCGCAGTAGCTCTCATCCCACAGTGAAAGTGTTTTCCTGTAACACTCAATCCCATTAAAACTTGATTCACAAAGTCCTAAACCTACTCAATCTCATGGACAAAATGGCCAATGTTAGCTACTCCTTAAATATTCAATACGAAGTGTTCAATATATTGAGCTATTTTCATTAGAAACAAAAAGCCAAAAATGCATAAATAAAGAAATTCACAGCAGAACATTTTTTAAAAATCAGTTTTGTCCTCACCCTCGTTCAGTAGGGAAAAGGAGATCTCCATTTAATAAATACTAAAACTAAGATTCATGTAGACTCAATATATTTTGAGGTCACAATAAAGCAACTGTAACTTTTGAAGTGAAGTTAAATTCCTGAACTGTTATGTGGCTTGCAGGTTGCTCTCCAGTTTTTTAGAGATCATTCCATGTGTGGTATGACGAACAAAGAACAAAGCTGGAGTCAATACATTCTGCATTTCAATCTTCATGTTTATCACTGACTTTTTAGAAACTTTTCATTTTTAAAAATGTCAAATGACTTTGAAAAAAAAAAATAGAATAGCGCAAGGAAGCCTGATGTTCCAACTTTAACAATGACCCATGTACAGCTAGACTTCTTCTATCTGTAACTTTCATGAAATTCCATTCCCCTGTCCCTGGGTTACTTTGAAGTAAACCCCAAAAGTATAAACTTCTATAGTGTCTCATTTTCTCATCAGTAAAGCAGAGGGCACAGGGCCTGCTTCTTGAGCTCTCACACAAGACTGAAGGTTGGCTTCACTCACAGCATGCCCCACGGCGTCCTCAATACATGGACACGTCTTTCTTCCAAATTGAATAACATCTATCCACATGGCTCGGAAGTCAGGATGCACCTACATTTTCTAAGAACTTTTGCATTAATCATCTCCAGATATTTCCTTTACTTTTCCACAAATCCAGTATGTCTTAGTTTGAACAAAGTGAATTTCTGTAATTGAGTTAGGCAGGGCTAGAGATGAAAATGATCCACGAATCTGTCATCTTTTCTGCCCCTGTTCTATGTAACCTGTCTTAAATATCTTCTCTGTTGACGAATAAATACATTTTAGTCTTTTGTCTAAATGAAGGGGATGTCACACAAGTATGAAAGTCTGGGGGAAAAAAATCTAAAATTTGACAGAAAAAAATTCAAGCTTTATCTTTTCTATACCCAAATAGTTTAAGAACTCTAAATCTCTTTTCCTTCCCAACCAAGAAAATACAGATTTAAGGAACTCCTCCAAAATTTTTCTTTTGTATTTCTGTCCTATTTTCTATTCTCTGCTGACATTTCAGTTCTAGAAAAACTTTCTATTAAGTTCTTCCATGAGAAGTTATTTTAAAGCTCAGCTCCTGAAGAAGGGATCAGATCAGCCAAGTACCAGTGCAGAAGCAAAAACCATATAATTCAAAGGCATAACAGAAGACAAATGCTAGTCCTTTAAAAATGTCCCTGAAATATATATATATATATATATATATATTTAAATTTATGTATATATATTACGTATTACTGAAATATACATTACATATTACTGTAATATATAACACATACATATGTATATAGATATATAAAACATGTTACTGCAGATCGCTAGTTTTAAAAAGCAGCCAGTGAAACTCCACATCAAGTACAACTGGAAGAACTGGATCTGAGTTAGAATAAGTTGTACTCCATGTATGTATAATATGTCAAAATACACTCTATCGTCATATATACTTGAACAATTTTTTTAAAAAGCAACCTTCTTAAAAATTGATTTTTGATAGGTATCTAAGTGTGCTTGAATTCAGCTTTGAAGAGCAAATAATATGAAAGCATTTTGATTAAAATCCCCCGAATCTCAATCATAGATGTCTATTTGTCATTGACTTCGCACTTACGATACTCAGTGAACACAATGCCAAAGGCCACTTTAAAAAATTGGAATCTAAACTGTAGGAAATATAAACCAAGCCTGTGATTTCATATGACACAGAGACGGGTCAATCAAAGGCTATGTGGAGACGCCCTCAAGAACTGCTCTCATTTCTCAAAGTTTCCCAAATTGGTCCCACGACGCTGGCTCTTTATGGATTTTCCAATTTCAGAAGGAGCAGGATGGTCTTAAAAAGAGGTTTCAAAGCCTGGCATGGTGACTCAAGCCTGTAATCCCAGCACTTAGGGAGGCTGAGACAGGAGAATCGCGAGTTCAAAGCCAGCCTCAGCAAAGGCAAGGTGCTAAGCAACTCAGTGAGACCCTGTCTCTACATAAAACACAAAATAGGGCTGGGGATGTGGCTCAGTGGTCGAGTGCCTCTGAGTTCAATCCCCAGTACCAAAAAAAAAAAAAGAGGTTTCAAGGCACATCTTCCAAAAACAAGTGAGAGATTAGAGGGAAAGACTCACAAGAAAAGCCAAAAGGAGCATTTTTACCTCATCTAGAAAAATCTGAGGATTGGTTTAGTAATAATCTTTAAGTACACAGCTGCTTGTGCAAGGAGACCTAGCCATGAGCTAAGGTATAAGAGGTGTGATATACTGAGGACCTAAAGTACTTTTTGGGGGAAAAAAGAGATGGATTCACAACTCTGAGTATAAGAGGGTATTGGAGGAGGGGGGTAAATAACCACAAAACATCTCAAAGCCATTAACTTTTTAAAATAATCCTTTAATTAAGTAAATGAAGTCCTAACAACCCCACAGGTGTCATGGCAGAACACCCAACTATGGGTTACCTTTTATCAGATCTCTCCATCCCTTTCTCTCTCCCCAGTCACATTCCCCAGTTTGCAGACCATTTGGAATGGGGAACGGAGTACATGAACATCAATTCTTGACCAATGGAGTTGACAAAAAGACCCCTCTCCCATCTCCAGATCTCTTTGCCTTCACCCTCCACCTTGTCCAAGGAACTTAAAATTGCTAAACTGTGGAAGCAACCTAGATGCCCTTCAATAGACGAATGGATAAAGAAACTGGTATATATACACACTGGAATATTACGCAGCAATAAAAGAGAATAAAATTATGGCATTTGCAAGTAAATGGATGGAGTTGGAGAACATTATGCTAAGTGAAGTAAGCCAATCCCAAAGAACAAAGACCGAAGGTTCTCTCTGATTAGTGGATGCTGATACATAATGGGGGTGAGGGTGGGGAGCATGGGGGAAATGGAGGAACTTTGGATAGAGCAAAGGGGAGATAGGGGACAGGAGGGAGCATGGGGGTAGAAAAAATGGTGGAATGAGATGGACATCACTACCCTAGGTACATGTATGAAGACACAAATGGTGTGACTCTACCTTGTTTACAACCAGAGAAATGGAAAATTGTGCTCCATTTGTGTACAATGACTTGAAATGCATTCGTTTTAAAAATAAATTAAAATTTAAAAAATAGTAAAGATGATGAAAAAAATTAAGATACTAAAAAGCAACTCTTGCCAGTTTGAGAAGTTTGCATGAAAAAGGAAAAAGCAAAAGCCAGCTGTGCATAGTGGTGCAACTTGATCTCATAAAACCCATAGCGCTGGGCGGCTTCTCTCAGGCGTCTTCACTTGGAATCGCCCGCGACCCTTCCTCCCCAGCTCTGTGGCCTGCGGTGCTGCGCAGCCGCTCTGGGACCAGCGGATGGAAGGCCCCTGGTTGCATGCTCCATTAGATTCCCCAGCTAGGATAACCGGTACTGTAGTCTACCTTTAATTAGATCAAAGTTAGAATCATGAAAATGGATTTCTAGTTGTAATTCCCAAAGGCTTAATAAGGACAAGAGCACTCTACTCAGAAAGATGACCTCACAAAAAGTAAACCAGGATGTTATTATTTTAAGGGCATGAAATAGGGATTTGTTTGGATTTTGGATAGCCTCCTATATATCAGAATTGATTTTTTATTTTATTTTTTAATTGACATAATATTTGCCCTGAAATATGGGATATGCTGTTTTAATCAGATACATGTGTACAGCGTGGAATGATCAAATCAGGGTAATTAACATTTCTGTCTCCTCAGATATCATCATTTCTATGTGTTAGGAACCTTCAAGTTCGTCTAGTTATTTTGAAACGTGTAATTCGATGTTGTAGACTACAGCTGTCCGGTTGTACTGCACATCGCCTGCCTCCTCACTGTCCACCTCTGTTCTGATGCCATTAGCCACTTTCACCATCCCCCTCCCAGTGGACATATTCCCCTGTGTGCAGAGCATGTGACTCTGGACGACCCTAAGAGCTCAGCTGAGGGTTTTCCTCTTACATCCAGGAACTGACACATGGCATGGGATTTGCCACTAAAATCAAAACCCCAGGTCACTGGGGAGCTAGCAGATGCATTGAGTCCATGACAAGCAGTGCTTCCTTATGTATCTGGTTTCTTGTTTCTAATTTGGCCTCGGAGAATTTTTCCTAGTTTCCTACCAATTCATCCATTTATAATTACATTAAAACAATTGATATCAATGAAATTTAGATGTTTTGTGGTGTAAAGATTTTTTGATATTTAGTTTGTTATTGCTTAATGCAGTGTAGATTATTGTAAATGTTATTGCTTTGTGGTATAAAAATTTTTGATATTTAGTTTGTTATTGCTTTCTTATTTTAATAATTTTTAAAAGCCCTGTTGTTTTTACTGAAGGAACTTTCCTAATTTATTCTTTTTTAAAAACACTTATTAAAATGTCTTAAAATGTCAAACAACCCCGAGTACCTCAAGCCCATCTCTCAGTACTGTTCCTCCAAGGTCACTACCATGAGTCCATTTCCATGAGAACAAAAAGTAGGAAAATGATGTAATGTCTGAATGATCAGGACCCCAAACACATCGAAAATCCATATAAGGTGTTATTTCATTTGATAACAAAAAGCTGGTCTTCAACTTCAGCTGTTCTTTGAGTTAAAACATTAAAATAGTTCATAAAATAGCGGAGCCTGAGACTGACAGATCACCCTCATTCATCATTCACTGAATGATGAATCAGAACAAAATATGAAATTACAGGGGGAAGAAACGTAGACAAAGAAGACTAATTTGGATGGAGCCTGAGGAATTTACCAGAAGAACTTGCCTTCATAAACCAACACTCACAAAACTCTGGAAATCAATTCCTAAGGGCTATATCTGTCTAAAACATTTTTTAATTTAGTTTAATGTGGTCCTTATTGGCAATGTCCCCAGGTGTATCAAAGGCAAATAATCTCTAGAGAATGCCCCTAACGCTGGAATCAAAACATTGCCATAAGCCAGTCAGTGACACACACATGCAATCCTAGCAGTTCAGGAGGCTGAGACAGGAGGGTTACAAGTTTAAGGACAACCTGGGCAACTTAACAAGATCTTGTCTTAATAATAATAATTTAATAATAATAATAACCATAAAAGGGCTGGGGATGTAGCTCAATGGTAGAGCATCCCTGGGTTCAATCCCCAGTGACATTAAAAAAAAATCAAGTGGAAGGTATTACCACTGATGAAATTATGTTCAATTTGAGCCTATGATTTTTAAAAATCCAAAAGCATACAAGAATATAGTGTTATATACATGTCAACTGAAATAATAGAATGATCAGACCAACAAAGATTTGATATAGAAGGAATTATCTTTAGCATTAGAAAATAAATAGGTTTATGTGCAGAGGAAATAAGAATAGAACAATATACATCATAAATAATCATGAATATTTGGAGACAAAATAAAACTAATCAGAATTAGAAGCTTGATAAACATGTTCAGAACAATTTAGATTCACATAATGGAAAAACTATTAAACTAGAAGAAATCGCCTAGATTTATAACTCAGCAGTATAAATGGAAAACAAATCATTATCATACATGGAGACTAAAGTGAGAAAGTTCAGCAAATATCTATTTGGAGTTACTTGAGAAGATAATAGAAGCGGTAGAGGGATAGATAATGAAATGTTCACTGGGAATTCTTAAAAAGAGATAAAAGTCATGAATCTTCAGAGTTAGGAGGACTAACAATCTCCAAAAGGATAACTGAAAAGAAATTCATATCTAACTACACTGTAGTGAAACTTCACAATTCCTCTCCCCCAATAAAAAGAAAGAAAGGAAAAGAGAAAGAAATGCTTAAAAAAAAAAAAAAACAGCCAGAGGGATATAAAGAACATCACCTAGGAAGAATGACATTAGATTGACAAGTGACTTCTCATGGGGGTACAGTGGAAGCCAGAACAGTGGAATGATGTCTCCAAAGTATGAGAGGCAATAATTGCCATCCTGGAATGATGTACAAAGAGAAAACCATATTGGAAAGAAGAACAAGATGAAAACATCTTCAGATCAACAGAAATGGAGTTTGTGTTATCATCAGCAAACCCTTCCGGAAGCCATTCCTAAAAGAGGCACTTGAGCAAGGAAGGGTTATCCCACAGGAAGGCACATGATGCAGGAGGAAACAGGAGGAAAGCTACAGATGCAGGAAACCCAAACAAATAGTGGCAAAGCAAAACAGCAATGCTAATATTTTTATCTTGAAAAGTTTTTAAAAATACTAAGATACTGGACAATGATAGTGTGTTCAAAACTAAGGATTTTTGGGCTCTTCCAGAGAAGGTAAAAATTGTTGATAAGTTACTGCTGGTGTGGTACTATTTTTTGAATGTGGCCCCCAAAAGTTCATGTGTTAGAAACCTTTTTACATAAAAGAGTATTTATTATATTTTTCACTTTAATCTGCTTCCATGTCCTCACTGTTCTTTGAAGGCTCTTTGGGGATTGGTAAGAACCAACAGATTTGAAAGTACAAGTTACCATTGAGGAGGAAGAAAATTTAGTGGTTTCTCAAAAATAATTAACATAAGATTACAAATCTTGATGATTCATTTTTTTTACAAAATACTCCATATAGTTTTTAAAATATGCAAAAAAACTTTGCATTTAGATAAGCATCTTAAAATATAAAGTAAAACTACAAAAAGCAGCATGACAGGTTTTCCTGTTACCTGAAAACTGTTTAAGAAGGCGATCCCAGAATTCCAGAGACATTGTGGAGATATTGTTATTTAGCTTACAATTAAGACAACTATTAAGATAACTGCTTTCACTAAGGAGTCAAAGTCACCTTGCATGGTGTATTAAATATATAGAATTTTTTAAATTTCTACCTTTACTGAGTCTGATTTACATATATTACCCTCATGTTCTTTTGTGCATTTAAACATATTTCTGTTTTTGTCAGCCTTTTTACTGTTGTGAGCAGAAGACTTGACAAGAAAAACTTTAGGAGGAAAAGCTTATTTGGAGGCTCACAGTCTCAGAAGTTTCAGTCCATAGATAGCCAACTCTATTCCCCAGGGCTCAAGGTGAGGCAGAACATCATGGCGGAAGTGGGTGGCAGAAGAAAGCAGCTAGGGACATGGCACCAAGAAGCAGAGAGAGTGAGTTCCACTTACCTGGACAAATTATATACTCCAAAGCATGCTCCCAAGGACTCAAACCCTCCAGCCACACCCTACCGGCCCACAGTTACCACCCAGTTAATCTCTATCAAGGGATTTATGCATTGATTATGTTAAACCTCTTATAACCCGATCATTTCACCTCTGAATGTTCTTGCATTGTCTCACACATGCACTTTTGAGAGATACTTCATATCTAAACCATAACAGTTTTCTTATTTAGCAGCCTCTTCATTGTTAGAAATTTAAAAATCCCTCAAGGATGCACTTTTCATTGTATTTATTTATTTACTTATTTTTCACTTCCTTTTATAATTTCTCCACGATCTCTTCTGCAGCTGCAGAGGTCAAAAGCTTCACTGTGTGTTCACAAGATTTACCTCCCTTATCCAAAATCACAACACTCTTCCTCAGTTTTAAGACCTTGCAAACATGCCCACAGAGCTCAGCGTTAGCCTCTCGCTCTGACAGAGATGCTGCAATCGTTACATTTATAAGCATCAGTTGTCAAATTCGTTAGAGAACTTCACTATGAGCCAGGTTTGGTGTGGATGGCTTTGGTAACTTAATCAACTACCACACAGACCCAAGAGAAGAAGTGATTGTGGGTTGTACTCTTGTTTGCCACACCAGCCTTCTTAGGCATCTGAGCACCGGAAGGGTGCCCAACAGAGGCCCAAGTGGCCAGTCCTGTCCCTGGCTGCCTCAACCCACTACTGAGCTTCAGCATCACCCTGGAGAGATGCCATAAGGTGACCCAGTGCTGGTAGGGTGCTCTGCACCTGTGCAAACAGGGGAAATTGGAGCACAAATTAGAAACTTAACATCCAAATTCATATGTTGGTGGTATTTGAAGGTAGGGCATTTGGAAGGTAACTAGGTTTAGATGAGGTCACTAGGGTGGTATTCCTTGATGGCATTAGTGATTTTATAGGAAGAGAAAGAATGACCTGAGCTACACATTTGCTCCATCTCACCATGCAATGGCCTTCCGCCATGTTATGCTGCAGCAAGAAGCTCTTCACCAGTTGCTGACCAGATGCCAGCACCATGCTCTTGAACATTCTACACCCCAGAACCATGAACCAAATAAACTTATATTATTTGTAAACTCCCTGACCTCAAGTATTTCATTATAGTAATCAAAAAGAGACTAAGAAAGGTGGCAGAACTAGGAGGGAGAGAAGAGCTATCCACCTGGCAATCAGGCACATTTTATCACCTTTGTCATTGAGGATTGTTTGTGTACAGCAGTAATAAAATGCAGACTGTTTTACTATTGCTTTTCATCCTTTTTCATAATGTTTTAAAGTTCTCTACTGATTATTTTCCCCCTTACGGCCTGAACCCAGGGCAGACCACTCCCACCACCTCCACTATCCTTGACACGCCAATGCTTTATTTAAGAAGTATCTCAAGTGTAACTATTAACAACTCATAAGTACATTATATAAGTTATCTACAGAAAAGAGAAATAAAACATATACTATGGAAAAATATTAACATAAGATTCAAGAAAGGAGAGGGAAATTAAAGAGCAAGAAAAATAGAAGGGCGAAAAAATGAAGACACAGCAATTATCACTAAAACAGCAAATGAACTCCTACATTGAGCTACCAATTTACAAGAAAGAGGGAAGACATAGAATTCATTCAATGGCATTGATGAATAGAATAAAAAAGCACCTGAATCTGGAAAACTATAGGTCTTTTTATTTTTTCAACAAACAAAATGCAAGAAGAGACACTGACAGTTCCTTAAGAGAACTGTCAATCAATGGCAATGTGTGAACCCATCTGAATCCTGATTCATTCAATAAAGCTAAAAACACTATGAGACAATTAGGGAAATTTGATTGCTGACTCAATGATATCAAGGAATTGTTTGTTGTGCTTTGATTATTAAACTTTTTTGGAATCCTTTTTTTTCTGTCTTAGTTCTTAATATTTAAGTGATTTTCAAACACCACTTTTAATTAAATTAGAAAGACACAAATGTTAATTTGGAATATTCCTTCTCAAATACATTTTATGACTCAGTAGTAGTATTATCTGTTGTATTTTTCCACACACATGATTTTATGAACGCTGACTGATATAGATTTTGGTAGCAGTCATGGTTGCAGAGGAAATAATCTTAATAAGTTTTCTGCACTGTTTCTGGGTTTTCTGGAATTGGTTAACTAATCTGGTTATATTTAAAGCCACAAAGAATCTACTTGTAATCTTAAAGAGGGGACTAGTTATTATGACATGATGCGTGTGTAGAGACACCAAGGACTGCCATAGAAATTGTGCACAGTGAATGTACTAAGTTACAGAAGCATGTTCTCTCACAGTCCTGGAGGTTAAGTCTGAAATCAAGGTGTTGGCAGGACCATGTTTTCTTTGAAGACCCTACAGGGAGGGTCCTTCCTTGCCTCTTTCTAGTGTCTGATGGTTGTCAGCAAACCTGAGGAGCTTGTTGACAAACACTCCAATCTCTGCCTCTGTCATCACATGAATGGAATTTGTTGCTTTTAACTCCTAAAACTAGAAGAAGGGAGAAGGATGAGCTCAAGGACTTTGAATTCCCAGCTCAAGGACCACATTAATGACTTAAAAGCCTGTATTTGACCTGAAAGAAACTTTTATCTCCTATAGCCATGAAGGTAAGAATCTGAAAATCAAACCCAAAATCTCATTCTGCAATGTAAATTGAATCCCAATCCTTGCTGGGAGTTTTGATTTCAATAATAGATAATATGTTAACCTTCTGGGCCCTATCTTATAAAAATGTGATTTGTTTTCATTTCAGTAATCTCTGACACAGTCAGACATAGATTGGAAAGGAATGGAATCGTGAATATTGGAACAGAAACATGGCAAATCTTATTGAATTTGGTGATGTCTAACCCCCAAATTCTGCCCAATCTTCTTTGCAGGCGATGCAGCTCTTCCACAGCTACCTGTGGAGGTTAACCCTCCTCTACTTGAAGGACATGCAGTGGCTCCCCTGGGACAGTTGCTTTTCCAGGGACCCCACATTATCCCTGCCTCTTCTCTTTGCTGGAGACTTAAAACTACATTTAAGTCCTAGCAGGCCACAAAGGCTGAGCTACAAAATGTGATCCATGAGGTAGTGCCCACTCTGCACCAAAAGAACCACGTGATCTTTCAAGTTTTATGAACATAAATCGGGAGAACATGTGTAGGAAGGGATCTTACACGCTGTGGGAGGGACACATATTGGATCAGGCCAAATTTACTAACACAGGTCACCTAATTAGATATCCTGGATTCCAACCAGTTGTAGAACTACATTTTTTATTCTTTTATTTGGCTAAGTAAATTATGTAAAAAGAAACCCAACAAAACCCAAACAGGCTTAATCTTCCATTCAATACTATATATGGATCTTGATAGGAATGTCCATGTTTGTATGTGGGGCTCAGGAATTATGTCATATTAGATCAATAAAATAGGGACTGTGAATCTTCTGGAAAGAATGCATACTGAAAGCATGAGAGAGGGGGAGTTTGCAGAGACAACTGAATGTTTCATTGAGGGAGGGGTTTGGTTCTCATAAAGCCTACCCACAGTTGTTTCTTTGTTTTTTGTTTTTGTACTGGAGATTGAATCCAGGAGAATTTAAACCAGTAAGCCACATCCTCAGCCTTTTTAAAATATTTTTATTTTGAGACAGGATCTTGCTAAGTTGCTTAGAGCCTCACTAAGTTGCTGAGGCTGGTCTTTTTTTTTTTTTTTTTTTTTTTTGGTACCGGGGATTGAACTCAGGGGCACTTGACCCCTGAGCCACATCCCCAGCCCTATTTTGTGTTTTATGTACAGACAGGGTCTCACTGAGTTGCTTAGTGCCTCGCCATTGCTGAGGCTGGCTTTGAACTCGCGATTCTCCTGTCTCAGCCTCCCTAAGTGCTGGGATTACAAGCGTGAGCCACCGCGCCCGGCTCTGAGGCTGGTCTTGAACTTGCAATCCTCCTGCCTCAGCCTGCAGAGCCACTGGAATTTCAGACATGTGCCACAGTGCCCAGCTGGCCATATCTTCTTCTGTGACCCTTTGCTTGAGATGCTACCATTACAAGTGTTTCAAAGTCTT
Organism: Xerus rutilus; assembly: GCA_028644305.1. Lineage (NCBI taxonomy): Eukaryota > Metazoa > Chordata > Mammalia > Rodentia > Sciuridae > Xerus > Xerus rutilus. Next base: position 151,002,672 of record CM053402.1, on the reverse strand, counting down.
CCCTCAAAATAGAGCATGCCTCAAATTTCAGAACAGACAAACAAGCATTCATGTGGTCAAACAGAACATAGAAAAAAAGAGTACTTTTTATGTGCATATACTTTATTAGAAAATTTGGATTGTATTACATGATAACTAAGAACACAAAGGAAAAAAGAAAAGAAACATTTCATGTAGAAAAGGAAAAGTAGAACAGAGAGGGAACTGAAAAGCAGTGATCATCCATCCAACAGACCACTGGGAGCAGCAGTCTCATTTAGCAGACATCAGTGACTTGGAGTGTTTGCTACTCAGGTGCCGGGATCAAGCATATTTTGGCATTGCGATGGTTCCTATTAGTTTGGAAACGTTTCAGCCAGAAAGACTTTAAATACCAAGGAAAAACAGAAACAGAATCCAGGTCCAGAGAGCATCTGAAGAACAGGAAGAAAAGGACAAAGGTCTTACCAAAAGTGGCTATTGGTGGAGAGGCAGGAGGCCGCCTAGCAGCTGCACTGCTTCTTGCAGCCGCACTTCTGCTGGCAGCACTTCTGCTGGCAGCCCTTCCCACAGCCACAGCCACAGGAGCCACAGCCACAGGAGCCACAGCCACAGGAGCGGCAGCAGGTGCGGCGGTAGTAGCAGATCGTGGGTCTGCAGCAGTTGCAGCAGCCACAGCAGCCACAGCAGCCACCACAGCCACAGCCGCCACAGCCACCACAGCCACCGCAGCCGCCACAGCCACCGCAGCCACCGCAGCCACCGCAACCTCCACAGCCACAGCAACCCATGGTGTCAGTAGAGAGGACTCAGGTGCAGTGAGGAGAGGACTGAGGAGAGGAGAGGGAGGTCTGGAGCCTCCTTCTGCTGGGAGCCCTTAAGTACCATCTTGGGAAAAGGAAAAGGGAAAGATTCAGGACTTGTGATCAGCGCTCACTTCCTTGTTGTCATTGCAGTCCCCACAGGAGGATTATCTAGGGCTCTCCCTTGTTGCTATCCTTACAGGCTCCATTTGACCCAATGCATTAGCTAATCCTAACTTTTCTTTTTTAGAACCATTTTAGAAGGAAGCTAGGAGATCTGGGTAACATCTTGGGGGGGAGGGATCTTCATTTTCATAGCAACATGGTTGAATCAGATTTTGAATTAAGCAGAGGCTCAGGGTTGCTGCCAGTGTTTCTCCTGTTTCTCTTCAGTAGTTTTCTCTCCATACAGTCAATGAAATCACCCTGATCAACAGGAGCTCTCAGAGGCAAAAGAGAGATTATGAGCATCCAAATGGAACCCATCTTCTTTTCAATAATGCTCTTGAGGTCCATATTTATATGCCTTATATATCATTATATTGATCAGTTTTCTTCACGTGTGTTTGCATGTTCCTAGCTTTATTTCCAAAAGAATATTCATAGGAAATGACACTGTATTAAAAACAACACTTCAATTGCCTATTAAAAGTCTTGATGAGAAGTTCCTTTCTCTCCTCACCCTGTGCACCCTTCCTGGCTGGTCACATTCACAACTATGGATTGAATTTGCACATATACCTTCCCTGATTTTTTCTCAAAAGTGTGTCTCCTGTTTAGACTCACCTCCAAACACCTATTCCATCCATAGCCAACTCTCAGATTCCGTCTTCTCCATGGGGGATGTCAGAGGCACCTCCAATGTCATATGCTCCAGAATCAAGTCAGAATTTTTCTGTCAGATCACCAACCTTCTACTGAAGTGTTTCCTCCACTCTTCTCTATCCATACATTGTCAATGCATGAAAAAGCCATCTTCGAATTCTTTCTTTCTCTCAGGCCTCTATCTGTTCTCACCAAATTCTGTTGATTCTGTTGCCTTAAAAGCTGCAGAAGCTATTCACACATCCTTAGTTCCACAGTAACCCCACCCAGTTCAAGCAACCCTTGAGCCCTTGCAAAAAACCCTCTGATCCAAGGACCATAATGATAGACCCGGGGCACTAATGTGCTGGGTGTGGTGCTGCACACCTATAGCCCAGCCACCCGAGCAGCTGAAGCAGGAAGATCACTTGAGCCTGTGAATTTGAGATTGGCCTGAGCAATATTGCAAGATCCTACCTCAGGAAGAGAGAGATAGAAAGAGAGAAAGAGAGGGAGGAAGAGGAAGAGAGAGAAAGAAAAAAGAAGGAAGAAATAAAAAGAAAAGAAGAAAGAAAGAAAGAAAGAAAGGAAGGAAGGAAGGAAGGAAGGAAGGAAGAAAGAAAAGAAAGAAAGAAAGAAAGGAAGGAAGGAAGAAAAAACAAGAACACGAGAAAAGGAAGGAAAGAGAACAAACATGTTTCCTGGGGGTGCAGCTCAGCTGTATCATGGTAGAGCACTCGCCTAAGTGAGGGCCTGAGTTTTATCCCTAGCAACACATACACACACACACAACCACCAATCAGCCTTAGAGACTTCCAGCATTTCCTCTCACTCAATTTCTAAAAATAGTTTACCAAATTGGGAAAACAGGCCTTGGGTAGTGAGCCTCTCACTAACTGAAGGGTGGAGGGTCTTATCTGCTACCAAAGGTCTGAGCACTGTCCCCCGACTCCCACTGATTGACAGAGAGGCTCCTGCATAAGAGCACCTAAGAACAACCCACTAGCCTTCACATCTCTTTCCATATATTTTTACAGCCTCCCTGTGGGTCACTGTCAAGCCCACCAGGATCCACAGGGGTCACCTTCATTCAGAGCCCAAACTCCTTTTCCCCCCTCGTTGGGCCATGCCCTCAGCTCTCCTCCCTCCTGACATCTGGATCGTGCATGCCACACACAGAACCCAGACAGCCTGCTGTCTGGAGGGCCAGGCCAGGCTCTTTAGCACTAAGGTGCTTCTCTCACATCTCAGTTGATATCGTCCAATCAAGGACAAAAATTTGTTCCTCACCCAAACTAACACATGACAGGAATTGTACCACTAACATGTGGACTTCTATAAAGATTTCTTTCTACTTTTAAAACAATTAAGGCCTGGGTGTGCAGAATACAAATCACAACAGCATGCTTCAAATCAAGTGGTGAATGAAGGAGTGAAGGTTCCCCAGTGGATTCCACTGCTTGATAAAGCAGTGATGGCATCTGGCTTTGGTGGGGAGTTTTGACTCTGATGCCATTTCCTATTCTCGGTTGCCAGTGTTACTTTGTGTGTGGGCCCTGGAGTCAGGGACTGAGCCTCAGACCCCACTCCTCTGCATCTCAGTAGCTCACAGCCCCTAGCCCAGGGGCTCCAGGCAATGCCTGTGGTCAGTGATCCCCTGCCCAGAGCTCACACTCTAGGTGTGTGTTTGGCAAGCACTGTGGGAAGAGGGAGGATGCAGCCTAGTCCTTTGACAGCTTTGTCATGGCCTGGCTCCCAGTAGGCTTCCCAGAACTGTTAGGCCTTTTCTTGGTTATACTGGAATGTGGTTTTAAGAAACAGTAAACAAAAATGAGAATGTGGAGAAGACAAAGCTATCTGTGAAGGGAAGTAATTAAGAGCTGCTGAGATTCTTGCATGCACAGCAGGAACAAGGAAGTGGTCATGTGCCCTCCTTCTCCTCCCCGGAGTTGGTACTTAACCCTCCCCCACTGCAGAAGGAGCCATCAACTCGCCCTCCCCTCTCCTGAGTCCTCTCCTCACTGCACCTGAGTCCTCTCTACTGACACCATGGGTTGCTGTGGCTGTGGCGGCTGTGGTGGCTGTGGCAGCTGCGGTGGCTGTGGCAGCTGTGGCAGCTGCGGTGGCTGTGGCAGCTGTGGCAGCTGCGGTGGCTGCGGTGGCTGTGGCAGCTGCACCACATGCAGATGCTACCGAGTCGGCTGCTGCTCTAACTGCTGCCCCTGCTGCTGTGGCTGCTGTGGGGGCTGCTGCAGCACCCCGGTGATCTGCTGCTGCCGCCGCACCTGCTGCCGCTCCTGTGGCTGTGGCTCCTGTGGCTGTGGCTGTGGGAAGGGCTGTTGCCAGCAGAAGTCCGGCTGCCAGAAGCAGTGCAGCTGCTAGGCGGCCTCCTGCCTCTGTTCCTGGCAGGACATGCAGGAGACTTTCCTCCAACCTCTTCACCAGCACTACCTGTCCTCTGACAGCCTGAGACTCATGCCCCTGGCCTGTGGACTTTGCTCCTCTATTCTGGGTCACTGTCTTTCCTACTTTGGTGTTTCCAGTCCTCCTATCAGAGGATTTTCCCACCTAATAACAAATAGCCCACACAAGGCATAAACAGCTCAGCTCCTGCAGAAGCCCACACCATTGCGCTCAGTCAGAATGACACATGGCCCCACATACTTTTGGATGTACGCAAGTATTTCTTTCCCATTCTTGTGCTTTTATCTTTGCACCTTTTCTATCTGTATTCATAGGTGTCAATGCCTATTTTTAAATTCCTAATAAAGTCCAAATTTATCATTGAACATTTCTCTTTGTCTTTACTTTGATGTGACCATATCCCATATCCTAAAGATATCAATCGTTAAAGGTTCTTTGGTGAGCAGGGCACAGTAACACGTGTCTATAATTCCACCCACTCCCCAGGCTAAGATAGGAGGACCTCAAGTTTGAGGCCAGCCTCAGCAATTTATAGACAACTTAGCAAGACCCTGTCTCAAAATTTTAAAAAATTAAAAATTACAAGGCTGGGGATCTGTCTCAGTGGCAGAGTGCCCCTGGGCTAACCCCCAAGCACCAAAAAGCAAGAAAGATCTTTGTTGGACAGCAGTGGTGGCAGAGCAAACAGTGACGCCGTGAAGAGCGCCCCAGCCCCTGCCGTCCATGCAGTCCAGGTAGGAATGCACAAGCAGCACTGGAACGTCTGGTTTTATCTGTCATCTGAGTTCAATTTTGAGAAGCTGTTTTGGTGACAGATAGTCAACTTCAGCAAATGCATTCAAAATCCTGTTCTGTTCACAAAGAAACAATTCAAACAAATTTACAGAGAGACATTGGTTGCCAAGCTATAGATGACTGCATGTGCTTTAGATTTCCTTCTGCTGAGGCCTTTGCTTTTAGCCTAGAGGGAAGATCCTTAGGGCTGGCTACTATTTTGCTTTGTCCGCTCCCACCATAAATTCAGCCAGCCATGCACATTTAGAACTCTGGGTTAGTTATTTAGCTCTTCCATCTCCCTAACCACACCATTAATGCCATCAGGTTGTGCTAAAAGGATAGGCATCAATGGAAATGGGATGGATCCAAGTTCTCAGGATTCTCTTAAAGCAGCCTCTAGGCTCACGGCTTGTCTTCAAGAGAATTACTGTTTGCTTTTATGTGCATCTATCTAACCATAATTAGAGTACTGTTAAGACTTGAGGTTTTTAAACTGTGATTTATGTTTTTGTTCATTTTTTCCCCATTTTTTAGACTCATAAGCCTGGTGGGTCCTTGATCAGTCCCATACTCTCTGTTCTTTTGCTATATTGGAGAGTGGGGGTCCTGATAGAACAGACTCTCTGTAAATGTAGGATCTATTTTTTTTATACCTAACAGGAAACTAGACTGTAGTGATCTTCCAATAGCTATCAGTCACACTGATGATTCAAATGGAAAGACAAATGATATTTTATTACTCAGACCATGAGTTGTCTTTGGAAGCATTAAAAAATTTCAGAAGAAAAGTGGTTGTCATCAACAAATGTTCATTGAGAGACTTTCAGATACAAAGGCAGGTCTAGAGGCTTGAGGCAAGTTCAATGATGCAGCAGACCCTGCCGTGGGGTGACTTTGGTGGGGAGGGCTGTGCATAAAGATACATCCTAGGCGAAGCATGGTAACTGCTGTGGTACTCCTATCAGAGGTGGGGATATTGTTCTCCTGAAATCACCCAAAATAGCTTCCAAGCACCAAGTCCATGCCCTCCCCCCGATTCCTCATGGACTTGCCAGTGTGGGTTCTGTCAAGTCCGGTGTAGTTTGGACCAGTGTTGCTGAGGACTCCAGGCTGAGGGGTGTGTGGTGGCATGGCAGGAGCTCTTCCTGCGATAAGAAGGCCAGCCGGCACTTCTGTGCAGGGAGTTTCCTCGTCCCTGTGGCCCCCGTGTTCACATGGTCTTCCGTCCCTACAGGTCTGTGTCCAAATCACGTCTGCTTATGGGAGCATCGGTCATACTGAAATAGGACCCACCCTGATGACCTCATTTTAACCAAATTGCCTCTTTTAAAATATTACCCCTTTCTGTCTTTGGGACTTTTTGTCTTGGTCTTTTGTTGACATTTCTGATGACCTATGTTTAGTCTAATATGGCCTTTGCTCTTGTTTCTACTAACCATTATAGATTTGTACTTTTCCATAACAAATTGTCACCTATGTAGCAGAAAGAACTGAGTCTCAGTGTCCCCAGTAGGACACAGAGCCATGTCTGGAAGATGCATGTTCAACAACGGCAGCAGAGCACTGTGATGTAAATCCTGAGTGCTCCTCCCTGGTGGCCAGGTGCGCCATGAGATAAGGAAGCCCAGTCATAAGTTCCCCTTCTCCTCTTCCCTGAGTGACACCTAGTAACACTCAGAGGCACCCATGAAACCCCTTCTGCCTGATGCTTGTAATCTCCACTCTGACCCCCATGAATAAGCCCGTGGGTCCACCCTCCCTCTCCATCCACCTCTCCTCTCTTCACCTGGCTATCTGAGCCTGCTCCCAGCTCTTCATCCCAGTGACCCCCTTTGCATACAGTGACTTCATCCCTCCAGGACCTGTGAGTCAAATGAATTCCTTCCCTGAGCCTTTTCTCTGTCGCCTCTCATAACCTGACATCTCGTTTTTAGAATAATGAAGTCCATTCATATGCCTGCGGGATTTTTTTTTTTCATAGATCCATGTCAACACTGGGTAATGACACCCAGAAAACACAGCCCACAACTTCTACTTCCACAGACTGAGAACAACCTCACATTTCCAATGAGCAAGACAGGGGAGAGCAGGATCCTAAACAGAGTTGGGTCTTAGATCCCAGAGGGGAACTGCATGCCCCAGAAACCTGCTGATCAACACTGCTGTGTAGGAAATGAACTCCAGGGCTCCTCAGTGGGGAACAGCTGCCTTGGGGAGAGATGGGTGAACTGGAGCTCATCTCCTGACCTCCCTCCTGAGTCAGGATAGCTGCTATAGGTAGAGGCAGTTGTAAGGATGTATATGGGAAGAAGAAGTTGAGTCGGAGGTGGAGGCTCCAGGCATGAACCCCAGATGCTGAGAGTAACAAAGGACTTCTGGGTAGCCTGAGGGCACTAGAAGCTCAGGGCTCTGGCAGGTAGGAAAAGAAATAGAAGGAGGGCAGGTGAGAACCCAAACAACCTTGTCAACTTGGAGTCTAGGAGGCTCATCCACATCCTCCTCAAGACCATCTCCTGACTTCATGGGAAAGAGATTAGCTTTCTGTGGACTCTTATTTGGAGGTCTTATGGAAGGTGTTTTGTTTTGTTTTGTTTTGTTGTACTGGAGATTGAACTCAGGGACACTCGACCACTGAGCCACATCCCCAGCCTTATTTTGTGTTTTATGTAGAGACAGGGTCTCACTGAGTTGCTTAGCGCCTCGCCGTTCTGAGGCTGGCTTTGAACTCGCTATTCTCCTATCTCAGCCTCCCTAAGTGTTGGGATTACAGTGGATGGTGGTTTTTGAATTTTTGTTTCCATTGTTTATATTATTCCAATGGGTCAGTTCAGCCTGTGTAAGCTCATATCCTGTGCCCAGGTGGCAAGAAGACACCCCACCTGGTATAATAATGTCCTCCTGGGAGATACACCGAAGGAGCTTGATTTCCCTTGGCCTCAACCTCACTGCCCGACCCCAGCTGGAAGCCCTATCTGCCTCATTTTACTTTCACTTCACTGCTAAATAAACCACAATAGTTCAGGAATCTAGAGTCTACAGAGAGACAGCCCAAAGACCAATATTTGACATTAGCAGAAGCGGTGTTTGGGGATGAACTTTTTTGTGAATGTGGACATCAGGGGGTGGTTGTTATGATTCTAATGCTGATGTCATGCTACAACTAAAGCTGATGCTCTGGTTTGAAGCAGATAAATGGGTAGATGGATTCCCTGGTGCCTGACGTGGCTAGAGCTCTGCTTGGATGTCTAGATCTTGGAGAGATGAATCAGAGAATAGAGAGGCTTTGTAATGAGCAACAGTTGGTAGAGAGCACAACGCGGACTACAGAGCTAATGGACGAGAAATGCAGCAAGACCCAAGTCCTCTGGCTATGTTGGCTTTTAAAGTATTCTCAGCAATGAAGGCAGGGCCACCAAGATCAACATGTGGTAGAAAAGAACTCTATGAGTAGACAAATAGAGACCTTCAGGAATTAAGTCTCAAAGGTGGCCATGCTCCTGTGGGATCTTATGACCATTCAGGGGCTGATCAAATATTTTTGCATCAGATTTTAGTTGCAGAGACTCCTTGAAGGGAGAGATTTGGGGACCATTTTGGTTTGTGACATTGAAGTGCCACGGTTGAGGAAGTGGCCCCCATCCCTCCCTTCTCAATAAACCCACAAAGTGTTAATCATCTCATCTATCTGTGCCTACTGCAAGCAATTTATATTAATTCTGGCTCTTTGCACATGTAGCATTGGCCTTATCTGTTAAGATAAAACTCATTTTCCCCCATGGACAGTTTAGAGAATGGAAAGAGAATAAGAGACAACTCTTTGAAGCTGACTTAGTATAATTTATTAAGACAAGAATTGCTTGGTGTATAAAATATGCCAATGCAGTGGTAAAACCAGGACATAAATAAAGACCTTTAGAGGCATTTTAAGGAGGCACAGCATTAACTATCTTTACTGCATTGTGCTGAGGCCATGATTCAAATGGTGATTGACAAAGAGGACAGCATTTATTGTTTTGGTTGGCGATTAGGAACTGGACAGGATCACAAAAACTACGGAAATGTGGGATTTTCAGGAGCTGATGATAGACTCAGGTCATGCTTGCAACCTCCACCACAGAGAGGAGGAGACAAAAAGAGGAAGCTGACCCAGAGCAATTACCTGTCGCACCTGCCCAGAGGCTAGAGGCCACCTAGCAGCAACACTGCTTCTGGCAGCTGAACTTCTGCTAGCAACAGCCCTTCCCACAGCCACAGCCACAGGAGAGGCAGCAGGTGCGGCGGTAGCAGCAAATTATGGGGCTGCAGCAGCTGCAGCAGCCGCAGCAGCCACAGCAGCCACCACAGCCACAGCCACCGCAGCCACCACAGCTGCCACAGCCACAGCCAACACAGCCACCACAACCTCCACAGCCACAGCAACCCATGGTGTCAGTACAGAGGAGTCAGGTGCAGTGAGGAGGAAGGGTTGAGGAGGGGCGAGGCGAGCTGATGGCTCCTTCTGCAGGGGTGGGGGGCCTAAGTGCCAGCTCTGGGGGCAGAAATGACCTAGAATGAGTGCCACTTCCCTGTGGTTGTTATGCAAACATCAACAATAGAATTTCATGGGGCCCTTGTGTCCTTCCTCATGTGTTCCTGAAAGCTGTTCCTCCATGCCTTCATCCGGTGTGTATTTCTCCCCAGTTCTCTGATCCCCAGGATTTGTCTGTTTTTATTTAAAAGGGCCTATAAACTTCTACTTTAGTTTTCCTTAATATTTTTCCATCATATAAACTTTGGTGGGGAGCCATGTATTCAATTTAATAAGCTGCTGTTGAAGTGCCTCCCCTGATGAGGAAGTGGCTCTGCGGGGCACTGTGAGAACATGGAAGAGGAATCCACAGGCTCCTGGTGGGGTAAGAAAATTATGAAGAAATTTCAATAAGCCACTGGAACAAGAACCAGAACAACCCACAGACTGACTTCCTTAGCAGCAGAGGGGGAAATAAGCCAACTCGGAATGTATGTGGAAGAAATGGAACCGGAAAGGCTACAACAAGGACTTTATCACAGAAGGGGCTTTCCATATAAGAGATGCAGGAAAGACTGGAGATGGGAAACTGAAGGACAGTCAGGCAACAACACCCACAGGACAATTGGGTGAGCCTTACAGGAAAGAAGAGGGGAGGAGCCGGTGAACAGTCAGAGCCACACCTGTTAACCTTGAGTCAAAATGTGCAAACCTTGGGTACCACGTTTAAGAAGTATTTAGAGATATGCAAGTCAGTGGGAACTGTGGTCCATGTTTCAGGAAGGAAACAAACAGCAGAACCAGGGCTTGGGAGGTGAGAATCCAAAAGGGAACCAGTTAGAGAAAGGGCTTTTGCAATGTTTTGGCCAGATTGAATATGGCCTCAGTGGGCCAAAGGCTGGGTTAGTGAGAGAGGGAAAGAATCACAAGTTGGACATACAACATTCTTAGGGGACATCTTTGCAGTGGAGAAAACAGGGTCATGGTAATAGCAACCATTAGTCTTTTTCTTAGTCATTTTATAAGTGGTCAATAACTACATGTGTGTGGTGCTAGAGACTGAATCCAAGGCTCTATGCCTGTGAAGCAAGAGCAATAAGTACTTATTGAATAGTTTAATGAACTAGTTGATAAATTAAGTTACCCACCATTATTTACTGTGTGGGTCTACTCACTTCCTTTGAAGCCCTCCTGCCCCATCAATCATAATTCTGAGGGTCCACAGAGGGGTCAGTGTGCTCACAGACATACCACTCTTTACTGCCCTGTAGAGTGGCCCTTCCACTTGCTTGTCTTTCTACCCTGGCTGGTCTCCCAGGCCCAGCAGGGATGCAGCCCTGAGGCCTTAAGAACAGGAAAGGCTGTGAAGGGTCATGGTGGCTGTCACCTCCTGCAGTGATGGAAGAACCCATCACTGTCACCAGACACCACACCATGTTGTGGTTCTGCCCTTGCCAACACTTCTGACCATATCTATGCCAATGTCACTCTCCCCTGATGTTAATCTGCTGCAGTGCAAAGAATGTCCTTCCCCAGCCTTTACCTCATTGTGGTACTTGGTCCCAAAATACTATGCTGGACTTTCCATGTCTCAAAAGGGATTTTTCTCATTGTTTTTTCTCAACATGCTTCAAGCACAAATCCACAGTGGTATACAATTCTAATGATCCACAACATGGACCTAGAGTATATTTTTCCTATTTATAATCATATACATATGAACTCATAATAATATATGCTATTCAAAACTTATCTAAGAACTGGGGCATTATTATAGAACCAAAATTTATTGTCTGTCTTCTTTCTGTTCAAATGATTTTTTTTTTGTTTTGTTTTTGGATTAGGATGTCCCCTAGTTTTAAGCTCCACTTCACATGTTCCCAACTTAATGAGACATGTTGGAATTCCCCAGGCCAGCAATGCTTTAACCTCAAGCTGGGATAGTCACTCCCAAGTATAAATGACATCATGGAATTTGCAGAACTGATAAACTTTTGTGGTCACCCATATGGCTTTCCAAATCCTCTTTGTAGCTTAATAGCTAGTCAGTCAACTTTACACCTTCTCCCTACGTAATGGCTCCTGCCCATTTTTGGTATAATTCTTCATAAAATTAGGCAACAGTTACATTTCTATGTGCCATTTTGTGCCCAGCGTGCATCTGTGGAAAGTTAAGTTGATAAAATTATAGAGAAGTGCTTCATCAGGTTCCCTGCCCTCCAAGCCATTTTTCAAACCAGACATTCAGATAACGGGTAAGGCATTAAAAGAGTCCAGATGTGTGGAAGCTGCCTTTATAGTGGAGGCGCTACTTGTGATTGGACTGGTAAGGAACACATTAATAGCAAATGCTTTTATAGTTGTCTCTAAAAGAAATGGAATTATTTGTTTTTATCTTGCATGTTGTAACTGTGCGTTTTTCCTATATTTTGCAAGCAAATAGATAAAAGAGCACTTTCATTTAAAAAAAAAACTACTCTGCTTCTTTCCTTCTTATAGGAAAGGACAAAAAGATTTTGTACACATTAGTGTTATTGCCCTACAGATAAAAATGGATGTCAATGAATGTGGCAAAAAAGATTTGTGTTAGGGACATTTCACAAAGGGAAATGTTGATGGAAAGGATGGTCAAGCTAGGCAAAGGCAGAGAGAAGCTGAAGAAGGTAGGACTCAGAGCACCCCAAGAGCACCCATAGGTCCTAGACCACTATATCGAATTTTAACAATAAGGTTTTCCCTTGTGAAAAAAAAAATGTAGGAGTCCCTATAATTACCCCAAAATACTAGACTTCTACATAGATATCAAGTAATGGAAACTTTTCTTTTCTTGAAAAAAAAATTTAAACCAAAATTAGAAAAAATAAATCAGTCAATGATCAAAATTCTTTCAAAGTGCATCTGCATTCATGTAGGTCTGCCTATAGGCAGTAAGCTCAGCTTGGCCTGGGGATAAACAACCCAACCTCCATCCAGGCAACCTATGAAACCCAGGTCACTGGAAACCATCTGGCATTTCAGTGTGGAACCTATCAATCAGTAGCATAAGTTTCTACATAAAGCCTGGCTCGGATGCATCAGCATGCCAGCTAAAAACAGCCAGGTGTTGCTGTCCTAAATACATAGAGGATGCTATTTAGTGCGTCTATCAATTAACTTCCTGCTTGTGGTTCCATGGTGAAAGATAAACAGCTGAGCAAAATGGGACCAAATCAACACGCATTTGTTGAGACCTGGTTATGTGCAAGGCAATAGAGGTGAACCAAAGAAAGGTGCATTTAAATTACTCCAAACCCATTAGAGAGATGAGAAGAAATAATTGGGAAAAGGAAGAACAAAAAGATTTATAGTTCAGTAAAGGAAGAGTTGTCTCAAAACAGTGGCTGGTGAAGTTCCAGCTGAATATTAAGACTTTTAAGAGGAGTGACAAATCACTTCCAATTATACAGTAAAGAAAGGACACCTTATAAAGATGACAGAGTGGGAGCTGGGCTGGGAGTGGAAAACCAGATTTGAATAGGTGATGAGGAAGGAGGAACAAAGGAAACAGGACACAGTCGGGGATCATCCTGCAGGAATTGATTCTCCACCTCCAGGAAAATATGACCCGATCTTTTCTCAATTCCCTGATAGAAATAATAACACCTATATCATAGGGCTATTGTGAAATATGCATGTGATAACACATCAGAAACTCTTAGAGTAGAGTAGAACATCCATAGATGTTCGCCATTACTAGTATTTCGAGGTAAGCTGGGGAAAGAGAAAACTTATTCAAGACACAGAAAGGAAATTTGCCTACAGTGGGAAGTATATTCAAGGTGCACATAGAAGTTGAGACAATAACGAACTTTGGGCCATGGAGACTTTGATGTTTCTTTTGCAAGTGAATTATATAGCATAGGTTAGTTTTTTGTTTTTATTTTTAATAAAAAATGTATTTCAGGAAGATATATCTGACAGCAGCTTATAGGATAAATTCAAGATGAAAACCCAGAGACAGGTCAGGTCAATGACTATAGGTATGGAATTTCATCTCTATTCAAAATTCTCAAACACAAGCAGCCTTTTTTTTTTTTTTTTTTTTTTGGTACTGGGGATTGAACTCAGGGGCACTCGATCACTGAGCCACATCCGCATCCCTATTTTGTGCTTTATGTAGAGACAGGATCTCACTGAGTTGTTTAGCACTTCGCTTTTGCTGAGGCTGGCTTTGAACTTGCGATCCTCCTGCCTCAGCCTCCCAAAGTGCTGGGATTACAGGTATGCACCTGGCCACAAGCAGTCTTATTGAGAAAGTTTGTTCATAATACATTACATTAATGAATACAATAAGGATAATTCTCCAAAGCAGCTACAGTGGACCACAGAAGCATAAGCTGAGCAGGCTCCTTGTTATTCCCAGCTGAAAGAAAGAAGAACCAAACCATACTGTACATCTCTGTGCCAGGTATTGCACTGGGTAAAGAGCTTGAGTGGGAGACAGGGGTAATCCACCAGAGAGGACAGGATGAGGTTCTGCTCCTGCACTCTTGTCACCTCAGAGGCTGAGGGGACACTGAACAGATGCTCTTAGCCCAATGTCAAAGGGTTTACGTGAGGGGCCATGGGTCGTGGGAGACAGTAATGCAAGGGCCCAACTTGGGAGGGAGATGAGATCAGAACTAAGGTGAAAATTGACTCCCTGACAGATCTTAGGTGCTCCATATGGTCTGGCCTATATCCAGATCTTCCAGTTCATCAGAGCACAAGGAAAATGTTCCCCTGATGGCTAAGAAAGTCAAATCTGTATTACACTTCATTCCTCTAAAATTCTATAATGCCCAAACTCTTTCTGGTTTTCTTTACTCTTTTTGGTGGGGGTGAGTAAGCAGGAGTTGAACCCAAGGGCACTTTACCACTGAGCCACATGCATCCCCAGTACTTTTTATTTTTTTAAATTTCAGACAAAGTCTCATTAAGTTGTTTAGGGCCTCACTAATTGCTGAGGCTGGCCTTAAATTCACGGATCCTCCTGCATCAGCCTCCCAAGCCCTGGGATTATAGGCCTGTACCACCATGCCCAGCAAGTGGTTTTCTGAGCAAAAATATTTGAGCTCTTATAATATTCCAGGCATCTGAACATCTTATAATGTTCTAAGTCTTTTACATGTAACATTGAAGTTTATTCTTAAAATAACACTCCAAAGAATATTGGAATGTTAATTGTCCAAGATCACAAACAAGTTGAGAAGTTGAGGAACAAGCCCAAGCAGCCTGACCTTGGACCATTGTATACCACTGGGCTTCTTCTCTTCAATGTCTAGATCAGAGTCAACAAATTGAGGCCCGCTTTTGGCCTACCCGTTGTTTTGTGAATAATATTTTATTGGAACAGGGCTGCTCTGAAGTATGTCTGTTTCAAGTTAGAAGGCTGCACTGCGAGGAGCAACCATTGTATTATCCACCAGGCTGGACCATGCAGCACACTTGGCCAAAGGGGTTTTCCTGTGTGTATGAAAGGAGAGAAGGTCGGCATTCCCCTGTCAAGGGTAGACAACACACATAGGATCCAAGCACTGCCAGCTGCTTCTGAGTGTCTGACCTGGCTTTATTTTGTGGTGTGCTGTTGCACAGTAGGGCGGCTATAAGATAATGATAATGTACTGTGCACATCAAAAAGCTGGAAGAAAAGATTTTGTAAGTTTTCGCCATATAGAAATGATAAATGTTTGAGGCGATCAATATGCTTTACCTGATTTAAACATTACACAATGCATTCATGGCTCAAAATAGAATATGGTACCCTATCCAGATGCACAACTTTTATGTTTTTATTTACCAGTTAAAATAGACTTTAAAACATTTAAAAGGGGGGTGATGATGATGATGATGATTGACTGTAAGCAAATTGCACTGGACTGGATACACTGTGGTGAGCAGCAGTGCAGCTGGAGTCTGGAGCTTTTCCTCTCACACGCCTGCAATGAGCCTTAGGGTTCTTGGAGCTTCCACAGCTGACTTCCCTCTGAAGGGAAATCTGTCTTGTTCCCATAATCACTGCAAGGACAATTTTCTTATTAACGTACAAGCCCTTTATGGTCCCTGATGCTTAGTCTCAATCTGAAGTGGTCACCCTAACAAACACTCCAGGTCAAATGTGTATCGGAGTCTGCATAGAGCTAACAGCCATGGGGAGTATTTGGATCCAAAGAACAGTTCTTTCCAGAACTAAAATGAAGTGAGTGAGGCACTTTTCTGGACTGCAAAATTTAAGGTGGCACCCAAAACACAAGTTAAATTATCAAGATAAAAAATATATAGCCAGTCGTGCTGGCGCAAGCCTGTAATCCCAGCACTTAGGGAGGCTGAGACAGGAGAATTGTGAGTTCAAAGCCAGCTTCAGCAAGGGCTAGGCACTAAGCAACTCAGTGAGACCCTGTCTCTACATAAAACACAAAATAGGGCTGGGAATGTGGCTCAGTGGTTGAGTGCCCCTGAGTTCAATCATTGGTACCAAAAAAAAAAAAAAAAGATAAATAATATACTTAAAAATCAAAATAAGTATGAAAAAAAATCCAATGAGCAAAATATCAAAATTCTATAGAAAGAGAATCAGACCTTGTCCTTGCCTGACTCGGCCTCCATGGTGCCTCAGCCCGGCTACTTACTTTGAAAGAGATTGACACAGTTTTGTACTGATCAGATTCTTAAATGGCACCATAGCTCTGCAATGCAAATGTGGCTCTCCTTCTTGCTGGTGCAACACTGTAGAAGGAGGGAAGACACATGTGACCAGGAATCCAAAGCCAAGGTTCCATCATTTCCCATCAAGCAGCTTCAATTATATTGACTCCAAGTAACATTTTTGGGATGCTCCCCGTGAACTCTGTACCAGGTTCTGAAAGGCCAGAGAGAAGTGCAAGGTGTGACTCCCTGCCCTACCGCTCCCTGACAAACCACAGGGGCTGGAATTGAGAAAGTGAGCTTGAGCCAGGCGTGGTGGTGCATGCCTGTAATGCCAGCACTTAGGGAGGCTGAGGCAGGAGAATCGCGAGTTCAAAGCCAGCCTCAGCAATGGCGAGGCGCTAAGCAACTCAGTGAGACCCTGTCTCTACATAAAACACAAAATAGGGCTGGGAGTGTGGCTCAGTGGTCAAGTGCCCCTGAGTTCAATCCCTGGTACCAAAAAAAAAAAAAAGAAAGAAAGAAAGTGAGCGTGGGTGGCAAGTGGACAGGATCTGAATCCTAGCCCCACCAGGCAATGGCTGAGAAACTACCTCTCCCAACCTCAGTTTTCTATGGGAAATGGGTGGGGTGACACCAGCCCTGGCCTCAGCCGTGTTGTAAGGACTGAATGCAATGAGGCTCACTGCCCTGTCCCTGCTTCTGTCACCATCATCATCTCCAGGGGTGACCAGGTGATCCATTTGCCCACTTGCCCGTTTTGGATCGCACACCACCTGTCCAAGCCAGAAACATCATTCTTGGGTTCTCCTCAAGTCCACTTACCTAGCAATTAGTCCCAGCACTCTCTTTAAACATTTCTCAAATTTCTCCATTGCACTGTGTTTCGGGACTCTACGGGAATAGTCGCCTGATCGCTACGATGGCTTCTTGTTTAGTCTTTCTGTCCCAGGACTCAGCCTGCCTGCCCCAATCCATCCTCTCTGTGCTGTCGGACTGGTCTTTTCTATAAGGCAGGCCACTCTCCCCCTAAAATCCTTCAAAGACTCTTCCATAATGCAGAGCGTAAGTCCAAACACTTGAGCGACTTCTTTTCCATTCTGGACCTTGTTCACCTCCCCACCTCATCTTCCTCCACACTCTGCTCTCCATTCCTGGCTGCTCATGCTGCCTCTGGTTTTTGCTCATAATTGCCTCTGGCTGAAATAGCTCTCCCCAGTCACGTCCTGACTCACCCTCATTCCAAAGTTTTTAAAGCCTTTACCCTTCATGACTTGGGTCTTGTCACCTCCTCCATGAGGCTTTGTATGTCCTCTCATCCAACCCAAATCCTGGGTGATGCACCCTGCCTGCATTTCCAAGCACCCTAGGATGCACTCAGCCACAGCACTGGTTGCACTACACAGTAGGTGACATTTACATGCATCTTCCCTATCAGGCTGTAAGCACCACAGGGCCAGGAACCTTTACCTACCACCCTCCATCCCCAGCATGCAGCCAGTGTGTGCAGTGTGTGAGATTCCTTCTGGAGCCTGAACGGACAGAGATATATCAGTTGTATGGAACAGAAAAAAAAATGGGGTGTGTATGTGTGTGTGTGTAGAGTTTGATGAAGAGGAGAATCTCTCTCTCTCTATTATCCCCTGTTATCAGTAATAACAAAGACAGAATATATTATCTAATACTAAAGAAACAAGTATTATTGGAGCTCATAGACGTTCTAACTTCTCTAGGGTAAGTTGAGGTGGGGGAGGCTTAAGGGGAAAGGAGGGAATTTGGAAAGTCATGCCACCTCTGAATGGTCTTAGCTAGACTCAAGAGGTATAAGTAATAAGATTTGGAAAATAACTAAAGTGCTTCCATCTCAGAATGTCTCCTATAGAATTTTGCGCTAGAATCCAGAATGAATCCAGCAACTTCAGAAACACCGCCTTCCAGAGTGAAGCATCAGGAGACACCTACATCCCACCAGGAATGAGTGGACAGCTGTCCACTCCCATGCACAGAGGGGCATCCCATGCCCAGCCCAGCAGGGAGGAGGGCTGAGAAGGGTGAAGCCAGATGGGCCCTTAGGACAAAGTATCTAAGGACCACCTGGCAGGGTGGGAAGGGCCACGTCACAGCACGTGCATCTGCGAACTTGGGAAGTGAGAAGGGGGTCAGGAGAAATGGAAGGGAAGCAGTTCTAAGCTCGGAGTCTCAGTATAAAAAGAGGTTTGGAACAAGATGTGAGTTTTTAAAAATACTGAGATTAAATCTCATGAGTTACTGGTTGTGATTCTTGGGGTGAGTCTCCTAATGGCCTCAGCTGCGGTCTTCAGCTCTGAAATGAGCCTAATACCTCCCCCTCCCAGGGTTGTCCTGAGGAACAAAGCATTCGTGTATACAGAGGGTCCAAGGAACGTATCACCCAGGCCTTCCTTTCTGAATGGGCAAAAGGAAAAAGAGCCCCTCTGCAGCATTGCTGATGGAGCTGTGCTGGAAACCAGGGTTAGGACTGACATCAGAGTGGAGCTCCCCAGCGGCGCACGCCTGTGATCTCATCACCTCAGGAGGCTGAGGCAGGAGGATCACAAGTTTAAAGGCAGCCTTGGCAGTTTAGCAAGGCCCTGATCCACTGAGCGAGACCTTGTCTCAAAATAAAACATAAAAAGGGCTGAGGACTGGCTCAGTGGTAAAGTGCCCATGGGTTAAATCCTCAGTACCGAAAGAAAACATTTTAAAAATGGGGCTCCCCCTCCTGCCTGCTGAGGTGGATCCACCAGCCTGGCCAGCAGCTGGGGAGTGGCAGGTCTCTTTTCCCCTGGGGTGCCTGGTGAGATTTCTGCATGCCATCAGCAGGAGAGTGGAGGTGAACTGGCGAGAACAGAAGTCATGCAGAGCCCCCACGCACACAGCTCCTGCCCAGGCACGCTTTCCAGCCTCTTTGGCACTCACGGGACACCACAGGGCAGAGGCTGCACACCTTCACCTTCCCTTCCAGCCCATTTTTCATTCTTAGGTTCCAGAAACAGACAGCATCAATCCCACCACCGTCATCCTGGAAATCTGGGGAAAATCTGAAGACACAGACCCCTCAGGTAAAATATTATTTTAGGGAAGCAGTTGGGGGATTGTGTCCCCTCTAGCAAATGGCTATAGGTGCAGGGTCCAGGCCCCTGGCCAGCACTGGGATGAAGTAGCAGCGTGAGCCAGAAGTGGAGTCGCAGTGCAGGCGGGATAGCTACCAAAGCAATCCACGAAGACACGACCCATGACGAGCTTTTGATCGTCTTAAGCCATTTTATTAGGATATTTAGAAGAGCACATGGACAAAAGCAATACAGGAGACTCACACAGGCAGAATGCATCAAAATGGCCAAATCCAAGTCTGAGTATTTATAGAAGATGGAGCATTTTCAAAAAATAATAATCTATTAGGGTTTCCGCTGGTCTCCGACTTTACCCAGTTACCTTACCATCAGCTCTTCAGCTTCGTGTTTTTTCACGATCTGTGGTCTGGGTGAGTTTGCACAGCGTGGGCAAAGGAAGATCTTGGAAGGACAAAGCATGAGCCCCACACAGCACAAGGGGAAGCTGGTGACAGATGAGGAAAAAAGTGGAGAGAATGGGATGACGTGAAGTCTTACCAGCAGGATAGAGTGCAGGTCCTGTGGCTGCAGGGCAGGGGCACAGCCAGGCGGCCACCTAGCAGCTGCACTGCTTCTTGCACCCGCATTTCTGCTGGCAGCACTTCTGCTGGCAGCCCTTCCCACAGCCACAGCCACAGGAGCCACAGCCACAGGAGCCACAGCCACAGGAGCGGCGGCAGGTGCGGCGGTAGTAGCAGATCGTGGGTCTGCAGCAGTTGCAGCAGCCACAGCAGCCACCACAGCCACAGCCACCACAGCCACCGCAGCCACCGCAGCTGCCACAGCCACCGCAGCCGCCACAGCCACCGCAGCCGCCACAACCTCCACAGCCACAGCAACCCATGGTGTCAGTAGAGAGGACTCAGATGCAGTGAGGAGAGGACTGAGGAGAGGAGAGGGAGGTCTGGAGCCTCCTTCTGCTGGGAGCCCTTAAGTACCAACTCTGAGAGAGGAAAGAGCAGGCACATGACCACTTCCTTGTTGTTTCAGTTCCTATAGGAAAAGCTCAGACTCCTCATTTTCCTTCTAGACACCTGTAGTCTCATTAAGTCACTGATTTTCAGTTGGGATGAATTTACCTCTGTCCCACCCACTGGGGATATTTAGCAAAGGATCTATTTATATGTGCAAGTACAGCCCATCTTGGACTAGATGCATCTGCCCTTTGATGTTTTCTTTGCTCACTATTATTTTCCCAGGGGAATTCTATATTTCTCTTGACTCCTGTCCAGGGAGCATTCCTAGGGGTTACTTCAGTAGGCTAAAGAGAACCTAATCTAAAGGAGGTATCTTCCAACATCTGCTACTTTCACTGCTGGTCTGCAAGTTACAGTTCAAAGAGGCCCCAGGCATCAAGATTAGTAGCAATGATGTCTCTACCTAGGAGGGATGCCCTGACCACAAACGGTGGATTCATTTGGGGAATTATCAAAATGAGCCTCACTGGGGAAGCCCACAGTCCTCAGATTCGTCTTCTCACATGTGAACTTCCGTCTCATAATAAATTCTTCTTGCATGAGTCATGTTTATAGATCCAGTCTTAATGATAGAGGTGGCCACAAGGCAACCACGAGGTAAGGCTTCAGAGGCCCCAGGAAGCTCCACTATCCCCCAAAAGACAACCCTCCTCTGACACCTAGTTTGGTAGAGTTAGCTCAAGACTCAGGAAGATAATTTTCTGCCAAGAGGGAATAATCAATCTTGGGCTTCTCCAAATTTGTTTGGTACAACCCTAGTTTCACAAGATGTTAAAATGTACTATGCAGAAAAGGTTCAAATACCTTTGAGAAATGATTAATTTAAACAAAGCCAAACAGGCTTTTTGACTCTATTCTTCTCAGAGGCCTTCATTTGACACATGCTCTGTGACTCCCTGAGGGCAAGGAGAGGACACTGCACCCCCGAGCTATTTGACCTCTGAACTGACTTCCAATCTATAAAGTACTGCTTCCCTCCTTCCCAGGGAAGCTTGTGCCCAGGGCTGCCCCACGTTCAGATTTTGAAAAACAAATCAACACATTTACCATGGAGAAAGGATAGAGCAGTGATTCTCAAACTTCAGGAACCCTGTGCTCACAAAAACAACTGAAGCCTCAGATAGCTCTTGTTAATTGGCTGCTATTTATACATATTAACTGCATTAGAAATTAACATTGTCTTTTTAAAAAGCATTTAAGAATTGATTTTAAAATAACAATATAAGCCTATTATATGCTCACATAAACAATACATTTTGTGAGAAAATAACTACATTTTAAAAAATTCAGCGTGTACAGTGGCATTGTTTTATATTTCTGCTTTAATGTCCACCTAATCAAAGACAGCTGGATTCTCATATCTACTTCTGCAATGACTCTACTGTGTTATGCTCTTTTGATTGTAGTACATGAAGAAAATTCAGCCTCCTGCAGACATGGAGTTGGGGAAAAGAGTACTGTAATAATTTGAGGGCCTCCAGAGTCTAGGGCAGAGACTGGGAAGCTATTGGTCCCTGAAAAACAAACTACGTTAAAATGTTTCTTATTATTGACTGGCACTCCAATTTGTTTATGGTCAATATGTGAGATAATGATACTTAATGCTATTTTATGAAATTCTGGTGCTTCTATACTTAAAAAGCTACCCTAGCCTGGGGATGTAGCTCAGTAGTAGAGTGCTTGCCTAGCATGCATGAGGACCTAGGTTCAATCTCCCACATGGAGAAAGAAAAAGCTGCCCTGTGTTACCATATTTTCTAGGGTTACCTATTTCATTCTTACGTAACAATTCAGATTCACCAGTTGGCATTAAATACCCTCAACAATGTGGCTTCACTTTGCCATTGCAGGCTAGTCTCCCTGCCAAGGCTATCATGTAATCTGAGAAAGTTTCATGAGAAGGGGGAGTTTGTGATTAAAACCACAACTGCTAGCAGTTCATAGTTATGGTAGAGCTGCTCAATACCATGCTAAACCCTTAGAAATGAGACAGAGACAACGAGACAGGCAAGACAGGCAAGACACACAGCAAAGACACACCAGCCAGCCAGGAATAGCACTCATTGAGCAAAGACAAAATACATAACCCAAGGGCACACTCCTAGTGACCTGCTTCCTACAGCCACACCCACCTGTCTATAGTTACCACCAGTAGTCCATTCAAATAATTAATCCATTAAATGAATTAATCCACCTATGAGGTTCTGACTCTCATAATCTAAGCATTTCACTTCTGAATATTCTTGTATTGCCTAACATATGAGGTTTTGGGGGCATTAAATATCCAAACCATAACAAATGTATTAGAAGTAATAAGTTCTGGAAAGACTTAAAAAATCAATATTCAGAAATAAAGAAATTGTTGCATGCCAAGCAGAAAATTTTAAAAAAGAAACCACTCAAAGTAGCAACCCATTTATAACATAACAGCATATGATTTTAAAGACTTGGAAGATCTTTATGGAGAAAATTGTTAAATTGTATTGAAGGACATAAAAGAAAAAATAAGTGAAGAAATATAGTAGGTTCATGAATGGGAAATCTCAATGTCTAAAAGATGTCAATCATTCCCAAAATTATTGATGAATTCACTGTCAATTCCATTAAAAACTCTGAGATTTTTAACATATTTTCTTTAAAACAAACAAACAAACAAACAAACTTGACACCTGCTACTAGAAGACCAAGGTTCTGAGGTTCTGAAACATTTTCCTGTTTTCTTCTAGTACTTCCAGAGTTTCAGGTCTTACAATTAAGACTGCAATCCCATTTTGATTTAATTTCTATTATTTGGTGAGAGACAGCATTCTAGTTTCATTCTTATGCATGTGGATATCTAAGCAATTATGTTTGAAAGACAAATACACATTATCTTGTATATAGTCTTATGCATACTTTGTTACTCACCCTTTCCCACATTTATGCTATCAGTGCTTCTATTTTTTAATGTCACCATTCTCATTTGTGCCATCTAAAGGGAACTTTTCCTTTTTTTTTTTTTCTTTTCAACAATTCTTTCTGCAAGAAGAAAGTGGAAGAAAGATAAAAGGCAGCTGGAGGGGGCTGGGGTTATGGCACAGTGGTAGCGTGCTCGCCTAGCACGCATGAGGCACTGCGTTCGATCCTCAGCACCACATAGAAATAAAATAAAGATATTCTGTCCACCTACAACTGAAAAATAAATATTAAAAAAAAAAAAGGCAGCTGGAGGGGGCCTGGTTTAATAGATGCTTTCCTATTTGAATATAGAAGGAATGTCATCAAAAAGGTTTTGATGCTGTTGATAAGGGTGTAGAAGCTGGGAGGAATTTATTCCTCCCGTCCCCCCTCCACTCCCCTCCCTTCCCCTCCTCTCTTCTCTTCTTCTTTTCTCTCCCCCGCTCCCCCTTCCTGGCTGCCATAAACTGAGCAGCTTCATGCTGTTCCACCACAGTGTTCCGCCTCATCTCAGGCCTAGAAAAATTATGTCAGCCAACTGTGGCCTGAACCTCTGAAATCCTGAGCCCAAAATAATTTTTTTCCTTCTCTAAGTTGTTCTTGTTGGTATTTTGGTCAAAGCAATGAAAAACTGATGAATACAATGCTAATATGATTTTTCTTACATGGCAACATAATATTCAACATTTCCTAGGTTTATTGGGCTTTAAAACCCATTTTCATAGATGTTCTCTGCAATGGTTAGTCTGAATTGTCGACTTGATTGAATTAAGAGATGCTCAAGACTAAGAGGCTTCTGGGTGTATCACTGAGGGTATTTCTGGGAATGATTGGCATGTGGGACAGCAACTTAAACAGAGACCTACCCTAAGTGTGGGCAGCATGGTACAATAGGTTGGAGGTTTGGGTGGAATCAAAAAGTTGGAAGAACAAGGAAGCAGCAGCAGATGCAAGCCTGATTCTTCTTCTTCTTCTTTTTTTTTTTGGTACTGGGGATTGAACTCAGGGGCACTCGACCACTGAGTCACACCGCCAGCCCTATTTTGTGTTTTATGTAGAGACAGGGTCTCACTGAGTTGCTTAGCGCCTCGCCATTGCTGAGGCTGGCTTTGAACTCGCGATTCTCCTGTCTCAGCCTCCCTAAGTGCTGGGATTACAAGCGTGAGCCACCTTGAGCAGGTTCTTGACTGCTGCTACAATCGCTTGAGGATATCAACTTCAGTTCCTTCACTCTTCCAAAGAAGACTATGACCAGTGACTCTCCAGGTAATTTCCAGGCCTTTAGTCCCAGACTGGGGCCACATCATTGATCCCTCTTGTTCTGAGGCTCCAGCTTCTTGAACTGAGCAGCTACTGTTTCCTCTAGCTCTCCAGCCTGTAGACGGCCATTGTAGCATTGTCCACAACTTCTGGTTGTGTAAGCCAATCTAGTAAAACATACGTATGTATACATGTATCACTTTTAAGGTGATTAAAGATAATGTATATAAAATGTATAGGCAGAGTAACGCACAAAGCTAGGACATGGCTTTCTCTTCTGTGAGGCTAGCACTGACTGTGAGAGTTGAGGGAAGCTGGGTCTCGTGGGCTTGGATGGTGACTACTAACCAAAGGAAATGTTCCCTGGGACAGACAGATGGCAAGTGCAGCTCCTTACCAAATGTTTCATTCAGTCAGTTCTGATTCCATTACTGAAACAGAGGGGAATGTATCTAAATTTGAAATAAAAACCAAGTCTTGGGCACCATGAGGAAGTAACCAGCAGGAAGCAAGTGTCCACCACAGAAACTGACCAAAACAACAACAAGGAAGTGTCTGTGCCATGTGCCAAGCCCCACCGGCATATTTAAAGGTCCCTGGCAGAGGAAAGCACCAGACCTCTCTCTCCTCTCCTCAGTCCTCTCCTCACTGCACCTGAGTCCTCTCTACTGACACCATGGGTTGCTGTGGCTGTGGAGGTTGCGGTGGCTGCGGTGGCTGCGGTGGCTGCGGTGACTGTGGTGGCTGTGGCAGCTGCGGTGGCTGTGGTGGCTGTGGCAGCTGCGGTGGCTGTGGTGGCTGCTGTGGCTGCTGTGGCTGCTGCAACTGCTGCAGACCCACGATCTGCTACTACCGCCGCACCTGCTGCCGCTCCTGTGGCTGTGGCTCCTGTGGCTGTGGCTCCTGTGGCTGTGGCTGTGGGAAGGGCTGCCAGCAGAAGTGCTGCCAGCAGACGTGCGGCTGCAAGAAGCAGTGCAGCTGCTAGGCGGCCACTGGGCTTTGACAGCAGTTGCTGAGATGTCCTTGCACATTGGTGAGTCTTTCTCCATTCCTCCTACTTCTCTTCTGTGACCTGAAGTTGCTCCCATGCATTGAAGGATGGTAAATTTGATACCTGCCTCTCGGTCACATCACAATCCATACTTTCAAAATACTGATGCATAGCGGTGGTAAGATAAGAACAATGAAAACCAGAGCAGCTTGGTTATAGGAAAATAATTCACGCTTAATTAATAGAAAATGAAATCATAGCTACTAACTTTCCATGTTTTTCTGAAATTCTATCATACAACTTCAGTACCTATACTTCTTTCATTGTGCCATATACTACAGGCCATTTCTACTGTACTCTTATATCCAGACTCCAATAATCTAATACATAGAATAATGTACCATTATTGATGGGGTGAAGATCTTTCATTTGTTGTCTTGCTATGAAAGGATCCTTGTAGTCTATAAATCCATCCAAGTTAAATAAAGAAATCTTTGTTGGAAAGAATTTCCTCTACTGTTGCATTTATTTCTTTTATGATCAGAGTCATGCTGAGATTCATTGTGGGCCCAATACACAGAACAGAAAACACTGTTCACATGTAGAAACAGGTCTTGGAGCAACCTTATACGCCCAAGTTCAAGTTCCCTATCTTACTGTTTGTGACACTCATTTCTTTGAAGTTAATAGAAATGTTATCATTCACTTCAAAAATGCCTGCATCTCCTTTCCACTCATCGGGTAAGGTCAAAGGAGCATGAACCCAATTTGGGTTGTTCCTGCACCAGAAAAATAGCAGATATTTTGTCCCAAATCAGCCTAACCCATCCCTAAAAAGGATAATCTTAAGACAAATATATTCTCAATTCTGCCTTTTCTTTCTTTTTTCTGATCCCAGTTGGAACTATATGGCCTTGGATGCAGAATACTTATCACAAAAGATCAATTTTCCAAAGAGATTGTGAACAGATCAGGCAAGCCAGTATTTCCATGCTGAGATGGACTGAGATGTATTGGGAGCAAGTGCAATCAAACTCACTGACATCAGTTTAGTCCCACATCCAAAAAGCCAGGTCCCCAATCTCCTTGTTTTTACTCTATAATCAGACTCGTAAAACTTTAATTTTATATCTGCCTGCTTCTGAGAGTGATTCTACATAAGAATAATCTCATGAGAACAAGCAAAACCAAAATACAAAATGGATGTGAGATGTTGATCAAAGACCACCATACTATTGATAAACTTTCATGTGTGAGAGAATAAAGATATTTAAGTTTTGTGCAAAGTTTAGAATAAAGACTGAAATGACTTCACCAAGCCAAGCAAAGAATATAATATAAATGCCTGATTGTTCAAGACCCAGGAATATGCCCCTCATGCATAATTATGAAAATACAAATCACAGAGAGAAAACATCTACATAACTGAAGACTTCAATGACTATAATATTAGATTTACAAAGTGAAAAGAACTAATCTCTATGTCTGTGACATAGCATATACTTTAGAAATGTGGTCATTTACCTCTAGGAAGGAGAACTTATAAATAATTTAGGACAAACAAGGGCCTGTTTTCTTTAGAAAGACTTTAGGTATAGGAGATCTGTGCCTCCATTCCAATGTACTAACAATACCCATGCAGTTGGTATTCTATATGCACAACTGAAACCTTTCCTTACATGTTGTATCTTATCCACCGTAGACCCAAGAGTAGCATCTATATGTCTGTTGAGAAAAACTCTTTATAGACCTAAGGACAGTCTTTAGGCTTTTTTCTGATATCCAGTAGCCCTAGTTTTTTTTTTGTTTGTTTGTTTTTTAGCATTTAGTAGAATTATCAATAGACTAGATTTTAAAATTCAAGTGAGATCCCTGGGACCAGCAGCATCAGCACCATCTGGACCTTGTTAGAAGTGCATTTTCTGAGATTTTGGGAGTGGGATGTTCTCTTAAGTCCTCCAGGTGACCCTGATGCATGCTCCATGGGAACCATGGGACTGTATCAATACAGGTAAGTGGCTACCTTTCATTTTAAGTTGGGAATACCACACCATTTATAACAGGCAACTAGATAACTACTTCCATCTCATTCTCTCAGGGGAGGTTTTACAAACCAGAGAAGATATCTTTTTGCTCTTCCTTTGCATTAGTCAGAGACCTTTCCTATGCTTGCTTTGCTTCAGTATTTTCTTTCCATATCTTTTCTTAGACCTATGCACTAAGGAAGCTCATTATGTTGAAAACAGCAACTTTTCTAAGACCATATCGTTTTCTAAATTTGAACAATTATAACTCAAAATGCAGACCCTTATGCTTCTAGGATTGTATGTGAACACATATATCTCAACATACATGCAATTTTCATATGAACAAATAATAATTCAAAACAGATTTACTCAACTATAATGCTCAGTTTGGAGATTTGAAGTGTGATCACCCTAGCAATGCCAGGTGTTGAACATTACTTTCATCTTGTCAGTTATACAAAAACTACAACAAGAGTTGTTGGGTTCACAGCTACTGGTGAATTGTAACATTGGCTCTGTCCTCAATGGAGAGTTGTCATCCCCAAATTATTTATCTTGCCATTGGTTCTTAAACTCATAAGTGAAGAAAATAAAGAATGCCTTATAGAAAATACATTTAGTATTTCCCAAACAAATACAAAAATCAGAGAGTAAAACAATTTAGTTTGTATGAACATTCTTTTAGGATAGTTGCCTAATTATAGACATATCAGAAGGTCAAAAAGAGCTAATGCAGAGAGTAGAGTGGCCACATGAACACCACCAAAATCTTTTTCTCTAGAAATCACACTCCCTCTTCCTCAACACACAAACTCACAGTCGCCCCAAGCAAACACCAGAGGCTCCTATGGATGCAGAGGCATTCTGACCCTTACCCAGATGAAAGTCCCAGAAATTCAGGATTTGAATTATGTTTGGGAAATCACTATTCTTGGCTGGTGATTCTATTAATAATATATATTCAGAAGTTATGACCTTTCACCTGAGAATAAATGAGGAGTACAGAGGAAGAAAAAGTAAACTTCATAATAGCAACAAACTGTGGAAAAAATTTAAAACAATGCCACTTAAAATGGCTGTCCCAAAATGAAATACTTAAGGATAAATCTCATAAAATATATAGGATCTGGATCCCGAAAGTACAAAATACAAATGAAACAAATCAAAGACCTATGGTTGGGAATGTAGGCCCCAGTCTCTCTCTCTCTCTCGCTCTCTGTCTCTCTCTCTCTCTCTCTCTCACACACACACACCACACACACATACACACACAAAAGTAAAGAAAGAAAGATAAAAAAGAAATCAAAGACCTATATAAATATAGATATGTATTATATTTTGAAATTTGGAAGACTGAACATAAAAAAGTCGATTTATGGGTTTAATGTAATTCTAGAATCCCCAACTTTTTTTGTAGACAGAAAATTGTCTTTCTAAAATTTGAATGGATTTGGACATTTACTAACTAAAACAATTTTTGAAAAAGAAGGCAGTAATCAAGACTGTGTTGTATGTGGAAAGAGATACAGAAATAGAGATCAATGATCAATGGAACAAAATAAAAGATCTGGAAACAAAACAATATACATAATGCCCAGATGATTTTTTATATTTTTTACAAAAGAACAAGAACAATTTCCTGTAAGAAGTATAGACTTTTCAATATAGAAGCTAGAGCAACTGAACACTCATAGGCAAAAAAAAAAAAAAAAAAAAAAAAATTCTCAACCTCAACATCACACATAAAAATTAACTCCAAATTGATCAGGATTTATTTAAATGCAAAATATAAAAATAAAAAAATTTTAGAAAAGACAAAGAAGAAATATTTAAGATGCAAGGTTAGGATAGAGTTCTTAGACTTGACACCAAAAGCAAGACTCATAACAGAAAGAAATGAAAAATTGAATCCCATCACAATGAAACATGTTTATTCTATGAAATCCTGTTGAAAGGATAAGAAGACAAACCACAGAAAATATTTGTAAACCATGTAACCAGGAAAGGACTTATATCCAGAATACATCAAAAACCCTCAGAATTCAATGGTAAAAATAGCCAATTAGAAAATGGGCAAGAGACACAATTGTGCTTTTCACAAATTGGATATACAGCAAATAAACACACACACACAAAATGTTCAATATCATTAGATATTAGGTAAAGACAAATTAAAATCACAATGAGATACTACTGCAGATCTATCAGAATGGTTAAAAGAAAAAATAGTGTGGGAGATTCAAGATGGCAGAGTAGACAAAGGCTGCATTTCCTGTTGCTCTATGGCTCTAGATTCCAGCAGCAGGAGGACGTTGCTCAGTGAGGTGGGTGAAAGAGGGAAGTTACTTAAATTCAATATCAGCCAGTCAGGGTCTCAAATACTCAAAAATTTAGGGGCATTGAACAAAGAACAAGAAAGAGTACATTGGAGCCAAGTTGGTTGTGGCATTAACAAGTTGTGTGGGTTGACACAACAGACAAATTGGACATGGAAAACCTGTAAATCTGAAAAGTAGCCTGAACTTAGCTGATCCAGACTGCACAGCTAACTGGTGTTTGAGAAGTGCTCTGTACTTCCCAAGTGCCAAGCAGAGAGTGAGGCAGGAGCCATCTTGAGAAGGCCAGGCTGCAGCTTGCTGCTTTAGGAACACAGAAAATATAGCAAACATTGCCATACTGCCCCAGCAAGTGTAAAACATGTGACCTAGAGTGCACCTAGCAGATCATGAGTGAAAGGACACAGAGAAGACTGCACCTAGGCAGATTCAAGTCAGAAAGTCAGAGGGGAGGTGCAGTTTGCTTTCCCTGTCAGTCTGGCAGGTCATGTGACCAGCTGAATAGGGCCAGGAAACTGAATAGCCAGGCATGAATATGCTCAGGGACTAAGCCTGGCAAGACAACATTTGTGACCGTATTTGTGGGCAGCAGAGTGTGTGGAGTGTTTGTTCCCCTGCCCCATGAGTAGAATTCTTGGGAGGCTCATGAGACTTAGACTCCCAGCAAAGATCTGCCTCTGCCTAGTCCTTGAGATGTGTTGACCTAATATCTCTAGAGCAGATACCATCCAACAAAGCCCTTAAGCCCTGATGAGACTTAAACCCCAGGCATGAACTCCCCTCATAGAAATCTGTAGCATCCCCATCCTGGGAGTGCATCAATCTGCTGTCTGGCAAAACTCCAATCCACAGTGCTTCCCATTTCATCCTACCTTATACTGGTAAGAAGGGAAGCTGAAAGCTAGTTCAACCAACTTCAGCTTTAGCCCACTCCAGCTGGTAGCTAGGTGAGCAACACAAAAAGAGGAAGGAGTTAACATCTCCTACTCCTTGTGTAGGCTTGCTCACTTGTGCACACCTGCACGTGTGCTTTCTTGCGTGCGCTTTCTCTCTCTCTCTGTCTCTCTCTCTCCCCCTCGGTGTACATAGCCCAAGAAGAAATGGAAAGTACAGTTGGGCATAGGTAGAGACCATGCATTCTCACTGACTGTTTTGATCACCTCAGTGGAGACAATTCTACCAATTTTTCATTAAGAATACTTTTTCTGTGTGTGTGTGTGTGTGTGTGTGTGTGTGTGTGTGTGTATTCTTGCTTTGCTGAGTGCTTCATGGATATAAAAACATATTTGTTTCTTTTTTTCTCATTTTTAGCATTTTTAATGATAGTTATTTTTCCTAGTCTTGTCTTTTGAGGGTTAGAGTTTGAAGTTTGCTTATCTTTGTTTTGCTTTTTCTTCTTATTTCTCTCTTCTCTCAGTAACAACTAAATTCTCTTTTTCTCTTTCTCCTTTTACTTTGTTTTTCCTATTTTTCTCCTCCTTCTTAATAAACATCACTTGCTACATCTTTTCTGCATTCCCTCTGTTCACGTTGTGAACACTCTAAATTTTCTTCTACCTTCCTACACATGTTTTTTTTCTGTATCTTTAACATCTTTTAAAACTATTTGGTTCATATAACTCCTGCCCCAACCATTCATGTTGTGAAAAGAACTAAGTGGAAATTCTGGAAATGAAAGACACAATAAATCAAATAAAATGTTCAGTTGAAAGTCTCTCTACTAACAGACCATACTGAAGACAGAATCTCAGAGCTGGAAGACAAAGTGGCTAACCTTGAACATTCAGATAGGATTAAAGAAAAGAAAATAAGTAAAAATGACCAGACTATACAAGAACTGTAGGACAAAATTAAGAGACCAAATGTAAGAATCATTGGAATTAAAGAGGGTTGAGACATGCAGGTTAATGGACTGTATAATCTCTTTAGGGAAATAATAACAGAAAATTTTCCAAGCCTTGAGAATAAGATGGACATACAGATTCAGGATGTATCCAGAACCCCAAATAGACAAGATCAAAAAGAACCTCTCCAGGACATGTTAAAATTAAATGCCTAGCATACAGAACAAGGATAGAATTCTAAAAGCCTCAAGAGAAAAATATCAGGTCACATTTAGAAGCAAGGCAATCAGAATTACTTTGGATTTCTCAGTACAAATTCTAAAAGCCATGAAGGCTTGGAAGGATGTGTTTCAAGTCCTGAAAGAAAGTAACCACCAACTAAGATTGCTATATTCAGCAAATTGGTCCTTCAGAATGGAAGGAAAAATAAAAACCTCCAAGATAAGCAGAAACTGAAAGAATTCATGACTACTAACAGCACTACGGAAATACTTAAAGAAATACTCCACACAGAAGAAGTCAGAAACAAACCCCAGAGCTCACAAATGAACACATCTCATTTGAATGGTAACCAACCAAGGGTAACAGGACCAAATTAAATATAAGAAGTAAATCAAAATGGCAGTAATTAATAAACCTCTCTATAATAACACTGAATATAAATGGTCTCAACTCTCCAACTAAAAGATACAGGTTAGCAGAATGGATTAAAAAATAAGACCTAACTATATGTTGTTTACAAGAGAATCACCTTACAGGCAAAGATAGCCACAGACTGAAAGTAAAAGTATAGAAATTGACATACCATGCAAATGTAACTACTCTCATAACTGACAAAGCAGATTTCCAGCCAAAATTAATCAGAAGACAAAATATAAAATAGTAAATAGTTATGCCCCAAACATTGATGCACTTAATTGCATAAAACAGACACTACTTAAAATCTCAGATAGATTCCAATATAGTAATACTATGTGATCTCAACATACTTCTCTCACCAATAAATACATCAAATTCAGTAAAGACTCTTTGGATCTGAAAACTATTATAGATCAAATGGACTTAACAGATATCTACAGAATATTTCAACTAACAACAGTCAAATACACTCTTCTCAGTGGCTCAGGGAACTATATAGACCATTTTAGGCCACAAAGCAATTCTAAGCAAATACAATTTAAAAAAAAAAAAACCTGATGTAATTCCTTGCATCTTATCAGATCATAATGGAATGAAACCACAAAAACCTTCAGAATCTATATAAACACACATAGAGATTGAGTAATATACTTCCGAATGAAGAATGGATGAAAGAAGAAATCAGGGCAGAAATTTAAAAATGCTTAGAAACAAACAAAAATAGTAATACAACATACCAGAACCTCTGCGACACTATGAGGGAAATTCTCACAAGAAAGTGAGAGAGTTACTTTGAGTGCTTACATAAGAAAATCAGAAAGATAGCAAATAAAACCTAAAGATGCATCTCAAGGTCCTTGATGAAGAATATAAAACCAACCGCAAAACCAGTAGAAAGAAGGAAATAATAAGAACAGAGCTGAAATCAATGAAATTAAGAAGAACAACACACATACACAAAGGATCAGTGAAACAAAGAGTTGGTTCTTTGAAAAAATAAAGTGATAAGTCCCTAGTCAAACTAACCAAAAGAAAAAGAAAGATGGGACTTGGGTTATGGCTCAGTGGTAGCATGCTTGCCTAACACGCGTGAGGCACTTAGTTCAATCTTCAGCACCACGTAAAAATAAAATAAAGATATTCTGTCCATCTACAACTAAAAAACAAATATTAAAAAAAAGAAAAAGAAAGATGATCCAAAGTAATAGAGATTAAAAAAGAAGAATAAATCATCACAGACACCACAGAAATCCAGAGGATCATTCAGGACTATTTTGAAAACTTATATTCCAATAAGTTGAAAATCCCAGAAGAAATGGATACATTTATATACACAAATGACCTGCCAAAATTGAATTAAGAGGGCATAGTAAATTGCAGATGCAATGCAATTCCCATGAAAATGCCAATGGCATTCTTCACAGAACAAGGGAAAACAGTCCTAAAATGCATTTAGAAGAATAAAAGACCCAGAATAGTCAAATCAATTCCAAGCCAAAAAAGCAACATGGGAAGCACCAGTATCCAGACTTCGGATCATATTATAGAACTATAGTAACAAAAACTTGATAGCACTAGAAATTCTAGCCAGAGGAATTAGGCAAGAGAAGGAAATAAAAGGGATGAAAATAGGAAAGGAATAAGTCAAATCATCACTGTTTACAGATGATATTGCCCTATGCTTAGAAAGTCCTGGCATAAAAACAGACACATAGATCAATGGTACAAAATAGAAGACACAGAGAGAAACTCACACAGATACAGTCATCTGATCCTTGACAAAGGTGCCAAAAACATACATTAGTGAAAATACAGCCTTTTAAACAAATAGTGGTGGGAAAACTGGTTATCCATATGTAGAAGAATGCAACTAGACACTTACCACTCACCCTGTACAGAGGTCAACTCAAAAATGGATCCAAGACCTCCATAATTAGGCCAGAACCTATGCAACTCCTAGAAGAAAATGTAGGGCCAACACTCCAGCATATAGGCACAGGCAACGATTTTCTCAATAGGACACCTAAAGCTCAGGAAATAATGCCAAGAGTTAATAAATGAGATGTCACCAAAATAAAAAACTTCTGCACAGCAAAGGAAACAATTAAAAATGTGAAGAGAGAACCTAAAGAATGAGAGAGAAATTTTGCTAATTACTCTTCTGATAGGGTATTAATATCTAGAATATATAAAAAACTCAAAAAAACACCCCAAAAATTCAAGTAATAAAGAGACAAATGAACTAAGCAGACACTTCTCAAAAAAAGAAACACAAATGTCCAACAAACATATTTTTAAAAATTTAACATCATTAGCAAGTAGGGACATGTAAATCAAAACTACGGAGATTTCATCTCACTCCAGTCAGAATGGCAGTCATCAAGAATATAATAATGATAAATGCTGAAGAGCATGTAAAGACAAAGGGACACTTTTACACTGTGGGTGGGACTGTAAACTAATATAGCCACCATGGAAGTCAGTATGGAGGTCCCTCAAAAGACTAGGCATGGAACCATCCAGCTATACCACTCCTTGGTATTTATACTGAAGAATTAAAGTCAGCCATTTTGGAAAAGTATGTAGTAGTTTCTCACAAAATCAAATATATGCTTACTATACAATTCAGCAACTGGACTCTCATTTATTCCAGAGAAATGAGAAATTATGCTCCCATGAAAAGCCTTATACATGAATGTTTTTAGCAGCTTCATTAGTAACTGCCTAAAATTGGAAGCAGACTTGATGTTCTTCAACAGATGAATGGCTGAAAAAACTCTGGTATATTTGCCCCATGGAGTACCACTCAAGCATGAAAAAGAACAAACTACTGATACATGGAAAACTTGTATGATCTCAAGGAAATTTTGTTGAATGAAAAAACTTATCTTGAGCCAGGAGCAGTGGGTCATGCCTGTAATCCCAGCAGCTCAGGAGGCTGAAGCAGGAGGATCTCAAGTTCAAAGTCAGCCTCATCAACGGCAAGGCACTAAGCAACTCAGTGAGACCCTGTCTATAAATAAAATACAAATAGGGGTAGGGATATGATTCAGTGGTTGAGTGCCCCTGAGTTCAATTCCCAGTATCCTCCAAAAAGAATCCACAAAAACACCTGTCTCGAAAGGATACATGTTATGTAATTCCATTTACATAACTTTGTTGAAATGACAAAGATACAGAGGTAGAGAACAGATCAGCCATTACCAGAGGTTAGAGGTGGGGGAGCGGAAGCATAAAGGATTTCGTGACAGACTGTCCTGTACCCTGATGTGGCAGTGGCCTCACAGATCTACATGGTGATAAACTGCATGTAAGTAAATGTGCCCAGATGCATGCATGCGATGCTGGTGAAGCATGGGTGTAGTTGGGACCCTATCCGCTGCTCAGATGTCACATTGCACTAGTTCCCCAGATATTAACACTGAGGGAAACCGGGTAAAGGGTCTATAGGATTTTTTGGGGGGTTATTTCCTGAAACTGCACATGAATCTTCAACATCTCAAAACAAAAAGTTAAAAAAGTAAATTCATAAAATTTTCAAGGAAGCTGTACATTAGCATGGCATCTAAACAAAGGGAGAAGCCCAAAGGTCATCTCTCCTTTTTTCTGGCCACTCCATTTTCTTGTTCTCAGCGCTGACTGTAAATAATGGTGAAAATCCTCGCACTCACTGCTCTGCCTGGATGGTCCTACCTTCATTGTGGGTATTCAAGAATTCGTTTCCTCTTGCACAAATGTCCCTCCTTCTGACACAGCCACTCTTTCCTAAGAGTTACAGTCAACTCCCCCAGGCCCTCACCGCCACACTCCTGTTCCTGCTAAATCCCACTTTCCACACAGCAGCTCAGGCTTGGATCATATCACACCCATCAATGGCCAGTCCTCATGCCTTGGATCTACTGGACCCCCATCCAATCCCACCAGACCCTACCCTACCTCCTGCGCACCTGGCCAACCTCACCTGCCTTCTTTCCACTTCTCAAACACATAGAGCTGGTGCCTTCTTTAACATCTTTGCCATAGCTGCTCTGTCTGCCTAGGATAATTTTTCCAGATGTTTGCACCATTGACTCCTGCTTCAGGTCTAAAATTAAATATTATCTTCTTAGAGTCATCTCTGCTGATTGCTGTCAGAAATCACTCTCGGTTGTCTGCACACACCTGGTGTTTGCTCATCAGCTGGCCCTTATTTACTGGTCTATCTTTCTGTGACATTGATTCCTACCTGCT
The DNA here is from genome assembly GCA_028644305.1 of Xerus rutilus. Lineage (NCBI taxonomy): Eukaryota > Metazoa > Chordata > Mammalia > Rodentia > Sciuridae > Xerus > Xerus rutilus. Next base: position 150,966,343 of record CM053402.1, on the reverse strand, counting down.
TGTCCATGTGTTCCATGCTGTGTTCCCAATGCCAGGACATACTCAATAAATGACTATCGGAGGAAAAGAAATCTCAGTGGCTCTTTCTCTCACTAGTTCCCCTCCGCCTATCATTCAATACTCCTCTGGCTGTGCAGCACCTGCCTCTGACAGGATCTTACTCCTGCCTTGGTGCTGTGACATCCGTGCCAGTTTACAAGCCCTTGAAATTCTTGAGAATAGAAACCACGTAGTTTAGGTCTTTGATTCTCAGGTCCTTTCAGGGTAGATGGCATCAATTAAAATTGAATGAGTGAATGACTTCACCCTCTATACAGGGGATGACAGGTGGTCAGTCACCAAGAATCCATTTAATGCCATTTACAAGGCCAGCGATGATAGATATTGAACAGTATCTTGCGTGAAGTGAATGCATCAGACACAGAAAACCTCATCATGCATGCAGATTAGCTGTGTCATCAGGCTCCCAGCTAAAGACATTGCACACAGGAAATTTCACAGCTGCAAATCTACGAGCCCAATCTTCTAGAAATATTTCAAATTGAAGCTTAACACACACACACACACACACCCATACACACACACACACACACACACACACACACACACACCTAAAACAGCAGGGAAAGGTAAATATCAGAAAACAATCCAATGAAATTTCATTCAAAACAGAATAAGTAGCTTCCATAATGAAGGGATGGCCAAGTGACCTCTGGGATCCACCAAGCTTCCAGGAGGTCAACAGCAGCTGATAGAAAGGCAAATAATAAAATCATCTCAAAGGCAGACATCCTTTTCTAAATCTCTGCTGGTGCACTTCAAAAAGACATCCCAATTCATCTATAGTTTTTGTTATTGTAACTTTTGCTTCTTGTTATCTAAAAAATATAATTTGATACAAACAAAACTGAGCTACACCAAAAAAAAAATTAGATGACTAAAAACCAGGCCAACTAGATGGACAAGGAAAAGAAAACCTTTGCAAAGAAGAACCTAAAATATCTAATCAGTGTGGATGCTTTATGACACCCTCCATCAAACTGTCTCAACAGGTTTTCAATAGGCCTGAAACTCACCCTCCAGAGTGACCTCCTTGCCAGTATGCATCTGCATGATGCCCAGGATGGAATTGCTGAGCAGCAACACTAGCCCCAAGGAGCAGCTTCTTTGTTCAGTTCAACCACCAGCCTCTTGATCCTGGGGTAAAAAGTTTTGCCAGCAGGACCAAAGCAAGAACAAAGAGGTACATTTGTTTCTTGGTACCTAAGGTCTTCAAAATGGCTTTTGACTATTTTTCAAGGAAGATGTTAATGGATATTCGTTTCTCTTTGAGTTATTCTGACCCTGGACAGAATAAAGAATTAGAAACTAAGAGGCATTGAGGGAACATAAAACAGGTGCCTGAGCAACGTTGTTAACACAGCAGGTAGGACCAAAATCTTGATCAAACAGTTCTCCAGAAAGCCAGAGGATATGGGGCTGAATACTTTTACCCAGAATAACCAGCATGTAATTGTTCATCCAACTGTGGGAACATTGTGTGGGAGGCTATAATTACCACTGGCAGCTCTAAGCAGCTTTTTGCACTTGAGGTCAGAAAAGAGCCTGGGTGTTGCCAGGTTGATGGATAGGTCTGAAGGACATGTGAGATGGATGATGTGCATTAAGGAGGGCAAACAGGTAACAGAGATGACATAAGTGACTCATTTCATTATTTGTCTTAACACAGGAGTGGATGAGCATCAAACAGGGGCAGGGGACCATGCAGTTTGGTTTGATTCATATTACTATGCAACTATCTGTCAATAATCCCCAGACTTTGTGCAAACCTGCACTTCTTCCCTTGTATATATCAGAGGACAGACTCCCCAGGGTCCCTTTTAGTTTTTAAATTCTTGAGTGAGTTCTGTATGATAATACAGAATGATCCATTTTAACCAGAAGTATATTCCTAGATACATGTTTATTGATTTGTCTAACGAGGGTAGAAGCAGTTATTTTTTACCATCTCTGGATTAAAGATCCCATTTTTCTTAACTTGATGCATAAAATTAATGTGAAGTGATTTCAGTGAAATTTATTTTTATCATGAGAGGTTTAACAGCCAAAGTTAGATTTGTAGTTTTAATTAAGTATATAAGGCACAAATCTTACTCTTAAAAAATTAGTTCACACCTAAAGGAAATTTAGACTCCAAACAAGGAAAAATTTGAAAATAAGACTCATGTTAATAATTAGGAATAGTTAGGCTGGCACAGTGGTGCACACCTGTAATTCCAGCATCACAGGAGGCTGAGGTAGGATTGCAAGTTCAAGGATAGTTGCAGCAACTTAGTGAGGGCTTAACTCACTTAGCAAGACCCTGTCTGAAAACACCAAAAAGGCTGGGGATGTGGCTTAATGGTAGAGCACCCTTGGGTTCAATTCCAATCTCCTTCCCCACCGAAAATTAGGAATAGTTCATAGTTAATATTTAGGGAAGGCATACATGCATTTATTTAACTTAAATATGATGCACACATAAAAGATCAATATCATGATCCACATTTTACAAATAAAAAAAAAAGTCTTAACATTGAGGGAAATTTAAAAAGCTGTCAAAGGTGCAAGGCTTCTGAGGTAGCAAGCTGGGATTTGAATCCTGATTTGAGAGATGCTACAGACTGTCCCCTGAGTTGCTGCACTGCAAATACCAGCAGAGCCACAGAAACAGAGCACTGGATAATGTGATGGGGAGGGAGTTGGATACCTCTGTATATTTTAGCAGCAACTAATGGCATTTCTCATTCTTTCTAAAGAGAATCGCCTTCTCAGGAAACATGCCAGACGAGTTGACTTGTCTTTCACGTATTTCATGAGATGTGATTCAAGCGGTATCAGTGCGATATTACTTAAAAAGTAGCAAAGCAACACAGATGTCAGGTCCTTTCTAAACTGGGGCACCACAATTTTCCAGTTGTCTCTTGGCCACTACGGCCCTTTCTTTTCCTGCTGCCATTGTGTATTTGCTTTCTCCTTCCTCTTACATCTGAGATGAAAAAAGGACCATCTGGTTCTGTGGTCCATGTTATTTATCATGGTGTGCTCGATGAAATCCTAGAATGATCAACAAAGTACTAGAACATAATCAGCTATGGCTGGGCTGCTCATCACAGCACTTGAGCAAGTGGATCCTGTTGGCTAATGGCGGATGGTGAAAGCCACTCCAGGAAGGGAAATGAAAAAACCACTTGCAGGAAGGCAGCACATCACACTGGGAAATGAGTCATAGAAACTCAATTTCACTACCCTGGGGAAATGAGTCAAGGGAGTTTTTAAGGTATCTGCATTTAGCTCACTCAGCTCTTGTTGAATGGAAAAAAAAAAAAAGTGCCTGCCTACCAATGCCCAGGCACTGACTGTGTGCCAGGGGGTCAGGTGAAGTCACCACAGTCCAATAAAGAATTAAGTATTTGAATGTTTTATTGACACGTAATTATTTTTTTTGTATTAAAGTTTTTTATAGTATGTGAATTATATCTCAAGTTCTTAATAGTCACAAACTTCAGAACATTTTTTCCACTTTATTAAAAAAAACCCCTGTATCCATTAGTAGTCTACTTCTATGTCTGCCTTTCTCTAGCCCTGAGGCAACCGCTTTCACCTTACAGTCACTTTGGATTTGACTATTCCAAACACTTTACAAATGGAACTGTCAATAAGTGGCCATTTGTGTCTGACTTCTTCAAGTTACTGTGGTATTTCCAGGTTACATCCACTTTGCAGCATGAATTGATAGCTCATTCCTTTTTATTACTGAATAATGTTCCATTATGTGGATATACCACATTTTACTCGTCTATTGGTAAACAGACATTTAGGTTGTTTCCACTATTTGGTTCTCACAAATGCTGCTGCTGCGAATATTTGTGAACAATTTTTTATAGACAAGTTTTTTACTTTTCTTGTATATATACCTAGCAGTTGAATTACTGGGTCATGTGGTATCTCTGTTTAACTCTTTGAGGAACTACCCAACTGTTCTCCAAAGTGGCTCATCATTCACATCCTCAGCAGTGATGTGTTAAGAATTCACTTCTCCACATCCTAACACTTGCTACTATTTTTTTTTTTTGGTACCAGGGATTGAACTCAGGGATACCTATTTTGTGTTTTATGTAGAGACAGGATCTCACTGAGTTGCTTAGCTCCTCACCATTGCTGAGGCTGGCTTTGAACTCATGATTCTCCTGTCTTGGCCTCCCAAAGTGCTGTGATTACAGGCGTGTGCCACTGCACCCGGCTTGTCCATATTTTTAATGATAGTCATCCCAATAGGTGCAAAGTGGTCCCTACTGTGGTTCTAAGTGTATTTCCCTAATGACTAATGATGTTGAACATTTTGCCATAGGTTTACTGAGTAACGAATATCATTTTTGGAGAAACGTCTCTTTAGATCCTTTGCTCATTTTTTAAATTGAGTTCTTAGTCTTTTTGTTGTTTTAGGAATTGCTCCACATAGTTAAACGTATAAAAGGAATATATTACACATTATCTCAATTTTTGAAATACATGCCTAATCTATAAACACTATTATATACAATATTCTTGTCTTGTAATTTGGATAATTTAGACATTGATATTTAGGAAATTAGGCTCTATAGACAGTTAACATTCAAAAGGAAAACATAAGAAGTGCTCATAAGCTCTACCAACAAACAGAATAAAAAACTACATTAATTTAGATTTTACTACAGAATAATTTCTCACAACCATGATATCCAGTCATCAATTAAGCTCTTCATTTGTAAACTGGCCACATGAATTTCTCTAGTGATAAACAATTAGATATCTAGTAGCCATCAATAATTATTAATAAGTTCATATACTTAGAGACACAAACATGTTTAAAAAGAAAACTTTTTCTGAAGGTGCCAAGACAAAGTTGGGCATATTTATTATTTAGTACACTATAATGTCTCCTCAGGGCTCCCCAATGGCAGAGGCGGCCCTTCAAGATCTGGTCTGTTCAGCTTCCCCGCTCATCATTTGCCTGTCTCCATTCTCCCCAAACTCTGCAACTCTTCTAAAGCCTTCAGTTTCTGTGAAGTCCTAGATTTTTGCACCAAGTACCTCAGTGCCTGCATTTCTCTTTACTCTGAACTAGGTAATTCTTTCTCATCAAGTTCCAGCTGGTTCTTTCTTTTTATAGAAAACTTTTCTCAGTGCTCTAGTTCTGGTTAGGTGTTTTTCCTATCTGTATTCCAAGCATCCGAGTCTCTTATCAATCATTGTTCTATGTCATGAAGCACTGTGTCTACATCCCTCACCACACTGTTAACTTATGTCCACTGTAACTCCAAGTTTCCCACTAGTTTTCTAGACAGGCACTGTATTTTATTTATTGTTTAGTATCTAGCGTGGTCCCTGGCTTATGGTACACACTATTTGTGCTGATGAAGATAAAATTTTCAAAAGGTATGGAGTAATAAACTTTTTATTTAAAGGTGTCAACTCTTATTTTCCTATTAGTTGAGCCACAAAACCACTAATTCATGCAAGCAACATTTATTGAGTGTTTAGCATATGTAGCCCAATGGTGGTCATAATAATCCAGAGGTAACTAACATAGAGCTACTGCTATGAAAGAATTCACTCTTTCATATACTTAGAGCCACAAACGTGTTTACGTGGGTAATCAAATGAACTAATCAATTATAAATATTATGCTAAATCAGAAGCTGCATAAAATAATGAGAAATATGGTTGACAGTAATAAAATTATATTTGGAATGAACATTGGGCTAATGAAGTTTCCAGTATGAAAAAATGTTGTACTAATATAAAAAATTAAGAAACATGCTAAGGACAAGAATAGGCAAGTCTACAAAGAGAACCTAGAACAAGCAAATTAACATTTGGTAAAAAAAAACAGCTTCTTTAGCAACTTAATGACAATGAAACACTGTTCTTTGCATATCATGCCCCATATTGGTTAAACATCCTATACCAATAAGGATCAAGGAAAATGAACATTCATATCCTAAAGATAGAGCACATTGTCTTCAGTAACATGGCCTTGAGGAAATTAATTTCAGTAAGTCTACACCTACAAATTTCTTTCCAAAAGCACTACACACAGATTTATGTATAAGAATATTTATTAAAATATTGTGCTAAGACAAAATAGGACGTTTTGTAAATTATTATGGATCTATGTTACAGTACTATGACAGCACTAAAAAACCTTGTTTTTCCAATATTTAACAACATAATTTGTGGGTAAAAAATGTGGACATAACAATATACAATCATTTTACATTTTGATATATAAGATGTACACATATAAACTCACATACAAAATGTAAATTTTTTTTACATTTACCTAATTATCTAGAGCAGGAGTCAGCAAAGTTTTCTGTAAAGAAATATTGTTAAGTTTTATAGGTCATAGGTGTTTTGTCACAGCTACACAACTCTCATTGCCACTGGACTAAAGCAACATAGAAAATAAGCAAAAATTGAAAGTGGTTAAATTCCAACAAAATTTTATTTACAAAAATAGGTGGAGAGTCAGATTTAGCCATCAGGTAATATGGCAGTTAACTGACCTGTGATCTAGCATGGAAGTGTAATAATTTTACATTATTACTCTTTTTAATGCTTCTACAAATTAGAAAATTAAACGAAAATTTTAAATGATCTTCTCATGTGTATGTTACTCCTTCCAAATGCATCCTAACCTCCTTCAGGGCAGGCAATTTTATTCTTTGTATTCCCCACTCACTTTATGAACTGATTTTCAAAAATAAATGATTATTTTCTCATATTCTGAGGAACCTATTGTGCAGCCAGAACCAAGTCCTCGTGGCCAAAACTGACTTTATATAAGGATCCATAATACATTTTCTTGAGGATTTTCTAGAACAATTAAATAGGCAACCTGCACCTGGCTCTTTCTTATATACACTTCCCACCAAATTGTCAAACTTTTCTAGTGAATTTTAATCCCTGAAGTTTCCTCACATAGAGACTCAAATCTTCTAGATTAGTAAGGGCAGTTGCAATGCTTTCCCAGGAACCAGGGTACATGGAGAGGATAAGCATGCCTTTCTGAGTTTAAGATTGATACCAGCATGTTCCTTTACTACTTTAGAAATACATGCTAGCAAAGGGGATCTTGTGAAAGCAGAAGGGAGATCAGTAGAGTAGAAGTGGGGGAGCAAGGGAAAAGAAGGAAAGGAGGGAGAAGAAAAGGGAATGAAGGGAACTATGAAATGAAGTTGACCAAATTATGCTATGTGCATGTGTGAATAATCACAATGCATTCCAACTTTATATGTAACACACCAATTAAAAAAAATAGAAGACCAAGAAAGTATATGAAGTAGGGGAGGGAAGCGAGGAGCAAAGCGCAAGAGGAAGTACTGGGGATGGAAATGGAGAAACTGTTATATGCATTTATGAATGTCATAATGAATCCATTATATATAACAATAATCCTCTACACACACACACACACACACACACACACACACAAAGAGTAGCTAGCCATTTAAATATTCAGTTTGTGCACCTCTGATCAACAGGACTAGTAATATATGGTCTGACCAAAAAGAGACATGGAGTGTAGTCATTTAATATGACTTTGCACACTATTTCATCATGGGAAAGGGAACTTACAAATGATTAAATTTTAAAAGCAGACACAATATTTGCAAAAATTGTATACAAGAAAAAATTTCTACAAAAATGCACACACACTTAATAGTTGGGAAACTAAACAAACACCAAAATGTTTACATTGGTGGTCTTAGGGTGTCAAGGATGAGGACAATTTGGAGGTGGGTACTTCTCTTTTTTTCTTCAATCAACATACATTTACAAAAATGCAAAGCAAAAGACCTATGAAGGTTCATGGGGAAAATGGTCTAAGAAAAGTCTCACACATCTTGTCTCTTTTTAGCCAGTTTTCAGGACCTGGGCCATACCACAGCACTAGAGTCCATGACAAGCATTGTGTTCCTCTATGGTTATGCTTTTAATATATTGCTCCAACGCAGACTTCAGATATACTTCTTCAGGTAGCCCCAGCTGATTCTGCCATCTGCAGAGCCTCCTTCCGTTGTGTGAATGGCTTAACAACAAGAGAGACCTTCCATAATATGCACCTGCAGAAAATGCCGCTGCCTTAACAAGTATCCCTAATTGCACAGCATTGCCTAACTTGTGCTTGAGGTTGACACTGGCATGTTGACTACTTTTCAAATAAAATATTCTGCATGCACTTTTAATTCCTGTAAACACATCTAAAGCTGCAAACATTTGGAAAGGAACTTAAACAAATTACTGCTCCAGAATTGCTTCTGATGAGGTTTTCTTCAAGACTGTCCAGTAATTCTAACCTAATACTTCAAAAGATAGATTTTTTAAATGTATAACATAGATAGGACCTAAATAAGTGCTTCCATAGACTCCTTCCTCCATCTACTTTTGCTCACCCCATCCCTCAGACTAAAATTCTACTATTCTTTTTTAAGTCTGCATGAGATTGGATTGAGAAATTTTCTACTCTCCTGGGGTTCTGTTTCTCTGCACTTGATTTGCACTTACATATACATCTTATTTTCCTCATCTAGATCAGTGGTCCCTTGAAGGCACTGTGGTGGATCTGAGTACCTCCTTCCAGAGAAAGCTGGCTCATGGCTCAGTTCTACCACTTAAAATTTTACTTAGCCAGGTATACCATCATTCCTAAGCCTGTTTGGGAAAATAGTCATCACACCATACCTACACATTACACTGAGACTTAGAGTAAATGCTTAAAAGTCACCTTGTAAGGGGCATCATATTAAGCCCTACTACATGGAAGCTACTGTGACAATGATATACAGCATTTAATATAATTTATTTTCTAGAATGCCACTTAAAAAATTAAAACCATTTTTTAAAGTATTATTTCTAAATAGGAAAAGAACATCAGAAGTCTCTGAATGGCCCACTAGGATTTTCAAGATTCTCTAATCTAAAATTCTCACAAATTAGGATGCTGAAAATCTTATCAGGAAGGCCTGGTATCATCTCTTCTCTATGAGAACTACCCCAATACATCTAGTAATTGAAATAACCAGGGTGAAACTGCACTGTCTTAAAATCACATTATGACTTATGTATTCTAAATTTATATTCTGTGATAACTTCATGGGAATTTAATCTGAATTGGTATTGGTAACCATAAACTTTTTAAATGATCAAAATTTTTCAAAGATTATAAAATATTTACATATTAATTTCTTTTTAAAAATGTTTATAAACTTTAAAGGTCACTGCAGAAGAGAATTGAGTCAAAAACTGATAAAAATAGCAACAGATTCAAGGCACATCAAATTCCATGCAAATATAAAACATCCATATTTAGACACACCATATTGAAATTAACACACTACTACTAATGAATAGCCATTTCTGTATGGAGCAGAAATTTTGTGTAGGATGAAAAGATGAGCTTGTAAACCTGAACAATCATCAGCCAACTAGAGGATCTGAACAAGTTATCCTTCTTTGACAATAATAATAGAACTAGGAGGAAACTTAGCAGTAACTAGATTTTATTTATTCTCTATCACCTGTGGTTTTTAGATTTTAAATCCCCCTGTTACAGATAAGGTAATTTAGCCTAAATGACAATATTAGAATAGAGAAGTCCAAGTTTGTGACTCTATAATCCCAAAATATGTGATGAATAAAAATACAACTTGGGTGATTCAATTAATATTTTAAAATTAGCTTTAAAGACAATTCATAAATGTGAAAACACAACTAGGAATTCCTGGGGTTTGGTAAACTTTACCAGTAATCAAAAGGAAAGATGAGCACCTGGAATTCCAGAGGCTTGGGGCACTGAGGCAGGATTGCTACTTCAAAGCCAGCCTCAGCAATTTAGCAAGGCCTTATGCAACTTAGCAAGACCCTGACTCAAAAGAAATAAAAAGTAAATAGAAAGGGCTGGGGACATGGCTGTGGTTAAGCACTCCTGGATTCAATCCCAGTACCAAAAATAAAAAAGGAAAGATAAGGCATTATTTCCTATCCTAAGTCTAAATTAGCTACACCCAAAAATTTGCTCAGACAACTGGAGGCAGGGAATAAAAAAAGTGACCCATATGCCTTTTTGGTGTTGGTAAAAATTAAATAATCCCTTTAAATAGTAACTGAGGATAAAGTTAATCTTTATAAGCCAATAGTGTGATTTATAAAATTTATTCCAAGACAGTTCCAAATGAAACGTTACATTGTGACATATTCAATTAACATTCTGAAAAATGACATATGACCATGAATGCTACACACAGCAATACAGAAAATGTCTGAAATGTTAATATGTACACAAGTTGCTCATCAATTCCGTTTTTAAGAAAATAAGATGCCCAAACTATTTACACAAAATTAAAGGTAATATTTCAATGTTGAAAAATTGGAAATGATCTCAATGTTTATCATGGGAATTGTGAGGACTCTGTATAATCACTGATACACCATTGGAAGAGAATGTGGGTATCTGACAACCAAAAAACCCCATGATGTATTGAGGGAAAGTATGCAACAGTAAGCATCACATGCTCCTATCCTATAACAGGTCTTTACACCTACTTTTTTCATCTACATGAAAGAAATCCAAAAGTACTTAAAATATACATGCAGAGGACCATTAAACTTTTATAAAAATATTTTTTGTATTTTCAGGTCCTTTGCATGAGCACTTATTTTCACCGTCAGAAAATAAATGTATTCTGTTTGCAATAAAACTGTTGTGGGCCGGGTAGGTGGCCCATGCTTATAATCCCAGCAATTTGGGAGGCTGAGGCAGGAAGATTACAAATTAAAGGTCAGCCTCAGGAATTTAGCAAGGCCCTGTCTCAAAATTAAAAATAAAAGGGTCTGGGGATGTGGCTTAGTGATTAAGCAACCCTGGGTTCAGTCCCTGGTACCAAAACAAACCAAACCAGAAAGAAAATAAAATTGTTATGTGGGAATATTGTAGTATTAAACATTAATAATGCAGAGGCAAAAGTCCATATTGGCAAGAAGAAAATGTGATAGGTGAAAGCTGGATCATCTGGGGTAGGACGATTGTGAATTTTGACTTCTGATATTTGTGCAACATCTGAGGTTTTAAAATTTATACTCTTATTTATTAAAACTGCTCAAGGGGCTGAGGGTGGTGGTAGAGCACTTGCCTGGCATGTGTGAGGTACTGGGTTCAATTCTCAGCACCACATGTCCATCAACAGCTAAAAAATATATGTATAAAAAAAACTGCTCAAAAGTAGGAGCTTCAAAGTAGGAATAGAATATAGACAGGGCAAATTTTAAAGTCAGAATTCCAGTTTTGCCACTTGTGTAATCTTGGCTAAATTAACACCTAAGTATCAGTTTTCTTGTGATGAATATTGCTTTAAAGGGTTTCACGGTCCATTAAAGATCAAACTATATAATGACTAATATGTGGTGTTCATACTAGAAGATCAAACTGTATGAAGTTATACTGTTGTTTTTGATATAACAAACGCTAATTTCTTGTATTCAAATAGACAGGTATTATTCTGAAATGCTTCATTCCAATTCCCAAAGCTAATTACTCTCTAATTTAAATATATATGTTCCAAATGGCTCATGAGAACCTTGTTTTAATAGGTGGAAGAGATCTCATTTTAAAGTTAGGGTACTGGAAGCATCTAAATTCCCAAACACCAGTTAATGGCAGAACCTGAGCACAGGAAACTTTACTCTAAAATTTCAATGAGTTCCAATCCTTAGAATTTAATGAAAATTATTACAATGCCATTTACCAAAAAAAAAAAAAAAAAGGATAAAAAGAATTTTAATCTTTATACATTAAAACATTAAAAAAGAGACAACATTTTAGTTCTTCAAGAGATGGGTTCAGATGGAGGTGAAATAAGGAAACTAAATGTTCTTCTGGGTACTGTTTCTGGTTAATTGAAAAACAATTTAAAACAAAAAGTACAAAGTAATTGAGACAGATTTGTAACAATAATAGTGGCTGCTACAGAAAATAAGATTGGCAGGTGAAGACCTGGGGCAATTCAGTATTTACCCTTTTCAATTTCTATAGGTAAGTAGGATAGGGAAAACCCCACTACAATGCTGTCATACAACGAAACTACTCCAACATGTATCTCCAGAAAGGTGGTCATTCCTTAGAGAAAAAAAAGGATTAATTTGCAAATATATCCAGCTTTTAAAAAAATGCCAATGTTTTGTAATTTTAAAATTAGGCAAAAAAATATCACTAGTAGTTATTAATACATAGCTATCAGAAAAAAAGGTTATGATGGAAGACAGGCATGAGCTGCTCTACAGGATACATAATGTAAATGGCAAAAGATTCTTTTTTCTAATATTCCAGATGTCTTGCTATGTGACAAAGAGGATATCCCAAATGGTACACAAATGCAGAAGTATTTTTTTTTTAAAATTCTTCCAATAGTATTTGACAACAAAAACTCAACCAAATTTATTTGACATTCATTCTAAAGTATTTCAGAAATAAATACTGAAATAAGTCCATAAACTTCAATCCAATACCTAAAACCACCTTCTGCACTGATTGGTCTTCAAAAGTCTCAGCATATCAACATTTTCCAAGCATTCCTATTGACTAGAAGGGCCTCTTATTCTTTCCTTTGAGTTTCTCAGTAAGATCCATTGACCCCCGCTTTTGCCTTCAAGTGCAAAGTTACTTTTTAATCAGATATTAGGGCAAGGATTCCTTATAAAAAGTTTTCCATGGAAGCAAGTTCTGTGCTTAACTAAATGTAAATACATATTAAGAAATTCTGAACTGTGAGAAATAAAAATTAGAACTTTCAGGTCATTACTCAAATCTTTACCAAAGCAAAGGAAACTAATTTTGAAAAGATAATGAAAAACATGGTTGTGACAAAATAGCGTTTGCCACAGTTAATCCGTGTTTACTCTCCTTTAAAAATAAGGTCTATTTATAGGTAATATAAATAAGAGAAGGCATAATACCAATAAATTGTAAAACAAAGTCCCAGACCACACCTAGAAACTTCAAGAGTCATAGATGGGAGCAATGGAAAAAACTAAGGTACAAAATAGATGTAAACTTGCACAATCTTTCAATGAACTGACTGAATGCCTTCACAATACAATTTAAATGCTAGGATTTTTCAGCTGTCTGAAGACAGTCAATTGAGGGATTTTTCCCTTTATATTAAAGAACTTCTTAAATGGAAGCACAAGATCACACTTAAATGGCTAATGAGCCTGAAAATAAAGTATTTTATGAATGGTTTCCAGGCAGGTAGAATCAAGAGTAAGAGTAATCTTCATATATGCATGGGGATAGTCTCACTGTAACAATGTTGTTCATAAAAAAAGTCTACAAAAAAATGTTCTTTCAAAGGAACACCTAATGGAATCCTGAAAGCATTAAAACAACGAGTAGAGATGGATCTGCCAAATATGGAAAGACAATCAAGTTAGACAAAAAGAGCCAAGTTACAAAATTATACATTTAAACAATGGAGGACAATGAGAGGCATAAAGAGAGAGAGAAAATAAATAACATTTCTGAAAGATAATACAAAACATCATATCCCTCTAGAGTGTGGGATTTAAGTCACAGAGAGAAATACCCTGGGTACACTGCATAATTTTTAAAAATAAGCATGTACTAATTTAGAATATATAAAAAAGTTTCAAAGTCTTTAAAAAACCTGATTGTACCCAATGCATCCTAGGAAACACTGACTATATGAGTTTGTAATCCTTTGCTGTCTTTAATGATCATATAGTCAAAATCAAAAGGCTCCTGGGTGCTTGCTTACTCTGCCACTCTACTCAAGAATGAGGGAAAATGCTGAGAATTTATAATTCAAATCTCAATTTCATGGCTTGTTCCGTAACTTGGATAATAACTATACAAGATTTTAGAGAACCAATAAAATAATTAATTCATGGGAGCTGGGTCTGGTGGCGCACTCCTGTAATCCTAGCACTTTGGGAGGCTGAGACAGGAGAATTGCGAGTTCAAAGCCAGCCTCAGGACTGCGAGGCGCTAAGCAACTCAGTGAGACCCTGTCTCTACATAAACATAAAATAGGGCTGGAGATGTGGCTCAGTGGTTGAGTACCCCTGAGTTCAATCCCCAGCACCAAAAATAATTAATTAATTAATTCATGGGTATTTTAATCAGCAATCAAAATTTTTATCCAGAATTATTTTTTCTTTTTAAAAAAGACTGAATTACAATATTCTATTGTCATTAAACTCTAGAGCCTTGTGTGTTAGGTAAGTATAGATTTCAAAAATACATTCAAATATATTATGAATTCTAACTGTTGGCATAAAATAAAGTTGCTGAGTATACATTCTTAGAATTAGAAAAGTCTTCACTGTAAAAGATCATTACAAATTGAAACTTAAACTAAATCCAAAATCAGAATAAAAGGTGCCACAGGAAAAGCCACTTCCCACTTTCACTATCTATTCAGAATTGCCAACTCAAAGGGCTTGAAAACCACCTGAGCTTGCAAAATGCTAGGATTTTTCAGCTATCTGAAGACAATCAATTGTGATTGAACAGGAGTGATAGGCTAATAATGTCTCACTTGTTGGATTCAAGATTCAATTTTTTAAAACACTATGTTGGTCAAATAAAACGGTAGACAGAATTCAGAGTGTAGGCCACGAATGTACAACCCCTACAGAGTAAAATGACTGAACTTTTTAGTCTCAGGGTTCACAATACTTACTTAGAGGTCTTTCCACATTAAATATCTCAGTGTCTGTTGTACTTCGAGAAATACAACTAATGGCTCAAATGCTTGCTGAATGAATAACATAAAAGAAATGGCTTGTTTTCAAATACCTGACACAATCATCAAAGGACCAATAAATTTAATGAACAAGTTGTGGAAATATACGTCAGTGCTATGCTAGAGCTGTGCAAAGGCTTGGGAAATCCACAGGGTTATTTTCTCTTTCAAACTGCATTTCTTGAATCAAAGTGGTAGGTCAAATCAGTCATACTGAAAGTATTTACTATCACAAGTATCTGTAAACATCACAAACAGGGCCCTTTGTCCTTCATAAGAAATGGTTGTTACTAATTGGTCATAACTTTCCTAGCCTTGTATTTGTACAGACAGCCAGGGTAACTCCACATCACGTACGAGCACAAGAGTGGGAACCTAACAGAGTAAGTTATACCAAAACACATTCTACTGTCATGTATAACTAAAAATAAGAATAAATAAAAATAAATAAAATTTTTAAAAAAAGAAATGGTTGTTAAACACTCACTAGTACAACAATGAATTACATTTATCATGGTCATATATTCACCAGCTCAAATTAAACCACATAAAAAATTTGATGATACTGCTTTAAAATACACAAAGGAAATTTTGGATGAATGCAATATGATAGGCTAATGTAACACAAATTTTAATGTGTTTTAAAAAGCAAATTTTAAAACTGTACAGGGTACAAACTGCATCAATAAAGGTGGAACACATAAAAAAACCAGGAGTCACTGTGATACTTCAGATGTTTAAAATGTTCCAATATTTAGCCGGGCGCGGTGGCGCAAGCCTGTAATCCCAGCACTTAGGGAGGCTGAGACAGGAGAATCGCAAGTTCAAAGCCAACCTCAGCAACAGCGAGGCGCTAGCAACTCAGTGAGACCTTGTCTCTACATAAAGCGCAAAACAGGGCTGGGGATGTGGCTCAGTGGTCGAGTGCCTCTGAGTTCAATCTCTAGTACCAAAAAAAAAAAAATTTTTACCCTAAAGTTTAAATAAAACTCTAGCGAATATAACTTCATCAAATTATGTAAGAAATTCAAGCTAAATGATCAAGTATTTTTGGTACATGATATAGAAAGTAACTTTCTTGAAATTTCAAAAGATATAAAATAATCTACTCACACATAAATATAACAGCATTTTAATCCAACAAAAAGGTATCTGCTCCCAAGAGCAAAAGCTGTCATTAGCTTAAGTTTTCTATGCCTTATGAATCTACTTTTAAGGACTGTAGGAGATAGCATGATATAGCAATTAGCAAGTGCCTGATATACTTAAACGGCCCAATAAAGCCACGCCCCATAATACAACCACTATTAATTACTTTGAAATAGTTAAACAATGTTTGAAGTCTGCAATTTCAACTGGCATTTGTTTTCCCACCAAGCAAACAAAAATCTTAGTGAAGGAAGTAGTTATGTTCACCCATCCATCTACAAGTAAATACTATTCCAAAAACGTACAAATTTAAAGTATAGTGGTTCTCAAAGGGTAATCCAGGGAAAGTCCCCAAGACATTCAAACTGTTTTCAAAATAATGCAACGATGTCATATTCCTTTTTGACACTAATAACTTCACAAGCGCATAATGTAGTTTTCCAGTGTTCAGGTTATGCAATGTAAGAAAAACAGGAGTGCAAAAGCAGTCTGACGAGCTATTTCTATTAAGATGGACGTTAAAAGGATATGCATAATGTAAAATAGTGCTCCTGTTTTTTTCATAGTTTCAGTTTTGAGTAGTTGTTTTTTCATCAAAAATGTTTTCTATGTTAACAAGTAATGAGAATCTTATGGTTATATTTGTACAAATAAACATGTTTTTAAATGATGTCAGTATTGACTTTTAATATAGTAAATTCTGAAAGATAAATGCTTTACAAACAAAAGCTCTTTGGGAATCTTCAAAACATTTAGATAATTATAATTATGGTTCGGAGACCAAAATGGTTCAGAACTGTTGCTGGCAGTGGTAAAAAGCAACGAGTCTTCCCTCTCCATTTTGCCAGTTTATAGGCACTGTACCAAAGAGGATGTGTGTTAGGGGGAAGGGGACCTCACAGGTAGAGACTGATCCTTTCAAATATATAGAAGGAACTATTTTAAGGAAGAAAGTGATAACCTGAACTTCTAATTTCACAAAAGAAGGGAATAAAACATTCTTTATTTCAAAAACAATAAAATATGCTTTTAAATTATGCCAAGTTTTTGCCATTCTCAAAGAAATGAAAAATGTCTTTCTTGAAAAAAGAACAGGACAGAAGGTATGATTCAACTGGTAAACCATGACATTTGAAGGTCTTTAGTGATGTCACTTGCAAGAATTTTCATTTTAGTAGTCAACATAATTCTGATAAGTCTGTATAAAACTAGAAGCAAATCTGAATACAGAAGTCAAATGAAGTTGATTTTTTAAATAATGAACAGTAAAGATCATGAGAAAATCCATTTTAAAGAAGGACATCTTCTAATCTAACCTAATTATCTTGACTTTATAAGCACTCACTGGAAGTCCTTAGGTTCACATTTAATTATAAATTTCAAGGTTGACCCAGAAAAAAATAGTCTTTATAAAATTATTTTGGTAACAACTGTTTAATTGTACTTCTTAGAAGGAAACCCTGGTGCTTGCGTACTGGCCTACAATTATATAGCATAACTTTTGTACATATGAAATTGATTTGGACCCAATACAATCTAAAACAGATATTCAAAGCATTCCTTAAATTTTCCCTTCATGAAAAATGGGCCAAGGGATCCCCAAAACATAGAAAAATTTCAAAACTATACCCACACACACCTGGACCAATGCAGCAATTATTTAATTCTAAGAGCCATTAGTGCTCAGAAAAGGGGCAGAGATTTCCCAGTCTTCTTGCTTTTCCAAACAGTTCAGATAAACTATCCTTTCAGTTAGATGTGCACTGGACAGCAATATTCTAAAAAAATCCACAACACTATAAAAATTCTAAAACACTAGGGTAACAATTCATGTAGTCATCATTGCAAAAGGCTTTCAACATGAATAAAATATTCAAGGAAACTGATATTCACTTCCTAATACCAAAGCTTTTAAAATTTGTTTAATCGTTTTAAGATAAAACCTTTTCATATATATTACATATCTGTGTATGTAATTTTGCCTTTTCTTGATGACATAGAGTTATAACAACAGACAATTATCAGAAGATGATATATTGACGTTCTCTAGGCTGGGCTGCCTGCCCTTACACTAAATGGTCTTGAATAGTGTATGCTCTTCAGTTTCTTCACTTTCTTCCTTTCAAGTCATCACTTCTGAACTACTAATATGCTATGAGCTAGGAAATCAAATAATCAAAATTATTAAAATCTCACACAAAAATAAATGCATAAGCTCTAACATAGATTTTACGACTTAGATAAATTGCTGAGACACATATTTTAAAAGTTATTCCAAGTTTCTTGGTTGTGTTCCATTTTGATGAGACTGCCAGATTACTCTGGATGAATGAAGCATTACTATATATAAATATTTAAACAAGTGCATTTGAATATTAACAAAAAGATATAACTAAACTTAGTATCATTGCCTTTTTAAACAAAATATTCAATAACTTGAAGGTAACATTGGGTTCCAGTTTGTTCCCCCCAAAATGAACATACACATGTCCTATAGATAATATCAATTTGTTCAGAAAACAAGGGGTGGGGGGAGAAAACAACCGAGGTGCAATCATGTCACAGTTAATGCATGTCTGCTTTCAATACATTCAAAGATAATTAAAATTTAAAAAATCAATAGTTAAAATAGGCCTTCTGCAGTCTTGAGAAATTCAAAATCTTTAAAAAAAATTTGTAAATAACACATACATGCAAATTCTTTATATACAAATTTCACAAAATTAAGAAGTTGCAAAGAAAGTGGAAGTATTACGGTGAATCTGACAAGCTACATTTAAATGCTTTACCACTGACATATTCCTGAATATAGCAGTCCTAGTAGTTTTAATAAATTTTCTACATGGCCTTTTTATAAAAAGTTAGTCACTAGAAGTCTTTAAGAATTCAAGATGTTCTCAATTCACTACTCATATTTAAGGCCACTTTGGTAAAGGCATTGCAGCAAGAACACAAAAACAATAGCATATTTTCTAATATTTATTTTTTCACCTGCAAACTGTAGCAAAACATGATCAGCTTTATTATGCAGACAGGTATTCCTCTACATTTTTAAAGAATTTAGGCGTGTATAAATAGAAGAGCTCTTTAGAAAGGAAAAATTCAAGAACGAATAAAACCTTCCAATTTTGACTTTGTAACTTTCCAGTAGCAATGGTTAAAATGATTTTAGGTCATTCATTCCAAGATATATGACAGCACCTTAAAAGTGGCTGATCTATTTCCCCAGTAACATTTCTCACACAACGTGTTAAAGTTACAAATACTGATATGCACAAATAGCTAATTACTAAGAAAAATATGTACAGTACTGCAGCATAATGAATGTGGTATCTGCAATAACTTAATATTAGCCAATTTTAATATACATGATACCGCTACCTTTTTCTGCCAATTCACAGGTTAAAAGTTGTTACTGGAGCCCTCTGTTTTGCACATATTACCTGGTGTTTAATACACAATGCAGGCTTTTTAAAGACTTCTCTTGTGTTTAAAGCTAAGATCAGTGAAACAAGACAACAGTGCAAGAGGCGGAGAGATGTAATGTGACCACATAAAAGTTCGTTCCAGTAAAGTGTCTATATAAGGCTATAAGAAAGGATTGGTTGATGAGCTTCCTGTTGGAAATTGTCCTGTTGGTGCACCAGTC
>CM053402.1:150882564-150946199 GCA_028644305.1 Xerus rutilus | reverse complement strand
TTAATACACAATGCAGGCTTTTTAAAGACTTCTCTTGTGTTTAAAGCTAAGATCAGTGAAACAAGACAACAGTGCAAGAGGCGGAGAGATGTAATGTGACCACATAAAAGTTCGTTCCAGTAAAGTGTCTATATAAGGCTATAAGAAAGGATTGGTTGATGAGCTTCCTGTTGGAAATTGTCCTGTTGGTGCACCAGTCTAAAGAAAAACACAAGACAAAATAGACGAAATTGATGTATGTGCAAAATATAAAAACATTAAACTGTACTTAGTATTTATCTAATTAAATTTTATTTAGATTAGAATTATTTTATTATTATTGGCAGTAATTTTATTCATAATGGTTACTGGCAACAAACTATAACAATAATATTATGAGTGCTGTATCTTTCACAGCCATTATTTCACACATTATTTCTTATTTTTGTAAGATAATGTAAGAAGACACTTGGTCCTTTAATAGAAGAACCTGTTTTTCAAGCAAAAATCTCTGACTCTGAGACTCCTTTTCATACCGATTCACTAAATCCTATGGCCTCTCCTAAAGTGTTATTTTGACAACAAAGCAGATTAAGTTTTATATTATAAAATTCATTTACTGTCAATGCTTTGATTTACAACTAATTATTTTTAAAGGTCAGATAATGAACATGCATAATTGACTCTGTCTGAATTTGTACATATTGTCATATCAGAACAAAAACCGCATGTATGGATATTCACATCCTGTTTTTCCTTGAAAATAAGATGGAACAACTTATATAGTAGTTAAAATTGAATTTCACTTACCATAAAAGGATTACTAGATACTCCAGCAGCTGCAACTTGACCAAAAGCGGTTACCACTGGCTTTGTTTGTCCAAATGCTGCAAAACCTGCACCTTTTGAAAATAGAATCCCCAATTATAACCTGCACCTCTACAAAGATAATCTGATGTTTATGAAGTCTCATAGTAACTTTCAGAGAACTTCTTACCAGAGGAGCAAAAATAAAAATAACCAACGTTAAATTGCTTTGTCTAATGTTCTTTTAGATGCCAGAGACAAACTTCTTATGACATGTCTTAAAAGAGTTCTCACAAAGCCTTTAAGGAATGATTAATTTCTATGCCATGTATACATATGAATATAGTATAAAGAATCTCACTTTTATGTATAATTATAACACACCAATTAAAAATAAATAGGAGAGAGACCATTATAGTAGGAAGAGAAGGTCAGGTGACTGGAAGGAGGAGAAAGGGTGAAGTACTAGGAAATGAAATGAAGCAAATTATGTTATGTGCATGTATAATAGGTCATAGGAACCCCACTACTATGCATAACTAAAATGCATTAATGAAAATATCATTTAAAAGAAAATGTGGTATATATACACAATCAAATACTATAATAAAGAAATAACTTATTCCAACTTGTCCCAGCTGCATAAATCACTGACATTCGAAGAATTTATTTAACTGATAACTTTTGACTATCTGGGAGGGGTTTTGTCGGTAGACAACACAACAGTTTTTACATAAATCACAGTATTTATTAGGAAACACTTAATAAACATAAACATTTAGGGTTCTTCCATAGACCATATTTCCAGACTTTTATTTATGGGTTTCATACTTCAGCAAATGTGAAAAATAGGTAAAACAAATTGTTGAATCTTCTCGTGTCTTCTATTTAGAAAATGGCTCTCCCTCCCACCCCATACAGACCCTTATACAAAAAAGTATACAGCAACATTTTTGTGATGACAAGAAAAAACAAACTAATACTTAAAAGCCTACAGTTTCCTTTTCAAATCAAGAAACATACAAGATGAATTAAACAGAAAAGATGACACTGGTTCACTTTGACAAGGAAGGGTATGTTCTTTAGATAGTCACTGATTTTACCCAAATCTGTAATCTGGGCACAGGAACTTATAAAATCATTCAGTTTTCTAAGATCAAAATCACTGAAGGCTTCTATTTTGTGTAGCAAAGACTCAGCACATAACACTATAGCATTCTTCCAGTAAGCCATTGATCCAAATACCTTATATTATGATATATAAAGGACATCTAAAGTGGACTTATAGCTATTTCAAGTTTTCGAGCTTACCATTGGGCTGTTGAGAAAAAGCTGTCTGTTGAGGGAAAGCTGCTTGGGCTGGGAAGGCGGGCTGCTGGAAACTGCCACTAAAGCTGGTGGGAAGACTATAGGGAGCAGGAGTGCCAAATCCTGCAGGCATGCTCATGGATGCAGTGCCAAAGGTTGCCGCTGACAGAAGAAAAAAAAGGTGGATCAGTTTACGCACAAAAGGGTACAGTATGCTTTATACTCAGTATTGTATAATACATATAAGCATACGCTGAAAAATACTGACATACATTGGAAGCATTTGAAATTATAATGAAGTGAGTAATATTGAGTTTTAACTCTATACAGTTTAACATAACCTAGGAAACTTTGTTCTCCTGAAACCCAATGACCAGAATGAAACTACTAAAGCTGTCATTTCAAAGTCCAAGCAAATTTCTCAAATTATATAAAGTCTAAACAGTAGTCTGATTTTTAAGGCCCATTATAATGCAATTCACAAGTATATGAGTATATATTTTTGTTTTTAGGTTTGTTTTGCCATATACAATAAAATAACCAAAATTTTAATTTCATTCACTAAAGTGTCTGCTCTGCTGTACTCTATGTGTCTCTGGAAAAACATTTTAAATACTCCATAAAATAGTTCACTAAAAATAACTGGACTTATAGGAGAAACAGGATTAGAGGCAGACCACTAAAATCTATGTAGATTTGTAACTAAAGGGAAAAAAATCAATTAAAAACCAAAAACACTAACACAGCCAAGTGGGTGGTGCATGCCTGTAATCCCAGTGGCTCAGGAGGCTAAGGCCAAAGGATTGCAAATTCAAAGCCAGCCTCAGCAACATAGTAAGACCTTGTCTCAAAATAAAAAATAAAGGGCTGGGGGATGTCTCTCAGTGGTAAAGCACCCGAGTTCAATCCCTGGTACCAAAAACAAAAACAACAAAACACTGACACAGTTAAAAGAACATGTTAAGTTCCTACTACATCAATTAAAATAAAACAAGACTTCCCACTCTTTTCGAAAGGTAAATAAAAAACAGCTTTAGAAGAGGAGAGAGATTCGTGGGGAATGCTAAATATCAAAATTAGAGCAAAATGAAGAAAGACTGGAAAAGAAGTGAAACAGGCATTCTTAGAAGGGAAAGAATGTAGGGTATGAGAGTAACAATACTACTGTACTCTTCCTTGGCTCCGTGTCCCACTACTATAACTTAATAGACAAAGCATTAGCATGTTGGGGCAGATCTGTGTGTGAACTACCACCACACGTGTGGTATTATTCCTCCACTTCCTAATCACTTATGAATTAATTCACACAACAGAAACATACAGTAGCAGAACTGTGTGTTACTTATTGCTAGTAAATATTTAAAACGGCACTTTCCAACTACTGGTTCTAAGAAGGGACTCAGTTAAACAAGATATAATAGTGTTTTAAACAGACTTCTAGTAATTACATAATGAAATATTGTGAGCATGTGGCTATCAAAACACCACAATAACTCACTGAATTTCCTGACCTTAAAAAATTTACCATGATCACTGATTTAAATCAGAAAAAATACTAAAAAAAATACTAAAAATATTTCATAATACCAATCATAATTTTCTTTTTAAAAGAAAAATGAAGAACAAGTTATAGATGTTGTCCAAAGTAATAAAAGAGTTCTAATGTTTACAACAACGCAATTTTGCTCAATGAATTAATTCTAATACACATCAAACTTTAACAAATTAATTATTACTGACATAAAAAAAAGGAAAATAGGCCACTGGGAAGCAAGTCAAAGAATAAGCAGCACATTAAGAGGGAAACAGGAAGGTATTACAGACATTAACGCATTGACATAACTGACAAATCACTGTTTAAGAAAGCACCAAAAAGCAAAACTGGGATACAGTGAAGCAAAACCAAACTCCGTGGAATATGGTAAAATGGTTTGGTATATCAAAAAGGTATCACTTAAAGTACTATGAATTCAAACTTAAGAAAAAGAATCAAAAAAGCTACTAACATTCTATTGTGACCATGGAGGTAAGCAATAATGCTTTTCAGCATTAAAACATAAACCACTACAAAAGGTTTTCATGTAACTTTACGTACAACATGATCTTGATGCCACACATCCATGCCCACTCCATTTTAAAACATGGAAAAACTTAATTCCACATGCAAGGATCCAGAACACTAGCAGAAGCTTCAACAAGCAGTAGACAAATTGCCACACAAATCTAGATATTAGTTGTGGCCA
This sequence comes from Xerus rutilus, assembly GCA_028644305.1. NCBI lineage: Eukaryota > Metazoa > Chordata > Mammalia > Rodentia > Sciuridae > Xerus > Xerus rutilus. Next base: position 150,941,862 of record CM053402.1, on the reverse strand, counting down.
CCTACCAAAATGAGCGTGAGGAAACACTTGAGAATGCATTGCTCCAGAAAGGCCTTATGGAAAGCCATAAAGAGACCAATGTCAATTAAGTTGTGAATAACTATTGTTCAAATAAAAGTAAATTTGTTTCAATTAATAATTCTCAAATTAGAAATGTGCTATTGCCAACTGGGTAACAAAAATATATAAATTAAAATACAATCACAAAATGAGCATTTTTGTTCCAACTACATTCATGATACTATACTTATACTATTTGAAATAAAGCAAAGTTTAGGAGAATAAATGCCAAATAAAGGAACATTGATGACATTCAATTTCTAAAAAGCACTGACATTATTTTCAGATGCAGATACAACTGTATGTATAAAAAGGCTTTGTATACATCATGAGCTACATCCAAAAATGCTATTTAGCATCTAAAACCTCAGGTCTTAGAGAAAGCACCTGAACAATGCCAGATTATTTTATTTACAACTCAACAGATTAACTAGAAATACAAAAAAAGATAATTCAAATGAACTAAGCATCATGCAGGTAAAATTATTAAATATGCTTTATTAGAGAGATGAGTGGGGACCTCCAGCTTAAAATACAATCACCTTTAAAAAGAAGGTAAAAGAAAAACGTATCTTGTGTGTCTTACATACCTGGCATGTTTGAGGATAAAGAGGTTACATATAAGGATATGTAATTAACAGAAGGCAAACAGGTTTTGCTGAACACTAAAACCTTTTTTCACTGTTGTTTAACAAAAAGGAAAGGGGTTGTTTCTAAAATATATTTCTATGCATTTTAAATTATGATACTTTTAAGATTAGCATAAATTTGAGGAAATCAAGTGATTAAGAGATCAGTCTTGGTTCTGCCATTCTCTAGTAGCACAATGTTACTTAGTAGGGGGCAAAAAGGGACAAAGAAGAACCTACATATTTCACAAAGCTGCTATGAAGATTAAATGTAACAATGAATCAAAGTGCTGCATAGTAAACATTCAACAAATGTATTTTTATTCCTAAATTAAAAAATAATTTATACTGTGCTCTGAATTCAACAAAAGGTTAACTGAAGAACTGTTCTACGTTAAACAAGTTTGGTCACTTGACATTTATCTCCTTTTTTAGAACACTCTAAAGCTTTAAGAAGTCCTGGTATTTCCCATATATGTATTTAGGCATAGAATCCTTTCCATGGAATATTGCTACAACATTCTCACTCAACAGTGACTATTAATCAATACTAACCACCATACTCTACTCTGAAACAAAGATGCCAACCCCTAAGCTTTGGAGTACCAAAAATGCTATAAATTTTTCTTAAACAGCTTTTGAGATATAATTCACGTCTTCAATTTGTTGAAAGTACAGAATTCAATATTAATATATACACAGGAGTTGTACACACATCATCACAATCTAATTCTAGATTACTTTTTTTATCCCCTCTGAAAGAAATTCTATATCCAAAGGCTGCTACTTCCCATATTACCCCATCATTAGCACCACCCCAGCCTCCTACAACCACTGATCACTTAAAATAAATCAACCCATTTTCTGTCTCTGTAGATTTGATTGTTCTGGGTATTTTACACAAATGGAACTATAAATGTGTAGACTTTTATAAGTAGTCAATGTTTTACTTAGAATAAAAATTTCAAGGTTTGTGCATGTGTATAATTACTTCATTACAGATTATCAAAAAATATTTGATAATCTGGAATATGGTTATTCCGTATTTGATATATGGAATATGGTTATTCAGCATTTGGCTTCTTTGGTTGATGATATTTGGGTGTGTGTGTGTGTGTGTGTGTGTGTGTGTGTGTGGTTGATGATATCTGTTTTCATTTGGGGCCTACTATGAACAATACAGATATGAACATTTGTGCAAAACTTTTTGTGTGGATGTTTCCATTCCTTGTGGGTATATTCCTAATAGGACAATTACTCTAGGTTGACCTTTTTGAGCAATGGTCAAATTGTTTTCCAAAGACCTACCATTTCACATTCCCACAAGCAATGCATGCAGTTTCTCATTTCTCTACATCCTCGCTGAGGATTATTACTGTCTTACCATTACAGCCATCCTAGGTATAAAGTAGCACCACACAGTAATTTTGATTTGCATTCCCCTACTGACTAATATCTTTTCATGTGCTTACCAACTATATGCCCTCTCCGAGAATTGTCTATTCAAATCTTTTGTCAATTTTTAAATTGGGTTGTCATTTTATTATTGAGTTGTAAGAATTCTTTACATATTATGAATAAGTCCATTTATCAGATATGTGACTTGCAAATATTTTCTCCAGTCTGCTATAAAGTTTAACTTTTTGTTGTGTTCATTCTTATAATATCTACCTACCTACCTACCTATCTCCATTACCTCTCCCTTCATTTCCAAACATAACAATTTTCATTTTTGGCTGTTAAAAAGTACTAACTACAAATTATTAAATGTTAGGTGTGTACAAATATGAAGAGCAATTTGAGGGTGCGAGGGAACATGGTGAATACATCAGCTCCTCTATTACAAAAATATGTCTTACACAACCTAATGGAACTCTCCACTTAGGTTTTCTTTTATTTTTCTTCAACTACTCTCATCCTTTTTTTAAAAATCTCATTCCAGAGTGAGGTGACAGGTGAGGTAGGCCTACTGAAACAAGAAATAGTACCTAATGTTTATCAGTGTATGTTACATAAATGCAAAACCATATTGGAATGAAAAAAGTGTTGGTGTAGAAGTATTCTAAATGTTAGTATCAAGATTAGCCATTACTTCATATTGAACCCTAAAGGCAAATTGGTTTCTACCTAGGCAATAAAACAAGGCTGTTGTGTCTGGATACTACCTAGGGAATCCTTCAGCTCTACATTTCTGTAAGTTTATGTTCCTGGAAAGGAAAACAAAAAATCTTTAAAACAGAAACATCATTCAAAAGAACGTCTGAAATAAAGAGCATAGTATAATGGAGAGAAGTTGTAAGAAAATTGCCTAATAAATGAAAATTATCTTAATTCTATTAATTAGATTTAAAGGCTGGGGCAGGGGTGGTTGGGCCCTGCTAAATGTCATAGAATCCTAAAATTAAAAAGGTTCTTAAGCCATGTAGGGTAATCTCCTAAAGAATGTTCTTACATAATATGTTAAAAGAAAACTTAAAGCTCCAAAGTCTTGTAAATCCAGGAAATATATTGTTAAAACTTTCAGATTTCGCATGGAACTATTCTACAATGTCCTTTTTCAAAAGCTACCTCAATTTTATTGATATAAAGCAGTGGAAATTCCTAATAATAACCACAGTCCATCAGTCCAACTTCTGTTCATATTTTAGCTTCAACAGAAACATGAAACTAACATTTGCTTTAATACATTCAATTTAATAATAACCTAATAAAGATGACAAATGTGATAAATTCAAAATGACATAAAAATATTTTACCTTCAAATAAAAACTTATGGACATAGTATATTTATCAGCCTAATAAACTTTGCTCATATTAAGATTAATTTATCATCTATACATTTTATATGGTTTTATATCCTATGTAGAATCATAGCTTTTAAAATAATTTCATATTCTCAAATAATCAAAAAAGAGTTCTTAATTCAGAAGACAGAACCAACTTAGAGGTACAGTTATGAGAAGAAAACACTAAAATATGACGGATTAAGTATAAACACATGGAGTGATTTATATCATTTGATTTCACACCAACCATGCCAGTCAGAGAATACTGTCCACATTTTATAAAGAAAGATACTGATAAGGATCAGAGAATTTAGTTAATATAACCTCAGTCAAGGTTTCAGTTTTCATTCCTCAGTTGCTAAAAATGAGTTATGCTATCTATAAATTCATCAATGGTATCTTGCAAACTTTAATATTAATGCATCTCCCTATCATCCTTACCCCATTCATTAACAAATTAATATAAAAACCATTCTTAGTATCACTCAGCACATAAACACTAAATCAGGATTTGAACACAAGCTGGCTGTGCCCACTATTTTTCTAAGCCTCAGTTTGCTTGGCTCTTAAACATGATTAAGACATTTATTTGATGGGAGTTGCAAGAATTAAATGAGACAATGTATAAAAGCCTATTGTGTCACTGAAACATTTTACAAATTCCTTCCACCAAGTCAAAATAATATGCCAAGAAACAGAAAAATGCATACACCAAATAAAAAAGAAATAATACAAATAGAAATGTAAAGCAATCAGTTTGGTATACTTGAATTACTAATTGACAACAAAAGCACAATAGAAATTTTAAATAATCATTATATTAGGTTGATCTAAATTTTAAAATAAACCATTTTCTAAAACATTAAATTTTATGTGAAATTCAAAGTTATTTTAAACACCTTTATGTTAAATACCCAAAATTCATACCCAGACATTTATGCAAGATGAAAATAAGAATTTATTCTACTGCTAGTATCATAATTCTTATTTACCAATGACAAGATTTACTAAAAAAAAATCACTGATTTAATCTAACTGCAATATTATTAGTATCTACTATTAGATTTTATATCAACATTTGCTAAAATTGGAATTAAAACTTTGGTTCTAAAACTGGAACATATACACAAAAACAAAGCTTACAAACTCTAGATTTAATGGATACCGTCATACCACCTATACTTCCTGTCATTTCAAGGTGATGGCAAATAGCTCTGATGTACAGCATAGTAAGACAAACTCAAAGAAAGACAAAAGAAAAAGATGTAACAAATTCCATTCATCTGATGTGATCTCATGGGGAAAAACTAAATTCTCATAAAATGTTCTATTAAGATTGAATGACTCACAGCCAATAATTCTAAATCCTGACCAACAAATGTTACTTAGTTCAAATCCAGATCAACAAAAATTACTGGGTTTAAGCTCCTCTTAGGTCATATATTAGCTATATGGCTCTAAGGAAATCTCATTCCTCTGTTTGATCTTCCCTACCTGAAAAATGTAAGGTCTGGCCAGAAGGGGAACACTACATCTTTTCTAAGGTTCCTCTCAACTGTTAAATTCCAAAATTGCGTAAACTTCCTACTAGTGTTTGTCTTTATGTATAACCTCTTCTTTCCAGTTTCCATTCACTTTAGGAAGAGACAAGTCCCATTTTGCAGTGTTATTCACAAGGTGTATTTGTGATAAATACCTTCCCCCAAAGCTTACTATTTCATAACCTGTTTTTTTTTTTTTTTTGCTTACCTGTTGCTCCTCTGGCATTGGTCTGAAATGGATTTGTAGAAGATGCCACAGAAGGACCAGCAGCAGCAACAAATGGATTTGTGGAAGGCGTAGCTTTGAAAAATTATAAAACATACTATAAAATCCTAATTTATTTTGTTTTCAAGGCTTTAAATATTTATTCACTACATTTATGAAGATAGAAAACATGAGCTTTGTGATAATAAATCACTGCTTTGACTGCCCTCTGGTACCCTTAAGAAAATGCTATACAATACATACTTAGGTTCTCTATAAAAACCAATCTATAGGTATAAAGAGCACATACCTCCAAATGGAGCAGGCACACTTGAAGGAGCAGGCTGTGTCTGTGCAGAAGCACCCACTGGCACTGTTCCAAAAACATTGCTGAAAACAAATAAAAAGCAAGAATAATCTACCTGGAAACAGATAACACTGAACATATTGTGTATATAGCAATTCTCAAATTTTAAGTCTCTCAAGATGTATTTACATTATAAAATACATTAGTATCCCAATAACACAAATTTTTTATGTATGTTACACATTTGTCAATTTACATCACAGAGAAAATTAAGTTGAGAACTTTAGAAAAATATTCCTCAGGTTTAAAAATAATTTAAGCTATTATATAATACAAACAATACTTTTGTAATAACTATTTTTAAAATGAAATAAACTTAATGAGAAGAGTAGATTGCATTATATTTTTGAAAATCTCTTTAATGGTGGTTTAATAGAAGATTGATATATTTTAAGAGCCTTTTCAGATAACTGTGGATATTTTCTTAAAATCATACCAAAAACAATAGTGACAGTTTCCTAAAGATGAACTGAAGTATGGAATTTGAAACCATAATCAATGAACTTTTGTATTCCATTAAACTGAAGTTCACTGGTCTATCCTGCATTTTAAATCAATCTTTTACCAATTTTATATCATGTATTGTCATTTGAAAAACACTTGTTTTATCAGCTTATGACAATCTTCCAAATGTTGACATATTTCTTTATGCAAAATTTAAAAATCACATTAATATGGCCAACCATCACATCAGAAAATTAATGAGAAGCTGTCAAGCTTATGATAGTCTATTAACTTTCCAAGTTCTAATATTTGCTGGAAAACATCAATTTCATCAGCTGTTTTCTTTAGTGGCAGACCTAATAAATTCATTTTTGTGAAAATGTCTAACAAATACTCAAATCTAAATAGTTATGGTCAGTCTATGAATCAAATAAAAATGGTGTTCCATAAAGTAAGAGGCTACTTCTTTCTACAACTCAACCAACTATACAAGTAATTTACCAACTATACAAGCAATTTCTTTCAAGACAACTACATCCACAGGAATCACTTCATGTATACCTTATTTCAACACACAGAAAATCAGTAAGACATATTATGGATAAGATTTAATAAAATTTTAAAATGTTACCACTTCATCAAGATTATTAAGAAAACCTGATCATGAATATTCATAAGTAAAACGAGAAACACAGAGACTACTGGGTGACCACTATCTCAATTTATGTTAAGACACCTAACAAGTTTCACTTGCCATTTTTTGTGCACCATCAATACAAGTGTCAATTAGTAAAAAAACAAGGAAACTTTCAGAATTATTGCAGAAAGTTATTTAAATTCAGTTTCCCCTAAAATAATTTAAGGGGAATTAGTAGTCCCAAATATCCTGTGGACTACTCTTTGTGCACCACTAATATACAACAATATAATATTAATACACCATTTATCATGTATAATTCATCTAAGTTTCCAGAGTTTATGGTCACCTTGTTAACAGTCCATTACTAATATTCAATATGGACACTCTTAATACAGCAAAAAGCATATATAAATAACCCTAAATTTTTTCCCATTTGGCATACAAAAAATTCATTATCCAAGAGTCCAAGCAGGATATGTTAGAATTCTGCAATTTCTCTCTAGAAAGAGTGCAAAAGGATAATAAGAGAAAAAAGCAGATACAATCCACAGGAATGGAAAGCAGAGACGATTAAAACTGCACAAGCAATTCTTTTGGGGTCTGTTTCTTTGACCCTAAAACAAACAGTTGTTTAAAAGTCTAATATCTTTAAAATGAGTTAAACTTCCTACTGCAAAGAATTTCTGTATGTCAAACACACATGAAATTGGTAGCAGATCTTTGAATTTATAAATACCAGTATGACAATGAAATAATACAAACTGATGCTGTAGTTTGATGTGAACAGTTCTCAAAACTAATACAACATAATACTTTCACTGTTTAGTCTCTGATTGAAAACTGTACCTTATGAGTATGTAACTAACTGCTAAGTGGATTACATGTTAAGTATAATCTGTATGTAACCATCCATCTAAAGATGTATACTCTCTGAATTACATTTTAGCACTCAAAGATGAAAACAGCAAAACCTATGGTTTGATTAAGGATAAAATTATGACAATTACTCAAGGATTATATTCTAATTAACAAATTAAATTCAACTGCCTCAGATTTAAAAACTATTCAATCATTTTTATATTACATCCCTCAAACAGTTATTACTGAAGTACATTATTCAGAGTTGAAAAAAATTAAAAGATAAAGCAAAGTGGAAATACTAAGATAAAGTACCTGCTAGCATTACTTGTGGAAGTGTATGCATTACTGGAGGTGGCAGCAGAACTAAAAACGCTGTCTAATTCTGCCAGGGCTGCATACTTGTCTGAAGATGCACTTGAATGACTGGGAACTGAAACCACAGAACCAACAGGAGTTTTACCTGTGGTCCCAAAACCACTCCCCTGATCACCACCTGAATGAATGAAAGAAACACCAAGACATTAAAATCATATTTCACCTTATCAACCACATTTGCCATGAAACACAGATAAACTTAAACCTGCCTTGGAACTAAAAAAAAAAAGGAAAAGGAAAGAAAAGGAAAATTAAATACAGGAACAGGATTCTGAATTCTTAGTCCAGTGACTACACAATATTGGACCAGATTAGTTGCTATACATACCACTATAGTAAAGACAGAGTGTTATTTCTCTCTAGAGTAATATGCATTATATGTCTATATTATGCATAGAGAAGAAATTCTCAGAGAAATTCAAGACAGGTGGATCTCATTCAAGTGAACATATAAATTCATAAAATGCTGGACCTACAGTAAACCTATTATTGGTTATCATTTTTCCAGGGTTTTCCATGTTTAAAAAAAAACTGTTAAAGTAGGAAGCATTTATTGAGCACTTACTAGGTGTTAGGCATTGCTCTGCATACCTTACATGCAGTAATACACAAAACATAATTTCATGAGTTTAATGCTATTGTCATTGCCACTTTGGAAATGGGGAAAAAAAAAAAAAAAAGACCCAGAGACCAGAATGTGGAATCCAGTCTAGCACCAGATTCCTGCTGTTCACCATTGCACTATGTACTTTTAGAGGTACAATAATGACCTTAAGATGAAAATGTGGTAAGGAAATGTTTTTGGTTTTTTTAAAAATATTTTTTAGTTGTAAATGTTGATGGACATTTCTTTTATTTATTTTTATGTGATGCTGAGGATCAAACTCAGTGCCTCATAGATGCTAGGCAAGTGCTCCACCACTGAGCTACATCCTCAGCCCAAATATGTTTTTTTTTAATATGGACTAAAAAAATACCAAATAATAACAGAAAATAATTCAAAATATAGAAACTACCAAATAACCATTCAGACAGCTCTCAATGAAATTTATTGGCTCCTTATTGCCACAGAGTAATAAAGCTTGCTTTTTAGGATAAAATAAAATTTTTCTTAATTATTCTCTTTTAAAAGCAGAAGTTCATGAATGAATTTCTAAGGCTTCAATTTTGTAGTTGATAATTCGTGTCCAAAACATCAAAGTGAGTATTTATTCAAAATAGTGGACAAAATCTCTGCACAAATGGGAAAAATATTACATGCTCACATTTAAATAAATATAACCAAATTTCGAGTAATGTTTGATATAAAATTTTGTATTTGTTTATTTGTTTTATTTAAAGCTTGATATCTAGGGCTGAAGATATAGCTCAGGTGGAATGCTTGCCTAGCACACCCAAGGCCCTGGATTTGATCCCCAACATCACCCTCCCCCTGAAAAAAACCCAACAACTTGATACCTTGTCCAGCACTGAAGATATTATCTAAATTAGCAAGTGCTGCATATTTGTCTGCTGTCTGTAAACCAGCTTTGTTTGCTGAAACTTTACTAATAGCTGATGCTGTCTGATGACTCTGGGAAGCATTGAAGGTTCCAAAATCAGCACTGGAGGATTTGGGGAAGTTATCAAAATGAGCAAAATTAGCATTTACTGATCCAGCACTTCCACCTGTAACAAAATAAACAGAACACTTGAAATTTCTACACTTTTACCAATACCCTTTGGTAGATAATTTGATCATTTCTTCCTAAATTGTCTTATAAAGATTATAGGACATTCTTATAATAATGTACATGATACTATGATCATATACATTCTTGAAATCATATACATTCTTAAAATCAGTGGCTGGTAAATGGCACTCAACCTTAATCATCTGAATGTGCCTTTTTATAATTTGTGCAACTAGATTTTCAAAGCACCTGGCAATATTTTAGATAACATCTACACTGGAGCAAAGAATATGGGGGTGGGGATGGATAACTGGTTAAAATTCAGTTACTTCATCAAACATCCATCTATATACTATGATCTTTGAACAGTTCTCCTTCAACAGACTATACTAGAAAGATGCAAAATATCTCACTTGCAGGATTCAAGCTTTTGAAGCTCCACGACAACACAGTTTAAAACAAATCCCAGGGATAGAGACTAACAATATTTAAAATATATTATTTTGGTCAAGAATTTTTTTAAAGGATAGCCATTGAGCTTTACATTTAACTCCATTTGAAGAGCTATTATTTAATTCTACATAGTAAAATTTAATATGCATTCAATATCATGATGCTCACAGTAAACCCATACAGTTAGACAATAACTATACTGTAATTTTTGATAGAAAAATGCTCTAATCAAAGTAAGTTTACATACATGGCTTAACTAGAATAAATCTAAGTTAATACTGTGAGGACAAAACAGATGACTCATTTATATAATGTAATAGAAGAGTTCCCTCAAAATATGGATCTTAGCTCCATTGTAAATGTATAGAAAGCAAGAATTCAATTATCCAAATAATTTGAATTTTTATACTATATTTTAGCAATTTTTTACTTCATAAAGTACAATTCACCCAATGGTCACTATGATATGTATCCTGCTAAGCCTTTAAAGTTTGTTCTCTATTTTAGAACTTCCCTGAAGTACCGACAAAACAATCAAGTCAGTATATTTCACACCATGCTTTTGATTCTATACTTTTGATGTATTTGTTCTTCATTCTTAAACCATACTTTCAGCAATCAAAATGGCTTACACATACGGTTATATATTAAGGTGACAGCAAAGTACACTTAGAGATACTTTTAAACCAGACTAAAGGTACTTCTATGCGAAAACCACAAACACTTTCATCAATCAGTTCGTAACATTCTAAAACAAATAATATACTGATAACATTTTTTCAGGAATTATACTGCATTTGTTATAATTAAAGCTATGAAAAGTGTGCTTTATTTAAAACATAGTGAGCTGTTACAAAGAACTGGTAAACAAAACAAATGCTAAACTTCCAAAATTTTTATGAAAAATTTCATTTCAAAACCACTAATTAAGTCTTATTAAATATAGTTGTGGTTTTTGCCTGAGCTTGATAATAAAGTGTGAATTTATAAAGAATTAGCATTTAAAAAATGATTAACAATCTATAATTGAAAACACCCATGAAATATAGCACAAAACATACAAATTAGTTAAAAAAAAAAAAAAAAAAAAGCCTAAAGCCTACTGGACAACAGAACTTACTGTGGGTAGCCTGGAGAGGAAAAGCTGAAGTAAATTCACCAAAACTGCAGCTAGATGAAAGCATTCTAAATGCTGGACAGCCAGAAATTATGTAAATGATGATAGTTAAAGAAAAAAAAAAGAACATTGAAAGAAAAGGCTTTAAGACGAAACAGATTAAAAGTTGAAAGAAAAGTATCAGCCAAATATCTAAATAATGATTTAATGACTATCTGTAAACAGTAGTTTATGGGAGAACATTAAATGTTTAAAGACCAATTCCTGCACAGAAAAAAAATTCCATGTTTGATTAAAGTGATCATTAATAATCCACAATAACTGACATTTAGAATTTTTTCTCATCTTGTTGCTCTTGAAATTACTTCCACTTTTAGTTATATGAGAGCAATTAGCGTCCCTTATTCAGACATAAAATGTCAGCCTAAATCAATGTGCTCCATGAACCTAAAAAACTTTAATGCCCCTGTGCATGGGAAATTTAAGATTCATGTGCAGGAAAAGGAGGAGAATGAATGTTTTGAATTAGACAATATACTAAAAGCGTTCAGAAAAACAAAAGAACAGAAAAAATAAAAATTGCAGATTTCCCCAGAGCTTTGTAAGACAGAACTACTTTAAAGTCAAGTAATCATAGAATTTTCAAAACTATACCTACAGAGTTCTGTTTTTTTGTTTTTGTTTTTTAAAGTAAACAGTTAAGCATAATTCTGGAGAAGCTCTACCTGTAGTTTGGGGTTGAAAAGGAGAGTGACTTGCTGTGGGGAAACCTCCAAAATTACTCGAACCACTAGACTGTCCAAATGTATCAAAGTTTGCAAAATCTGCATTTGCAGAATTCTGAGCTGTAAATGGCAAGGAACAACATATGTTAATGAATATGAAACCTATAAATGAAAATTCATGACAAATGAATTTAAGAATTTTATGAAAGCATCAAGGCATCAAAACTCGTGTTAAAGAGAATTCATTTAGAAATCAGTAAGTCCTACCAGAATTTAACCCAAATATAAATATTTACTAATGGGTATGCAGAAATTTCCAAAAATAGTGTGAAAAGATAATTTGTACATAATACTCTTTGAATAGCCTCAGAGACAGTACTATAAAAGTCAATCTATTAACAAAGGAAAATGAATTCAGAACACTAAATACATGAGTTACAGTAAAGCAAATAAGAACATGGGACACATTCTGAAAACTTCACTGATTTAAAGAGAGAATCACTTATGTGAATCTGAGAAATAATCTAAATATCTAAAATAATGATACAGATGGTTTAATTACCTTAGTAAAATATTCTCTTGGGGTTCCTTTAAATTTTTTAATTATGTGGCACCATGGGCATACATGAAAAGAATTTTTTGAATGTGTAAGGACACGATTACCAAATAAACAGAATACATTCACATTATATTAGAAGCCTGCCATTGAAAATTCCTGTTACAATTTAACAAACAATGAACAAATAATAGGAATTACAACATAACCAACCACCGTACATCATTCAGTTAAAAAAAAAAATCAAGATGCATTTCTCAACTTAGATGGTCTTCAGCACAGAAGAAAATGCCCAGACTTTTCTAAATCTAAATATGTAAATAAATAAAAGAAGTCAAAAGTTTTTTTTAAAGGCCAGAAGAGATGCTAAATAAGAATTTTCTAGGAAGCTATGATGTAAATAAATGCCTGGTACATGAGAAAGGGAATGCTCAGTGACAAGAATGAAAAGCATGTCCAAAGGATGGAGAAAGAATAAGCATCATTAGCATAGTAAAAGGTATCCACATTAAATCCTGGCCAGGAAATTCAAGTTTTAGGAAGTTTCTGTAAATAATCTTGCAAATAAGTATAGTTGTATGTAAAAGCTACACAGTATGTTTTCTATAATACTTTTTAAAAACTGAAATGACCACCAAAAAGGGATCACTTAAATATTTTATGAAATGTAAGACAGACTACAATGCAGCCATTAAAACTCATAAAAAAAATTTAATCCCAAAAATGTTTATGTGAAGGAAATAAATTAATAAATTCCAAATACATTTTTAACTGCTAATTTTGTTCAACTATTATATTCATGACAAAAATTTGCATTTTAGTTAACCCTAAGCAGTAGGATGTCAGTATCATTTTCTCCTTTTATGTATGCCTGAGTTTGCAGTTCTTGTACATGTGTTCTACTTGTAAATAAACCAAAAAAGTTACAAAACAAAAACTTCTTTCACCAAAAAAGCAACTTACTAAACATATTTCTTCCTATTCTAGGAAGATAATCAGAAAAACTTAAAAGAGTATTTTTATGTAATTACTGTTTTGTATATATCTGAATGGGTATAAAAGTAGGGGAGAAAATGTACTTAACCCTATACCAGGTACCTGTGCCATCTCTTCTTATGCTCTCCAACACAGGCTGCTACCCTCTGTATCACTCACTCACTGCTCATACTTTGTTCTTGAAAACCTTTTTTGACGTGTTTTCCTTCTCTCTCAAACACTACACAAAAATATCTAAATCATAACGTAAATGTTCTGGATCCTCTGCAGTCTTTTGTTACTGTTTTAATATGACAAAACTTCACTTTCTTTATAGGCTGAAATTTTACTTAATAGAAATAATGTGATAAATTAAAAAATAAATTTCCTGAAAAATATTTTGGAATAAACATCTATAAAAGATTAAACAATAAATAAAATTTAGACACAGTTGCCAGTTGATAAATGCTGAGAACACCAGTAGGCAGTGCCATTTAGTAAAAAGGGAATTTGGGTTAGAAATCAAAAAATTATATTCTAATGTAAGTAATTTGGACAAGTCCTTCAATTGCTCTGATCTTCCCAGTTCTCTCATTTACTAAAATGGGAAGATTCACTAAACTTCTGTTTGAAAACCCACCACTATTATACTGCAACTTCTGAGAGACCAGGAACAAATTCTTTAAGGGCTCTGAAATACTCTATTTCAATTCAATCATAAAGTAAGTTCCAAACCAAAAAGTGTAATATATAACTATAAATCAACGAAGAGAAAACATGGTACATGAAATTCTAAAATTTAGAGTGGGTTATGCTCCAAAGGCAAGTTACTTTGTTTTTGAACAACTTACTTATACATTTGAGAACAAGAAATCAATTCAAGGCAAACCATTTTTGTTAGTCAAGCCATTTTTTAAAAATCACATTTATATTTTCCTAATGTTTTCCACTAGAGACCCAAACATTAAATATTTATTCAATATGGCAAGGCAGGGCTTTGTAGTATTTGTATCCTAGTTATTTCTATATACTGGATCTATTCCCTATCTTCAACAACTGATAATTAAGTGCTGAGGAATCCAATTTTGGAAAACACAACTTTAGAAATTAAACATTAATAAATTTAATAATACAAAAAATTATTCCCTAGACTCTCAAAGCAAACTGCACAAAGGAATCCAAACTAAACAGAATGTGACAAAACAGTGAAGATGTTTCTTACATAATCTTGTTTCAAAAAGTACAAAAGAATCATTTTTGTTTGGAGATTAAAGCATCAAGTTAATGAGCCTGAGTCTTGTTGATAGTTTTCTTTTTTCTTCAATTAGAAACAGATACTAATGAGAAAGGAAGAGACAGGTTGTAAACTGGAAGCCTGAAGCAAATTCATCCCTCTTACAATGGTTGTTTCGCCTATAAAGTACTAAACATTTTTTTCCCCCATCAATTCCAACATTTAAAAGGAGGGCATTCTGCCAGAAGTGGTAGTGCACAGCTGTAATCCCAGCAGCCTCGGAGGCTGAGGCAGGAGGATCACAATTTCAAAGCCAGCCTCGGCAACTTAATGAGATGCTGTCTCAAAATAAAATGTTTTTAAATGGCTGAGGATGTGGCAAAAAGAATAAGCACCCCTGGGTTCAATCCCTGGTACCAAAGGGGGTGGGGGGCATTTCACATAAAACAAATGAAACCAGATTTCTTGATCCTCTTTAAGAAAATTAATATATTTAACATCTAACAATCCTGTGCCCATATTTCCATGCAATAGATTAGAACATTCCTTTTTTTTTTTTTTTTTTTTGTACCAGGGAATGAACTCAGGGGTTCTCAACTACTGAGCCACATTCCCTGCCCTATTTTGTGTTTTATGTAGACAGGGTCTCACTGAGTTGCTTAGCGCCTGGCCATTGCTGAGGCTGGCTTTGAACTCGCGATTCTCCTGTCTCAGCCTCCTAAAGTGCTGGGATTACAGGCATGAGTCACTGTACCCAGCTAGAACATTCCTTTTTTAAAAAGGACACCATAGTTCCACACAGCATTACATGACTCATTTGTGTCATTTGAGAGATCCATAACATGAGAAAACCCAGAGTTTACAGTTCATAGGTTTTTTGATATAATGTTCATAACCAAGCAAAATACTCTGTACATGAATTGTCTCTACCTTCCTATTTCTGTAGAAGATGACTCTTTGAACACAATAAGGATCCAACATACTAATATACACCACCTCAGCCAGAATGTTCATATGAAGGGTATATATTTCTAGCTTATAAGCCACTTCAATTATCTACAAAAGAACAAGTTTCCTAACAAATGATGCTGACCAGATTGCAGACTGGCATATCAGAATAATTATCACTTGTCATTAAATACTGCCAAACTCTTCAAGGTAAATTCTTCACCTTTTTTTTTTTTTAATGAGAACTTCAAAGTGAGAACTCATCTATCAATAACTTTGTGAACTATACAATGGAAAAATAAAGAATTCACAGTACTTTTCAAAGGTTCTGGAAAAAGATTTATCAGTGAAATCATAACATTGATTTACATCTAAAAAATTTTCCAAAGCAAAATGTCAACATGGTATCAAATATAGTGAAGAGAAAACAGTAATTTAGTAGCAGCTTCTTTTAAAAGGCATTTTCTTGGAATCAAACAAAAGTAGAATGACTGGGGCAAAAAAAGAGCTTTGAGTAGGCATTTGTAAATAAGTAAGAACTTCAGGCTGAAAAAGAACTACTCCTTTAAGCAACCAGTCCCATCTACATGGTTATTAAACTATTTCCTCTTATTCATCTACCATTTCCACCATATATGAGAGAAAGACAGAATAGTTAAAAATCTATCACCTTCTTTGGATCTTGTAAAAACAGGTTTCTTTCTTTCTTCCTTATTTTCGAATTCTACAACAATGGCTATTTTTTTCAAAGAACATTTTAAGGGAATTACTGAAAGTATGAGTACAATTATGGTACAAATTAGTCTGTGGAGACAACAAAAAAAACAAAAGTGCAACAATAACCCTTGATCTATAAATACTCAACACATATACAGAAAAAAGGAAATATGAAATAAACTGAAATATGTCTGCTATGCTCATAAAATTATTAAATATATGTTTTAGAAAGATAAAATCTTAAATTTTTCTTATCTATAAAGTTAAAGAAATCAGCTTTAGGCAATACATTATTCACACATTTGAAAATAATATAAAGCAAAGTTCTGAATTAGCAAATAAAACTATTAAATGGCTAAATTAATTCCTAAATTAGTATTTTACATTTGAATTGATGTTTCTTTAATCATTCATAAACGGAAATGAATATACCTTCTGTGATAGACATCAATGCTTACTAGTATCCAAAATAGATTCCATGTATATTTTTAAGATAAACAATGTTTCTAATATAAATCCAAGATAATAAAGAATGATACATTTAGATCTATCATTATTTGGCATAATGGACCCAAGTATTAATGATGAACAGTTAATACTATAAAAAGAGAGACTCCACAATCATGTGCCTCCTAAACCACAAGGAGTTAGTCCCCTAGTTATTCCTCCCACAAAGAACCTATAACTCCCTGGCAACCCAATACACACACACACACACCTATAACTGCCCAAGTCTCTATATTCAACTACCAACTACAAGAAACAAATAGGAAAGAGGAACTTGTTATATAACTCCACAATGGTACAATCAACAAATTTAGACCATGGCAAACTCTACCAGACAAACAAGCTCCTATCTTTTAGCAAATAATATAGGAGGAAAAATAAATGGGAAAAGAACCTACATATTAAAATACCTAAGAGACACACTTCACAACTGCAATGTGTACATCTTATCTGAAACCTGACTCAAACAAATTTTAGGTACATATACACATGTGTATATATGCATGTGTATACACATACTCTTAATACATAATACATATTATGTACACAAAAAATTTGGACTGGAATGAAAATTTGAATACTAATGAATTATTACTATTATTATTTAAACAATTATAATCCTATTATGAGGTTTAACAAAAGGTCCTGTTTAAAAGACATAAAATATTTAAAATAAATATGTCAAAATGAGTAGAAAGATAAATGAAACAAAATTAGTCATGAATGATCAGTACATAAAGGTTATATTATTCAGTCTTTTAAATATTTACAATTATCCAAAATAAAATTATACACACAAAGACAGTCTTCTCCCATTTTTCCATGGAAAGAGGTTATGTAAATATCTCACATATAATCTCTTCTGTGTTTAAAAAATACCACTCTATATATTTATATATTACACTTCATATATATATATATTCATAGTTATATGTTACACTTCAATATTTAGGGGTGATCAAATACTCTCAACTGAACTGATGATTAATGAAAAATGAATGTTGAGCAGGGCACAGTGGCGCAAGCCTGTAATCCCAGCGGCTTGGGAGGCTGAGACAGGAGGATCAAGAGTTCAAAGCCAGCCTCAGCAAATGCGAGGCACTAAGCAACTAACTCAGTAAGACCCTATCTCTATATAAAATACAAAACAGGGCTAGGAATGTGGCTCAGGGGTTGAGTGGCCCCCCACAAAAGAATGAATGTTTCTTCATGTTTTATGCACATACCATCCAAAAGCTACTGAGAAAAAGACACTTACCTGCATGACTGTTGAAATGTGCAAAGTTAGCAAAATTGGCTGTGGCTGTTGACTGAGGAGCTGGAGCAGCAAAAATGTCTGAGCCAAGATCACTCAAAAGGTCAAACTGCTTCTTTTCCTGCTGCTGTCCTTGAGAGCGACCAACGACTGGGGACTAAAAACCACATGTTAACTATAAAGATTTTCCAGTAAGATATGCTGAATTTTTATACAACACTATCTCTAATTCACCAAGTATCTGTATATAGGAAGAGTTATAGTATACTGACTTCACTCCTTTCTGCATTTTTTCAGTCAGACCTTTTATGAAAACAAAGCAATTTATCCAAAAGCATTAGAATGCACTATAAAAAAGGTAGGATGTAATTCACCTCTGAAGTACTACACTTCAGAACCACTGCTGTATAGGACTGAAGCCACAATGCCACACACTAGCATATCTGTCACAACTCCATCTAGTATAACTAACCTCAGAAATCAACTTATGAAGACTGTAGTCTTCAGATTTTCATAATGTTATAATGAAAGCCATCCAAGTTTCAATGATAAACATGCTACACAATCAGACATTTGGGAAAATCTTATTCTATCCAGTTAAAATACATCACAGAGGCTATCCTGCTCTGTCATTACAGATTCATGTTTCACTAATTACCAAGATAGACAGCTTTAGCAATACTCTTGTACACCTTTACAAAGCTGCAGGGAAGTTAAAGCAATCATAAATAAAACAAAAACACATTCCTACCAATTACCCAATAATCATTTAATGTATTACAAACCATAGGACATAAGGTATATTGCTGTCTTAGAATTCTCAAATTAAAAAAAAAAATCTCAAATTCTTGGACTGGGAATGTGGCTCAGTAGTAAAAGTACTCACCCAACACCACAAAACAATAAAACACAAAAACCCTCTCAAATTCGTGATATTTAATCCTCCTTAAGTGGGAGTCCTTACAAAGATTAAAAGACTACTCACCTGACTAGGTGTGCCCTTATTTAAGTGCAGTGCTGGTGCAGAATCTCCTAAAAGAGATTTCAGTGGTTTGACCTCAGGTGTGCTGCTTGTGCTACTGGCAGAGGAACCTGAAATAGATGCATGAACTGATGCCACCACTTTGGCCTGTTCTGGTGGGACATACCTAAAACGTGAAAATTCCAATAGGTAGTTAATTTTTAAAGCATAGGAATCCTACACTAAAAGACAAGCTCAATTCTAACTTTGTACACAACTGTTTCCACATTAATCTTATCTGAAAAATCTCACTTAAAATTGATAGCTTAAAACTACATGTAATTGGAACACCCAGAGAAAATAAAAGACTAACCAAAAAACTTTTTTTCAATTATTTACTAATGGTTTTTATAATAAATTATATATTTATTATTTTTATAATAAATACAATATACCAACTGTTTTTTAAAGCAGAAGATGATGTTAATACTGTGATTTTGTTTTCTTATGTTGCATGTATCAGAAGCTTAATTAATTTTATTGCAATATAATTTGATTATTCAGTTCTTTTTTATTTATTTATATTGATGCATAATTATACACAATAGTAGAATTCATTATGTCACATTTGTACAGGCACACAGTTTGATAAATCTTATTCCCCGGTACCTTCTCTTTCCATCTTTTCCTCTCTCTCTCTGATCTACTCTACTGACCTCACTATTATTTATTATTATTACTGTAGTGCATTATCATTATACACACACACACGTGTGTATATAAGAATTCACTGTGGTATATTCTTACATGGACATAGCATGTACTTTAATTTTTAGAAACAAAAATAAATTAGGATCATAAACATTTGGAGATGGAAGAGAAGATAAAGAAACATTTATTGTATTACAGTTAATAGTCTAAAATATAAAGACCTATTATAAATCTATAATAAGATCAACAAATTCATTTTAAAATGGACCAAACCTATTCACAAAAGGAGACATAGATATGAAAACTTACAAGGGAAGAAAAATGTAAAATTAAGCTCTCTCTCATCTGTATGTGAACTTTGTAAATTTTCAGTTGCTATCTACTGAAACACATTCATACATATACTCTGTGCCCTAGAAGTACCTATTCCAAAAAATTATCATTAGGAATCAACTTGATGAGTGTATATAGGTACATAAACATACACATTAATAATTTTTTAAAAACTGGGAACCATACATCCTTCAAGAAAAAAAATACTTAAAGGGACTACACTAAAATCTGTAATAATACTATGTAGCTATTCTGCTTGACATGGAAAGATGCCCATAAGACGTCATAGGTATTTCAGGTTTGACTCCATCATGGCAGGATTCACACAGGAGGAGGGGAATGAAAGGAAGAAAGACGCAATAAGGATAAAATGCCCCAAAGTTGGTGATGCTAATTGACAGAGGTAGAATTATTGAGAGCTTCTGTTCTCTGTAATTACCGGTCTACCCTATTCTCTATCCCATCTCCCAAAAAAATTGGTTGGAGAAGGAGCAAAATAGCATTGTTAAAAGCACCTATTCCAGAGACAAGATCCCAACTTCACAACTTAATGGCTGTGAAACCTTGGGGCAAACTTCAACTCTGTTCTTTCATTTTCATCTATAAAATGGAGATAGAGTTGCTGTGGGGTTTAAATGAGTTAAAATTTGTAGAACACCCAGAATAGTTCTTAGTACATTAACTACATGGAGTGTTAGTTATTACCAAACGTAATAATTATGAGCAATTGCTTCCCCCCCCCCTCAGGAAATAGTAGAAATGACAAGGGATATAACAATGAATACAAAGAAGCTATGCTTTCCTGTAAAGCATTCCACTGATGGCATAAATTCTTGAGTACAGTCAAGTCTGATCAAAGGATAAAACCAGATAAGAGTTTATGGCTCAAAAGACTGACCCCACTTAAAGTAAAGTGGCTAATCTTGTAGAAGATTAAGGAATGATTCTCAGACTGGTCAAAAGAACAATCTCTTTCTTTTTTTTTTTTAATATTTTTTTAGTTGTAGATGGACACAATATCTTTATTTTATTGTTTTGTACGTGGTGCTGAGGATCGAACCCAGGGCCTCACGCATGCAAGGCAAGTGCTCTACCGCTGAGCCACAATCCCAGCCCCTCAAAAGAACAATTTCAAAGACCACGAATAACAACAGCATCACTGTTATAAGTGTAGTTTTCTATATTAAGGAGTCCTAGGGGGATTGTATTTAGATAGTGCCCATACCATGTTTACCAAAAGAAAGAAAGGAAAAAAAGCTTGCTGTTGCATTGCTAATTATCACTGCATAATTGTTGTAAATCTTATGCCAAAGATTTTTGCAGAACAGTGAGGTGAGACCATTGTGTGAAGCTTTAAAAAAAAATTATGCAAGTATTACTTAAGAATCATTTATCAACAAAGCTGTCACTGGTGCAAGATCAGCATGCACAGAATACCTGTGGATATACACTAATACAGCTACAACGCTTATGCAGTGAAATACAGTACATGTTAGGAGTATGCAATCAAGAGCAAAGTTAAAGATATATGTAGATTCTGGCCCTTGAAAATAATGGTCACCCCCTCCGCCTACCACTTACAGTTTGTAACTGTATTATTCTTGCTATTGCTATCCTATTTCCTAGGAAAGAAAAAAAATGACTTATAATTACTTAAGGTTTTTAGTTATTTAGCTTATGGTTTGAAGGAATAACTTATTGTTATAAATGCAGGATTGTCAATCTAAGGTTTTAGTTCTATCAACATTATTCACATTTCCTCTTAAAATTCACATTCATTTTTACCTTCATGACTAATACTACTCTATCTAAAATCCTAGCTAAATTCTAACCAAAATGACTTAGTTGCTCAGTTGTTGAAAGTAATGCTGATAAGAAATATACCAGGACTATGCAAAGAGAATATTCTTTCCTATAGAAAAGAAAGTCTAGGAAGTTAAGAATTAAATGGTAAAAGGATAATACCACTCATTTTAAAAAATTCACTCATGACACTATATTTTTATTATCACCTTTCAGTATTTTTTTCTTTTCTGAACTAAAATTATAGTGGTATATTTCTGCCTATATTCATAACCAATGCACGCAGCACCAGTGAATATACTCCTGGTTAATCTTGCCTTGCAAAAAGTAGTCTATTTTAAAGAGAGAGACTCCATACATAACCCACAGCAACACCCTCAATTAATCACTTCCTCCAACCGCACCCCACCTGCCTCTAGTCACCACTCAGTTAATCCCATCAGGGATTAGGTTCATTGATTAGATTAAGACTCTCACAACCCAAGCATTTCTCCTCTGAACTTTCTTGCATTGTCTCACACGTGGGGGACATTTTTGGAGGACATCTTATATCCAAATCATAACAGCATGTAATATTCAAGCTGGTATTTAAAAAACAAAAAGTGGTCTGTTTTAGAGATCAGTAAGAATACAAATCTGACAGAGCATACAAATCAGAGCTAACATACTTAATGACTGAGATCTCTCTTTTCCTTAAACTACAGCAAATGTTCTCTCAAGACCAAAACAGGTCATGAATATATCATTCATTGGGGAAAAGTGGCAGTTTACTTCCCCATTATCTATTCCCTCCATTCTTGACTCCTCCAGCTTCTTAACCTCCAAAGAAGTAAACACACTATTCCGTACTGTTAAAGAAATGAACAAAAGAGTTGATAGTTAATGAGTACTATACCTACATTGTGCCCAGAAGCTAAAAATGAGGAGCCCTAAGTAACTGAACACTAGCTCTGTAAATATAGTCCTTCCTGTGCTATAAGGGACACACTAGCATTAGAATAATGGGTAAATGCTCCCTTCTTAACCAGGTAGCAAACTGACTGAGTCCTGATAATTATAATTAAAAGGCTGTTATGCTAATAGGTATAGTGAAGTAAGATAAAGAAGTAAACATTTTTGGAAAACAAATTCAATAATAACCCAAAGGGTAACGAGAACCTACCTACTTAGCCACTTCTTTATTTTCTTCTTGTTTGCGTTCCTTCATCCTATCTGACTAACCTTAACCATAAGTAATAAAATTCTGTGAAATTTTAGTGGAAATACAAACTATGCACTCACCATCTTTTCTTTTCATATTTTTCTTGTAAAAATTCTTTCACTTTTTGTGGATCCCTAAAGTCTGGAATAGCTGAAGATCTATCATCAAATAATCCTAGCCAGATCTGTTTACAGACCTATGGAAACAATTAGAAAGAAAAAAACACTGTTAAATTCAATAGCAAACACTGACATAAGAGGAAATTATGTTTCTTTCAGAAAGCCAACATACTTAATAATTTCAATAATAATACATTCAATGAGGATATTTATTATAATCACAAAGGACTGAATTTATTTTAATGTGTTGTGCTAGTAAAATTTTAGCAGAATCATAAAACATGGCACGTCATTAAAAAATGAATCGTAAACCAAGATTTGAGAGGATCAAGGATTTGGTAATGTGTTTGGTCTTGACATGATCATAAACCATAAACTATTAGCACACTCATGTAATCTATAATATCTATTTCCTTATCCATAAAACAAACTTCATCAGTAGGAGTTTTACAGGCACACAAGTTTTAAAATCAACAAAAAAGAAAAAATACTGGATCATAAATAATTTGCTATTAAAGTATAACAATTAACAAACACAACTCTAGCTTTGTAATTGCCTCCTTCTTTCGAAGCAGAATTCAAATAGGACACAAAGAACACAAAAAAGAACTACAAAGGAAAAAATTAAAGTAGACTTCATCAAAATTAAAAACTGCTTACTCTCTGGGCACAGTGGCACATGCCTACAATCTTAGCAACTGAGGAGACTAAAGCAGGAGGATCACAAGTGCAAAGGCAGCCTCAGGAACTTAGCAAGGCCCTAAGCAACTTAGTGAGACCCTGTCTCAAAATAAAAAAAAGGACTTGGGGATGTAGCTCAATGGTTAAGCACCCCTGGGTTTGATCTCCGTTACAAAAAAAAACCCTGCTTACTCTTCGGTCTTGAAAGAAAAAAAGGCAAGCCACAAACTGATAAACAAGTATTTGCAAAATCTGTAAGAACTTCCATCTAGAACATGTAAGAACCCCTACCACTCAACTGTAAAATATAGAAAACCGAATAAAGAGGGGGCAAAACATATGAACAGTTACCTTACCAAAGATTTATACATTTCAAATAAGTAGCCTAACAAGTCAAGTACAAAATGAAAATGACACTGAGACTCCATAATAAAGACATCCATAAGCTTTACCACTGGAAAAGCTAAAAATAAAGAGTGACTATACCATGTGTTGGTGAGAATACAGACTAAACAGAACTCTCCAGAATGCAAAATGGTAACAAACACTTTGAAATATAGTTTGAGAGTTTCTCAAAAGTTAAACATGCATGTAGTATACATGACCTAATCATTCTACTTCTAATTACTGAAGAAAAATGAAAGCACATGTCCACCCAGATTTGTATACAAATATTCACTGCCGTTTTATTAGTAACAACTCCAAAATGGAAATAACCCAACCAAATGTTCATAAACAGGTGAATGCATAAACAAATTTGGAATTGTCAAAGTACCACATTATCAAGCAATTAAAAGAAGCAAATTATTCAAAAAGAAACATGAATAAATGCTAAGATGATTTTGCCGAGAGAAGTCAAAACTCCCTCCAAAAAAGTACATACTGTATTATTCCACTCATTTAAAATATAAACTTCTCCATAGGCAAGCAAAACAAATGAGTAAAATCATTACAAAGGAGCACAAGGCCTTCTTGATGAAATCTATGTTGCCTGGTTACAGTGGAGGTGGGTTCAGTGTATACATGCTAAAACTCATCAAATTGTATATTTTAACTATGTACAAGTTACTATGATCCATTATTTCTCAGTAAATGTATGGGGGAAAAAAGTCCACAAACATTTCCAAAATTGTATTAGTTTAGAGAATAATCAATTTGACACTGCAAAAGGAACAGAGTATGTGATTTCAAAAACCTGATAAATACTTATCAAGTTAGAAAAGGAAAAGCCCTCGCTTTTCGGTTTTATCTGTTCACTTTACTGGGTAAGAAAGAAGAGGAAGGATGGGACAAGGACTCAAACCTTCTTTTTGATCACATTCCAAGAATGTTTCAAGAATAACCATTTCTTGTGGTTCCCTTCTATGCCAGGCACAGAACAGATACTATAAAGTTATCAAGGCAGTTAGCAGTTAACACGTGTTAAGGCCTAGGCAAAGCACAATCCCATTATAAAACATTTCAGTGACAAAGTATGAGATACCCAGGGATGATAACACAACTTAATGCCAAAAATACTATAAACTTTGAAGAGACCCAGCTTGTCTAATAATTCCTTAGCCAGTCAGGACAAAAAGAACTACATTAGGTCTCACCTTAGGCAGAAACCTAACTAATGATTCTCCCAAAATGTAGTATCTTAGGATTCTACAAATGTACATTTACAATCATAAAGAAAGCCTATAAGCTTCTAATTCTTCTATTTTAAAACTTCATAAATAAGAAAACAAAGAGAAATGGTAGTCATCTGCCCAGAGTCAGAGAATAACTGTAATTGATAAAATTATCTAGGACATTATATGACACCTAATCTTTGTATTTAGCGTATAATTTTTTAAAACTAAAAGCAATAAATAAGTATACAAATTAAAAATGAAAGAAATGGCTATGGTCAGATATATCATAAAGCTGTATCTTAGTGCTCAGAATAGTAATTCAAAGCAAAGATGGAATACTTAATGGCCAACTTTACAGATATTTGACACTAGCAGTCTCTCTGATTGACCCAAAATTCCATTACTAATAACTGCTGGTTCTGATCCTGCTATTGGAAAGGTCAAACTGCTAGGGAAAGTTAGCTTACTAGACCCACTGCTTGAATCTCACTATCAAAGTTCTTCATTGTTAGTATTCAATTCTTACCGTTTTTTTGTTCGATTATTTTGGAGTACTGGGGATTGAACCCATAGGCGTTTGTCCACTCAGCTATGTCCTCAGTCCTTTCTTTATTATTTTGAGATAGAGTCTAATAAGTTGTTTATGGCTTCACTAAGTTGCTGAGACTGGCCTCAAATCTGTGATCCTCCTGTCTCCGTCTCCCAAGTTGCTGGGATTACAGGCATGAATCACTGCACCAAGCTTCAGCTCTTATTTCTTTTTTTTTTTTTAAATATTTATTTTTTAGTTGTAGGTGGACAGGATATCTTTATTTTATTTTTTATGTGGTGCTGAGGATCGAACCCAGTGCCTCCCGCGTGCTAGGCACGCTACCACTGCGCCATAACCCCAGCCCTCAGCTCTTATTTCTTATTATGTTATTCCACAATAGCTATTTGATATATTGCTCTAAAGTCTTCATCATTGCTGACATTCTTGGCAGTTAAACAGTATCTCAAATGAAGAGGCTCTCAAAATGTGATTTCTCCAATTCCCTGGACCAGCAGCGTGAGAGTCACCTAAGAACTTGCCGGAAATACAAATTTTCAGGAGCTATCTAAGACCTAAGAAATTAGTATCTTTAAGTGATGCCCAGCAATCTGTTTTTGTCAAGCCCTCCAGGTGATACAGAAGTACACTGAAGCTTGAGTAATTCTGGGAGACTTGATTAAGAATCTGTTACAAAATACAAGTAGACTGTAAGGAAATCACACAAGAGGGTAGTATCCCAGGATTGGTAACAGCAGAGCTTACTACCACCCATTGGCAGTAAAAGGGGAAGAGGAAGAAATGAGCAAAACATTGTAAAACAAAGAGGACTGCTTTCCTGAAAGCTGGAATAAATCTTTGTATTTAGCGTATAACTTTTTTTAAACTAAAAGCAATAAATGAATAACAAATAGTAAGAAAGGATGCAGCCAGGCTGCAGAAATATCACAGGGAAGAAAACAAGAAAGTTAAAATCCTAACATCTCTCTCTCATCATCTGCCCCAACCCCAACCCACTTCCTTCCTTGTACCTAATGACAATGTTCCCCATCAGTTGAACCCAGCCAGATGCTATGGGAAAAGGGAGTCCATTTGTATGACCAGATAAGCCAACACTTAGAACCAGAGCAATGTAAAGGCTAGAGCTAGAAGGGCAGGTGAAATATATCCAGCATAGCGCCCAAATCTCAATAATATACACAGGGCAAGCAATTTAACAAATTCAATTATGAACACCAAAAAGAAACATTCATACTCATTACCAATTAGTTGTATATGAAAAGAAAGTAACTGTTACAAACCCTTATTCTCATAAAAAGGATAAAAGAATAAAGCATGTGACATGATTCTACTTAAAACTTCTAGGTAGAAAGACAGAAAAATAAGGTAAGAATAGAAAAAAGCTCAGAATTAGAGAATCTTTTTTCATTAAGCCAATATATGTACACACTACTAGATTTCAGCCCTTTTCAATCCTTTCTTTCCTTGGCAGAGATGCAAGAATACTGCCTTCATCTGTATGTAAGATATAATCACAACATCTGTCATAAAGCACAGAAACAAATAAGAGATCCTAGAACAGAAAATTTCACAATTAATGTCTACTTTTTAGATGCAGAAAGAAAAATTGAACAGAATACTAACAAATAGAAAATAATATTAAAAGTTCTTAAGATAGTTCCCACAGGCCTATACAAAACTTTTATCATGAATTTTTTTCTTTCTTTTTTGTGGTGCTAGGAATCAAACCCCGGGCCTTTTGCATGATAGGGCAAGCACCTTTACTAAGTTATACCCTCAGCCTATCATCAACGTATTATTTTGCCTTAAGAGAAACAACAGACAGAAAGTTCACAGAAAATTATTGCACTATATTATTCCATGGTACAAAGCCAAATTCTGGAAAAATAGGTATGTGATTAATATTTCCATTCAACAAGCCTACATCAGCTTAACTATGTTAACATTTCTAGACCACTAGCTAATAGGTATTTCTCAGTGACAGAATATCTAAAACAATACATAATGTTTGTAGAAAAACCAAAAAACATTATCAACATGCCTTTGTGCATGAGAAACTGACAGTCCCATATTTATATATATCTTTTTAGAAACTATATAGTATATTCCATCTGAACATTTGGTTGCATAAAATAAGCAAAAATTAAAACATATGCAACCAAATAACCAAAAATAGGTACAAATAAGCTATACATGCACGTCACACTAAGACGTAAGAACCTTGGTGAACCATACACATAAATGGATGTGTGAGAGAGTATTAGACTTCTGAGAGTTCAAATCCAACTTATTAATTCTGCAAAGATATGTACATACCACTCCTTCCAGCCACATTGTCTCTCCCTCTGAAGTCATCCCTGACCATGCTATCTAAAAGGGCAACGCTTCCCATACCAAATCCCAGATACACTCTATACAACACATTGTTTATTTTCATGCCCTTTACTTTACAATTTTTAGATGTAAATTTCATGAGACAGGAACATGTTTTCTAATTAATACTCTTTGTATGCTCAGTACTTGAAACACAGCAGGCACTTATCTAGCGCATGAGTGAAAGAAACTTCTTTCACATCTCTAAAATGCATGTACAATAGAAATTATCTTTATTTGTTCCATCTAAAATACACATGCTGACCTAGAACATTTAGCTTCCCAACTTATGTTGTCAGAAATAATAAATTCAGTGAATCAAATGCTCATATCATATACAGGCCAGAGGTCAGCCAATTACACCCCATGGACTAAATATGGCCTAAGATTTTTGTCTGTAGACAGAATTTTGTTGAAACACTCAGGTGCACATGCTTGTCTCGTGTGTGAGTAATTATTTTAGGGAACAACATCAGTACCGAATAGCTACAATAAAGACCTTACAGATAGCCAAGCATAAAATCTGATGTCTCACAAAGATTTGCTAATTCCCAACATAGTTGCAACTATGGACTTATTATAATACCATCCTAGCATACAATAATAATAATGAGGGATAGGGAAAGAAATGTGAAATGAATTTAACTAATTCATGTTATATACTTATATAAAGATACCAAAGAGAGTATCTCCTTTACGTATACATTGAATATACCAATCAAAAATAAATGAATAAAGATGTAAAAGGAAGATCTACAGAGGAAAGAGAAAAAGGGGGAGGGAAAAGGGGAAGAAGGGACAGGGGAAATGAGAATTGAAATCAAATTATTTGTATATATAATTTTGTCAAAAGGAATCCAGGTACTATGTATAAATATAATGTTCTAATAAAAAAGAAAAATGATGATTTAAATAGAAAAAATTAAAATCTGACTTAGAGGCAGATGTAATGTGCACAAGTAGGCAGTTAACAATAAAACAGCCATAAAATGAAGAAAGCCTTTGCTGGAGCAAAACTTAAGTATTTACTTTTCTTTAAAGGATCATCACTTAGAAGCAGCCTCTCCCATAACCCACCAGCAGCACTATACAGGACTGCTAAAATTCAAGTTTAGAAATCCACAAAGCCTAAAACACAAGAGTCTGCCATAACTTTGGGAACTGGAAAGTGGGGAGTAAATCTCCAGAAAGGAGATAAGAGAGTAGGCATCACCAAACCTACATATCAACTGTGCCCAATCTCTGGCTTACCCTTGACTTATGCTATGTGTTCGATTAAGGACTAAAAATACTGAGCAGAGATTTCAGCTGGCACCTACCATGACAGAATCGAGTTTGCCAAAAAACACACAAAACCAATACCTGTCAGAGAAACAATATACATAAGAATATTCTCATGACTTTGAAACAGATTTCTTAAGACAGGGCAGAGAAAGCAGAAACTATAGAACTGAAAACTGATAAATTACACTTCATCAAAATAACAGACTTCTGCTTGTTAAAAGACACCAGTAAGAAAAAAATGAATAAAGCCACAGGCTGGGAGAAAATATTATTAAGGATATAGCTGACAAAGAATGAACAAATTCTGATATATTCATAGGATAGTACTCAGTAATAAAAAGGAAAAAGCTATATGCATCCACACATAACTCTCAAAAGTATCACACAAAAATGCACATTCTTTACTATTTATTTTTATGAATATGAATAAAAAACAAAACAGTATCTCTCAAGAGGGGGAGAACAGGAAGGAGTATCAGAGAATGATATCTGTGTTCTATATCATTCACTACAGAGGCTTCTGGGTTGCCCAAACTGGAAGTAATTATTAGAACTCAACCAGGGACTGGAGATACAGCTCAGTAATGAAAGCACTTGGCACTGCAAACAACAACAAAAACTTTTCCAACAATACAATGAAATTCTTTAATTGAGCTGTATGTATATCTTAAAAATACTGAACTAAATATTGAACTCTAATTAATGACAGATATGCCAAAGATTTTAGACGTGATGTAAAGTAGCACTTGAAACTTACTTTGGACTGATGAACAGACAACAAAGATAACCACTAAAATAAACACAGCATGAATGTTTATTATACCTGTGTAATTTTTCAATTTTACATGTGTTTATAATTTTTAATAACAAAATGTTGGGCTGAAGGGAAGACAGACAGATCTGTCCACTGTGCTATGGATTCGAGCAATCCCGGACCAGGAACAGGATCCTGCTGTGGCTATATATTAGAGAGTCTATAACACAGTAGGTAGCCTAACTAGGCTTCCTGCAGGCAAAGCTGCTGCTACCAGTACCATGCTCATCTGCAGTAAGACATGTGGCACTATGCTGCTATCTATCAGATGGCACAAAGTGGGACAACCAGAAGTCATCATCTCACACTAGAAGATGACTGTTCACAGCCATGGAACCCTTGGAAAGATCACAGACTACCAGATGATCATCCTTGGAGAAGTGGCAGAATTCATGATTCAGTAGAAGACTGACAAAAATATTCAAATCTCCAAGAAGTTTCTGTGGGTGCAGGCTTTGAGTAGTTGTACCCAAAGTGATCTTGCCATGAAGGGCTTCAAGTTTAAGAAACAGAACCAAGAATGCCATCAATCTGAGTTTCTAATTTCTTCTTATCAGTTCATAAAGTATCCCAAACCAGATGGCATCCTGTCTTGCCAAGATGAATGCCAGTAGCTGTCCTGAAGGACAGACAAAACTTCTTGATTCTGAAGAAAGAACCAACCAAGCATCAATTTTTAGGAACCTGATGCCAGAGCAATGGAAAAGACACAGGGGAAGTACTACAACTCAGATACTCCAGGCAGCACCTGTTCCACCCAAGTTGCCTAATAAGGCACTGAAAGTTAGTTGAACTACTATATGTCTTCAGGACTTTGGCAGGCAGGGCCTCCCAGTTTACAAGGTAAGTATCTGCCTGGTTGAAGGCCCTCCACTCTCAACACAACTCCTGCATGGCTCTATCCCACAGACCACTGATGCAAGCCTAAAAAAGGTGCACAGTCCCAGCCAATCTCTGCAGGTCTGACTTGAATCAGTTAGCACCCAAGCTTTTATAAGCAGTACAGAGTTTTAAACCTATATTAACCATTCATAATGTGTAAGCGTTACTTGAATTCTGATTCAAACAAAGTGTTAAGGGGGGTGAAAGAAATGTAGGAAATTAAAAGAAATCTGAACTGTACACAGAGGACTAAATTATTGTCAATTTTTATAGGCATAAAAACGGTATTGTTCTTATACTTGC
This sequence comes from Xerus rutilus, assembly GCA_028644305.1. Taxonomy (NCBI): domain Eukaryota; kingdom Metazoa; phylum Chordata; class Mammalia; order Rodentia; family Sciuridae; genus Xerus; species Xerus rutilus. The sequence goes on along the minus strand of CM053402.1, from coordinate 150,910,163 downwards.
TTAAGCCATTGTTTTTTTCTTGTTGTTGAGAAAACATGAGTTCACGAATTTCCAGGTGAAATAAACACAGATGTCTTGGATTTGTTTCAAAATAATAAAGAAATGAGGCCAGGGATTCACAGAAATATATTATTTTCTATTTGCATAGATACATGAGTATCTATATAATAAATAGTTTTTAAAAGGAACAAAAGTATAAGTATTCATAATTATAATTAGTTTCAAGTAAGATTTTTAAAGACAACATTCCTAATGACAAAAAAGAAAAGCAATGGGGCTGAGGCTGTAGCTCAGTGGTAGAGCACTTGCCTAGCATGCGTGAGGCACTGGGTTTGATCCTCAGTACCACATAAATATAAACAAATTAAATAAAGGTATAAAAATACAATATTTTTAAAAAAGAGATTTACAAACCAAAAAAAATTAAAAAAAAAAAAGAAGAAGAAGAAGAAAAGCAAGCTGAAAGATTACAAGAAGCCAGAATGGTCAAGGCAAATACCTGGAAGAAAATAAATACTGTGACCTAGGATATCAATGTAATAAACAACTTAAGTCAACTCAGAGTAGCAACAAACTAAAATCTAAGCTGCTTCTATAATACTTTTGAGTTTTCAGTCAACATTCAAAAAGATCTACAAAATTTATAAAAAAGATAATATTTCCTACATATGTTAATATCATACTGATATTCAAAAAAAATTTCTCTCTACACTAAAATTCAGTTCAAATCACATCATTTTTGTATGATCTTTTATTTTCTAAACTTACAAACCAATCAGAAAAAGTACCTACACATAAAATCATCATCTTGTATCTACATTAATTTTCAAATGTTTTCACAAATACTATTCTTCAATTCAAATTTCATGAAATAGGCAAAGGAGAAATTCTCGTGGATTACAAAGGAAAATGAGGCTTCAGGCTTTTACCCATTAAATTAGTATTACTAAAACTAAACCCCAGATTTTTTTCAGTCCCAGTCTTAAAGTTTAATTAGCTACCATGCCAGTTTTTTTAAATGATGATCCACAGCAATCAGCATCAGAATTACTTGAGGTTCTGGTTAAAAATGCAGACAAACACACTCCTGGGCCTCACCCCCACATTCAAGATCAAAATCTTTCAAGGAGTAGAGTCCATGAATTTTTGGAAAACAAAAACACACAAACAAAACCTGCTACAATTCCAATGAAACTTACATGAAGTTTGAAATTTATTTTTTAAAATTAGTTCATTATAGTTATACATAATGTTGGGGCTCATTTTGACACAATCATGTAAGCATGAAATACAATTCGCTCCAAATCAGTCCCTCTTACTTCCCGCTTCTTTTCCCTCCCCCAGTTCCCTTTCCTCTATGGATCTTTCTTCTATAGTTTTCCTAATTAGTGCATTATGGATATACATAAAGGTGAAATTCATTGTGGTATATTCATATATGTACATAGGAAAGTTTGGTCAGATTCTGTCCACTTTTCTCTTTTCCAGTCCCACCTCCCTCTCCCTCAATTCCCTTCCTGGATTCCACTGATTTATTTTCATGGGAATATCCCCCACTTTTCCCCCCTTATTTTTTTCTTGACCTTCTCTCTGATCCAGCTTATTTCACTTAGCATGATGTTCTACACTTCCATCCATTACCAGCAGATACATTAATTTCATTCTTCTTTATGGAGGAATACAACTTCACTGTGTATATAAACCACATTTTCTTTACCCATTTGTCTGTTGACGGGTACCCTAGGCTGGCTCCACAGCTTGACAATTCTGAACTGCACTGCTAGAAATACTAATCTGGCTGCATCCCTACAGTATGCTGATTCTAGATCTTTTGGATATACACCAAGGAGTAGGATAGCCGGGTTATATGATGTTTCCATTCCTACTTTTTGGAGGAATCTTCATATTGCTTTCTGAAGTAGTTGTATTAATCTGCAATCCCATAACTTATGAGTGTACCTTTTTCCTACACATCTTTACCAATATTTAATATTGTTTGTATTCTTGATAACTGCTATTCATGTGGATATACAGATATAGATACATATTCATGTACATTCTCATTGCTTCAGGTGTAATAACCAAGTTATGGAAATGTGTATATTTTGAGAGCAGAGAGCAATACAAAAGAAACAATGAGAGATGTTTTTTAAAAATTGTGAAAATCTTATAGTGAAGGATATCAAAACAAAAATTTAAACCACATTTAGGCATTTTAATCCCTGTGGATGAAATACTCCTGAAAGACGTAAGAGTAAAAATTAAAGAAGATTCAAGACAGTGGATTAACAACATTCAATAGGGTTTAAAGAGAAGATTCATATGAAAACAAAAAATAACATCAGCAAAATGGCAAGAAATTAGAAAACAGCATGTATAATAAGCAAAGCAAAAAATATTGGGTTAAAGCATGTCTTCTGGGAATGAATTAAGAAAAATATCAGTAAGGCCACACACAGTGGTGCACGCCTGTAATCCCAGTGGCTTGGGAGGCTGAGGCAGGAGGATCATGAGTTCAGAGTCAGCCTCAGCAACTTAGTGAGGCCGTAAGCAATTTAATGAGACCCTGTCTCTAAATAAAATATAAAAAGGACTGAGGATGTGACTCAGTGGTCAAGCACCCTTGGGTTCAATCCTTGGTATCAAAAACAAAAAACAAAAAATCAGTCAGATTATAGGAAGATTTACATTACAAACTAGAAACTATAGAATTGTTTTTAATCAACTACCTATAGATCAAACTGGGCCACTGGTTTGTTTTTATACTACCCTGATCTGATCTAAGAATGGTTTTGAAAGTAAAAGATCATAAAGACATTTTTTTTCCCCAAACAACATATGCAACAGAGATTACATGTGGCTCACAAAGCAAACAATATTTACTATGTGGCCCTTTTGAGCAATTTACCAACCACAATGTTTCTACTGAAATAAATGCCGATTTTCATTACTCTTACTTAAATTAAGGTCAATGTAAAATCAAAGTTAAAATATTCTAAATGTTTAGTTATATAGCACAAATATAAATAAATGATAGTACTAGATTCTATGAAAACTGCAAAAATAGCTGCCTAATGAAATCACTTTAAGGAATGAAAATATTTATAATCCTTATTTTTAGCTTACATTCATATTCAATATCTGTGTATTTATATTATTTGACAAAAATATGTTGAGAAATTTCATAAGCTGGTTGAGTTTGAAGCATACTAGCCTTTCTACATATACATACTGTTTCTAATTTATAGATGTAGAATTGAAGCTCAGTGGCATCTTGTCCAAAGTTCATAACCTGCAGCCTGTGAGTGATCCTCTGGCCCAAGATCACCGAATTTCAAGAAATATTTCACAAGCCAGCTATATGGGAACATGCCTCTAACATTTTGCTACTTAAGAGCCTGAGCCTGAGGCAGGAAGATTGCAAATTTGAGGCCAGTCTGGGCAATTTGGCAAGACTTTGTCTCAAAACACAAAACAAAACAAGAAAAAATTCTGGGGATGTAGCTCAGTGGTAAGCTATGCTTGCCTAGTATACACAAGGCCCTGGGTTCAATTCCCAGGTACCCTTAAAAAAAAAAAAAAAAAGGAAGAGAGGGGCAAGGGCAGGGAGATATTTCACAAGTCCTCTCCAAACTTCACCAATTTCCTTACAGAGCTACAATATGGGTGAGGTTCTTTCATTTTTAACCTAACTTATAAGATAAACTAATACTAAGTGACCTGGTCCAGTCACTGATTTAGAATTCATCCAAATGCTCACTGTCTTTACTCTCATAGTGTCTCACAGGCTCTTTCTCATATTGGTCTGTCTTACCCTTGTAAGAGTTTAATAGTCTGTATTGAGAATGACCACCACTTATATTTTATAGATCAGGACAATTTAGGAAATATTCACTAATATCCTGTTCCATCTTATAATAGACTCAGCATAACATAAAATGACATCTGGATATTCCTGTACCACCAGAACATAATAATTTGGAATTCTAAATTTTTAAATATTTTTAATCTGTGGCAGTGCTTGTTTCTGATTATAAAATAAAGCCAATCTTTCCCAAAAATACAATGTAACTTCCCCAAAGCTTGAAGAGCTGTATCATAAAATAAAATCTACTTAAACTTTCTCTTTAGAAGTTAATCTTATCTCAGGTACTTTGCTATAAATCCACTAAATACACTTACTTTTTAAAAATTCTCTCTCCTCCTCGAATTGCAAGTTTTATTGTATGTTTTTGCTCATGATGTATTCATACTAGAGAAGGACAGTTCCTAGCGTACCAGAGGTGATTAATAAATCTCTGCTTCAAGAATGAAGAATAAATCAATCATGAATGATAATAGGAAAAGTAAACCTTAAGGGTTTATTTTAAAAGTAATTATTTTGTTTTAAATTTACCATAAAAATAATCAAATAGTGGCAAACAGTGAATGATTTTATTTCTACATGTAGACTGCATGCCTGTGGAACATCAGTAAGAATGGTTTTACTCTTGGGCTGGGATTGTGGCTCAGTGGTAGAGCGCTTGCCTCGCATGTGTGAGGCACTTGGGTGCAATCCTCAGCACCACATAAAAAAATAAAAATATTGTGTCTATCTACAACTAAAAAAATATTTTTAAAAAATGCTTTTACTCTTAGTACCTCAGTCCTAAAACATAATCAGGGATGTTAATTTACTACTAGGAAAGGAAACCTATAGATGTTTCCAAGTAAAATTATTTCTACCTTTTCTTTTCTTTTATATTATCTATAGCACTATTCACTGGTCCTCCCTCATTAACTTTGATCATCAGAAGTTAAGCCAACAGTGAAATTCCTTTAACTAAAAAACCATGCCTTGTCCACAATATATATATATTTAAAAAAAAGGACACAGAGAGGAAATCATTAGAAAAAAAATTTTAAAGTAACTATGATACAAAAGAAAGCATTAGCAGTCCAAGTATTAAAGGCTTAGTCCCCAGCACGGTGTTAGTTAAGTACTGGAACCTATGAAATGTAGGGCCTAGTGGAGTGCATTAAGGTCATTGGGGCATGCCCTTGAAGGAAATTATAGTCTCAGACTCAGCCCTCTTCTTATTTTCTTTAGCTAGCTGGCAAGAAGGTAAACGGTTTGGCACCAACACACACACACTTACTTATGATGTGCTGCCTCACCACAGGCCCAAAGCAATGAAGTCAATCAGTCACAGGTTGGAACCTCCAAAACTATGAGCCAAAACAAACTTTTTTTCTTTATAGGTTAACTATCGCAAGTATTTTGTCATGGTGACCAAAAGCTGACTGACAGACACAAGATAAATATGCAGAAATATTTTGTGAAATAATTTGCTTTTGGAAGAAAAGATGAAAACCTTATTCAGCAAATAAATATGAAGTGCTTTGCTGCAATGTATTCAACATGGTGGTAAGGTCTGAAACCACTATAAAATACTAAAAAAGTATGGCCTTGAGGCATATTCATAAAGAGTATTTGCTTATTACAGCTACTAACACAACCCAATCTAGAGTTACTTCACAGATGACTCAAATACCTTTAACATTGCCATCAACTTTGCAATTTTCCAAAACAGCAAACTATTCTCAATAAAAGTTTGGAAGTGAAATCTCCTCCCCTAGCTACACACGCAGCATGATAAGCCACTGCACTGATGGTCTCAATTAATGATTTCTATGTAGCCATGTCCTTTGCCTTGTATTTTGGTAATTCTATCTCACTCTGATTTTGGGCATGAAGCATGACTTTCTTTGGCAATATGAGGGTCACAACTTTAATGTATATAAGACATGATTAAGTTTTATATGCAGATAATTATACATAGATGTTTCCCATATATGAATGTCTAGAGAAACATTCAAAGTATGTGGCATACAGATTAATTTTGTTCAACACATGAAAAGTCTTCCATCAGTCAGGTACAGTGGGCTCATGCCTATAATCCCAGCAACTCAGGGACTGAAGCTGAGAAAGGATTGCAAATCTGAGGCCAGTCACAGTAACTTAGCAAGTCCTTAAGTAACTTACAAAGACCCTGTCTCAAAATAAAAAATTTAAAAGGGCTAGGGATGTCACTCAGTGGTGAAGCACCTTTGGGTTCAATCACCAGTACCATAAATAAATACATAAATACACACACATACACACACACACATATATGTAGGTATTATGTATGCCAGTCATCAATCATCTATGGTGCTTTCCTGCTTAAGTCACCAACACTTTCCAAGGGTGACAACAATCAAACATGTCCCCCAGTAGACTAAAACTACCCTATGGGGCAGAAGATTCAAGACTGCTGCCAAAGCCAATATGCTTTCTTATTTTTAAATTTAGAAACACTCATCTTAAGGCATGAATCCATTCATGCTTAAGATAAACTGATAATAAAACACTTGCACTTCAAGTACATGAAGTCTGGGTTATGAAGTTGTGCCAACCATCCTACACTTCATAATATTCATCCTCACCTTCTACATATCTATTAAATGTTTAAAAATAGATACTGATAATACTTGAAGAACTAAATATACTTAATCCAATACTTTAGTTCTACAATGTCCTAAGTCTTACCCTGGAAAGGTATGTTTTTCTTTCTTAATGAACATTTATGATTGGTATATTTTCTAGATTCCTACTGCAAATTGCCCTTTTTCTTTGTGTACTGTGCTTGCTTAGAATGGTGGACACCAGGGACTAAGGAAGAAATGGGGTATACTTATTCAATGGGTATAAAGTTTCAGTTGTGCTAAGTTCTACAGTACAGGACTATGCCTCCCTGTAGTTAACAACAATGTATTGTACACTTCAAAGTTCATTAAGAGGGTAAATCTCCTGTAAGTATTCTCACTCTTTCAATCTTAGTATTTTGAGACCAGTCTCCACCTTACCTTAACTATGGACATGTTAGTGTGTTTTTACTTTCTTCTCCAATGTCTCCAATGGACTGTCTCTTTTCCAGGTCTATAACTGTAACCCTATCTATTGTTATTATATTTTTAATGTAAGATCAGAATAATATTTATTTTATTTCTGCCTGCATTTGGATCTTCAAAATCTTGCATATAAGGTCAACATTCTAAGAAAGAAACTTCAAATCTGTACTGCAAGGCTAATTCTAAACTTTACACAAATAGTTCAATTGTATATGAATCAATAAATATATTATTCTAAGCTTATTATCATTAAAAACCTTCTACCCTTTCATTCAATTTCATATTTTCTTATATTGTACCCACATCATTCTGGAAATCTGGTTACTCAAAATAATTTGTCACTGGCACAATTTGGAGACTTTAAAATTTGCTTTCTTCTCTGAAACATGCATTTAAAAATATTTCATTATTGTCAATTTATACTTTCTTTTCCATTATTTTAACACCAAAAACATGTGCATCACAAATAAACAATCTTAAATATTAACTAAGTATTAGGAAGAGAAATAGAGTACATACTACTTTTATACAATTTGTGAGGGTAAAGCGAAGATTGAAACTATAAAATCCTAACATTTAACTTCTTTTAGTCAACTAAGAATTTCAAAGATGTTCAACCAGAATAAAACAACTGCAGTACTCTTTCCTTTCTAGAAAATAAGACTTTCCTTTGAAATAAAAATGGTTACTATTCAGTTACTAGAGTGCTTGCCTAGCATGCACAAGGCCCTGGGTTCAAGCCGCACCACCACACACACACACACACACACACACACACACACAAAAAGGTTGCTATTCATCAGTTGGGCTGACCATCTCATTCTTACCAAGATTATTAAAATACATCCACTTCTGTTCCTCATTTTATTGATTTTTAAAGTACTATATCACTACTTTTACTAATAGCAAACCACAAAACCAAAATAAATAAGCAGACAGAATGGCATTACTGGAAGCCTAATAAAGGCAAAAAGGGAAAGTTCCCCTCCAGATCTTTACTCTGATTCCCCATGACACTAGGCTGCCCCTCAGAATTCATCCCCCTTTTTTTAACTAATCACCTGCTAAATATTAAATATCACATACACAACTGAAATTAAAAATTGAGAATAAAGGGAGAGGACCTTGAGTGAAAGTCTATTATAAAAAAGCCTAACAAGCTTAACACAGTATCACAGAGCTAATTTTCTTCCTTTTTGTTTTTTCCTGTAAACATTTAAAGTAAAGACTAATAGTTATTTCAATACTAGATGTTCTCTGAACACACCAGTAACACTCAACCCTGCTGAATTGCAAAATGTATTTCATCTCAGGTTTAAGGGAAAGTTTTAATGCAGTACACAATAATTTCAAAGATATTACTGAGTATATCCTAAAATACCTAAATATATAATACAAAAGTAACACTTTGACAGTAAAATTTACCATTTTAAACAACTTACTAAATCTTAATGAAAAGACTGCCAACAAAAAAGTTGAAAATTGTAAAAACACTTACTTCATTTCCATGTTTTTGCAGGAATTCAATTTCCTGTTGTGTAAATGTTGTCATGGAGATAGATTTCACCCTGTGCGGTGGATTTAGCCCTCGCCTAAAAAATAAAACATTTCACAAAATTATATTTTTAAAATGAGATATCTAATAATTCATTTTTAATTTAACACATTTAAACTCAAAGTATTCTCATTTCATAAACTAAAAGTCCTTAAATATTATTTTAAACTAATATTCTTCACAATAAATGTTAAAATAAGTTTGCTTAGACTGATACTAAATAACATATTTGAAGACAAATTCAAATTCAATTAGCTACCTAGGAACACATAGCACCCATAATACATGTGGTATCTAGAAAAATCAAATACTGCGTTAAGAGTATTTCCAGTGAAGGGAAAAGACTATATATATATATGAAGAGCACTAAGATAGTGTTTAAAATTTAATTATTTAAATATTTAATGTTTTCTAAGAAAAAGACAATGATGTGTTAAGATTGGAGCTATTACCTTTAAATAAGTTTGAGGCTAATTTAGAAAACTCTATGAAAGCTAAGGAAAGGAAGTTTGAGGTAATTAAACAGTATCTATAAAGTCTCATTTCTCCATTAATTCAAATAAGGACTTATAACAAAGAACACATTCAGTCACCTGAGGGGGTAGTAAATGTTCAAGAGGGAACAGTAGGGTCATAGAGAAAGGATTTAATAAACAATTGGATATATGTTTCATCAACATTTAAGGTCCTTAACCTAGAAGCCTTTCCATATAGATGGCCTTGCAAAGACTTCATCTTTATGATCTTTCATCAGACACATGAAAAATTGAATTGAAGTGGCTAATCCACCCACAAGAACTAGTATTAAATAAATCCACACACAAAATTACTTTGGGGTCATGTCCTTTGATAAAGGTCTTATTTGGTACCTAGGTTCTACAGCAGATTAATAATATTTTCACGAAATTTGTCATAGTCAACTTGCAATCACCATGCTAATTAAATATGAGATTTAACGATACAAATGAACCAAAGGTCTTTCAAACTTCTGAAAACTTTTTAATAATTAAATATGGTGTATAATAGTCTAGAAATGCACCCACTATTTTAAGTCAAAAGACTAAAGTTCAGAATTAACAGAAGCTCCTCAATTTTCATATCCTCCTCCTTCTTTCTCCCCCACCTCCACCATTTGTCAGTGATAAATAACATACTTTTCAGGTCAAGATCTAAATTAAGTTACGCTTTCTCTATTTCACATTTTTGAGTGGCGAAAGGTTTACTTGGGGTTCTGTATTATTTTTGTTTCCCTTGTTTTAAATTTTAACTAAAACACTGCTTTCCTTCCAGCTCTTGATAGGTCATAAAATAACGAAAATAAAAATTTAACATGGGAGATACTAAATAGCAGCAATTCTAGTTAAACTTTGAAATTTCACTGTGAAGAAACGGCTTGAGTATGAGTAACTTTCAAATATCTTTACAATTAATTTGTAATCACAAATTAAGGCTCTAGAGATTACTTTTAAACCTTGAAATTACTTATAAAATTCCTAAAAATGGAAACTCATTATTATTCATTTAAAATATCACGCTGAGCCGGGCGCGGTGGTGCATGCCTGTAATCCCAGCACTTTGGGAGGCTGAGACAGGAGAATCGCGAGTTCAAAGCCAATCTCAGCAAAGGCGAGGCACTAAGCAATTCAGTGAGACCCTGTCTCTACATAAAACACAAAATAGGGCTGGGGATATGGCTCAGTGGTAGAGTGCCCCTGAGTTCAATCCTCAGTACCCAAAAAAAAGATATTACGCTGTTTTCCAATCTATCTGTATTGTAAGAACGAGACTAAATTTACCACTTTGGGGAGGAGTTTATTAGTACATTTAATATACATATATGTATATATATATATTAAGATTTTAACCTTGTCCCAAAACAATTTAAGAAGAAAATATCCTATTTTTTTTCTCAAATGAATCTATTCCTTTCCTCTCACTTTACAACCCAAGGTCTCCTCATTCCCTAATATCTTCTCCTTTTTCTAGACAAGTTTTTACCTTTCTATTTCCTTTGTAATAGCTCCTTTTTAAAAACAGAAAAGGCAGAAAGAAAACTTTTTTTGAGGATCAAACACTAGCACTATAAAAGTGATATGTTTCAGAATTTTAGAACAAAGAATTACACTCCTCTGTACCTCTCAAACTGTTCAATAAAGAGAGAGCAATTCACAAAGCTAACCCTGACATTTTAAAGTTACATTACACAGATTAATTTCATGAATGCAGTACGATGTATAGTGTGTACTTATTTATCTCCTAGCACTACCAGGAGGTATTCATATTACCTAAATAAATGAACAAAACAACTTAGAAAACAAGTGCAATCAGAATGTACTCCTATCCAAACTATGAAAGGACATGTTTTTCCACTTAGTAAGAATACTCCTTTACAGAATTTCTTCAAATGAGTACACAGAGTACACTTAAAATAGGACTCAATTTACAAAATTGGCAGAAACGATTTTACAAGACCACATTTATTACATAAATTGAGTAATCCCAAGGAGATTTTATATGTATTCATGTTGCTTTCTCTAATTGTTCTTTTATATTCCATTTATTCAGGCAGATCAACTATATACCCAATCCAAGAATATACAAGGATTTCTTATTTTAGCCTCCAAAAGCTTTGTGCGTGGTTATCAAATGCTTATAAAAGAGGATGGTGAAAAACTGAAAACTGACTTTATTAATCTCTTCAGTAACAGAATGATAAGTTTGCAGTGAAAAATGAATAACCTTATACACTGATGGTAAGATAAACGCACCAATTTGTACCAACCACCTCTTGTATGCCATTTGGCTCAACAATACCACTTTGGGGAAGTTATACTAAAAGAGGTATCCGAAATGTAAATAATTATGGACAAGCTGTCCAAACATTATTCATAATAGGAAAACATTAGAAACACTTCAATACCAAATGAATACTGATTAATAAAACTGTGTAACATTATGAACACAGAAGCTTATGTTTTAATTTTGAGATAAAAATGAACAGTACTTTCAGAACTACATAAAAAATCTCTTCAAAGAAATCAACCAAATATTCCAAAATGTTAATAGTCCTTTGCAGATAGAAGACAAGATTAGATGATTTTTCTTCTATTTTTAATTTTCTATTCTCTTCAAGTTTTCCACAGTGAATATGTACTATTCTGTAACTGGAAAAAATGGCAAGAAATATTGGGAAGTGTCTTGGTCTGGATCTCAGACTAATTTATCTACGGCAGATTTGTGGAGTGAATCACCAGCCTCACAACAGGATGGGTTTTATAAGCTTTAATATGAGATAATATAATAATAAGCAAGCAACAGTTATACTTCGCAATATTGAATATTGCATATAATGAATCAATAATATAGAAGAAAAGAAAGAACAAGCAGCTCCAGCCCGATAAGCACTCACCAATCAACACAGGATAACACAACACAGGTTTGCAAGTACACTCAAAGCATTATCATCACCTTCAACACCCAGCCTTGGGTAAAATAAGCAACACCAAGAATGGAGTAAACACATAGATGAGAGTCTTTCTCCTCAAAGCATCATCATCACCTTCAACACCTGTCCTCGGGTAAAAGGAGCAACACCGAGGGTAGGGTAAGCACATAGGTGAGAGTCTTTCTCCTCAAAGCATCATCATCACCGAGGGTAGGGTAAAAACATGGGTGAGATTCAGATTCTTTCTTCACAAGTCAGATTTCCTCTCATCATTAGGTTCCTTCTCACTCAAAGCATCGGATTCCTTCTTCCCCAGTTGGATTTCTTCTTTTCTGGTTGGATTTCTTCCTCTCCAGTTGGATTCCTTCTTCTCTTTCTTATGCCCCTTTGGAGGACTTAAAAAGGCACAGCAACCCCTCCCAATATGCAGTCCAGCGTCATGCAACTGGCCTTAGTTGTTTATTCTCTGCAAGGTGGGAACTGGCCAGGTTTCAAGCTCACAGGGTCAAAAGTTGAAAGTTCTGATGCACCAAGAGCTCATTAGTGCGTCAGGTGCCCCAAACAATAACATTGAGAGTGTTTACGGTCTTCAAAGTCTCTCCAAATTCCTCATTAATGGGCCCTCCTCTCCTAAGTCACTTAAGGACGGGCCCATATTATTAACTATCTATACAGAAAGTCTAATTGACTAGTAATGGTGGTCAGAGAACTGGGACTTTAAGGCCTGGTTTTATGGAGGTGAATATCTTTGTTGAATAATTAGAATGGGGAAAAATGAGAAAGAGAGCATGGTCTTTCTTCCTAAGGACCTTTTTTTGATTTTTCTAAAGAAAAACCTTTCCTCCTCCCAAACCTTATATACCCATCTACCAGCATCAACACCTTATCTTACCTGCTCTAAATCAATTTTTCTTAACCTTGGCACTACTTACATTTGGGGCCAGATTAATTTTGCAGGGTTGTCCTATACATTGTAGGATGTTGAGCAGCATCCCTGGTTTCTACTCACTAAATATCAGTAGTGTCCTCCATCAAATAATGACAATCAAACGTTTCCAGATATTGCCAAAATCTCTGGATGTAAAAAGCCTGCCAATTGAGAACCATGCCCAAAAAAAAAAAAAAAAAAAAATCAACCTAATAGAATTACTTTGCATCTCTATCAAGATATAAATTCTACCAAGGTTCAATCTTCTCCAAAATATTCTATAGTTTGCTCTAAAGGCAACAAAAATTTCAATTTTTCCATAACTTTTACGTCCAGAATAACAAAATAGAAATGAATCTCTCTAAAAATAACAAAATAAATATGCAAGTTTAAAATACATGTGCACATACATATAAATTAGAAAACAGTCTAAGGAAAAGTGTCCATAACAACTAATAATGAACAATATGATATAAAACAAATGGTTGGTAAAAACAAGTTTCTATGGCAAAAGAAAATGAAAACTTACTAAGTACTTCAACTGGCACCTTGCACATTTAATCACATTCTACTTTTAGCAATAATACGGTAGACTAGATATTCTGAAAATGTTTCTCTGTCTTTTCATAAATTACAAAAAAAAAAAAAAAAAAAACAACTGCTAACACTTTCTGGACTTTTTAGAAAGTAAGGGTAATATCTAAGGGACCAATCTCTTCCCAAAAGGAAAAACAGACTAATTTAAAACTTAAAATTTTCTGAAACGAAAATTTATAAATATGGAAAATAAGTCAGCTGAAGAGCAGATTAGACACATCTGAAGTGAGAATGAGTGAACTGGAAGGCAAAAAGAAAAAAAATACAAAGGGAACACGGATAATGCAAAGATAGACAAAAAAAGGAGGATAAAATCAAGAAGTAACATGCACTTAATCAATTTCTTTTCTAAACAGGAGAAAGCAGTATAAGAATGGGAAAGAGGAAACATTTGAAGAAAAATGGCTAAGATTTTTCAGATCTAACAAAAGGCACATATCTACAGGCATAGCTTATCAAAATTAGAATACATAAAATCCATAGAAGCATTATGGTAAAACTTCAGACAGATCTTTTTTTTTAATTATTTTTTTAGTCGTAGATGGACACAATATCTTTATTTATTTTTATGTGGTGCTGAGGATGGAACCCAGGGCCTCACACATGCAAGACAAGCACTGTACCACATAGCCACAACCCCAGCCCTCAGACAGATCTTAAAAGCAATCAAAAAGACAGAAGAAACAAAATTTGACACATTAAATAGACTCTTCAATGAAACATATTAACTTCAAGTGGTATGAGGGAGTAACTAACATAACCCCAGAAAAGCTATTTTTGAAATATGAGATCAAAATATTGATGTATTTTTATGTACCTTAAGAAGAAAAAAATATCTGAGAAGTTATTGAAATATAAAAAGGTAAGCAAAGAAACTGACAAGCACACAGGGCAAATCTAAACAGTCATCTGATTACAATAATGTCCATTTTATAGGAGGGAAAAACAAATTGAATCCTTTTTTCAACAATAACATGGTACTCTTTTTAAGGGCTCTCTTATTATATTAAAAGAATAACCCTAAAATGTTAGTATGAATATTATTATTTTCAATGGTGAATGTAAAAGAATATAGAATTTACAGCTTCCAAACCAGTACAATTAGAAAACAAAAACAAGAGCCGGGCGCGGTGGCTCAAGCCTGTAATCCCAGCACTTAAGGAGGCTGAGACAGGAGAATCGCGAGTTCAAAGCCAGCCTCAGCAATGGCGAGGCACTAAGCAACTCAGTGAGACCCTGTCTCTACATAAAACACAAAATAGGGCTGGGGATGTGGCTCAGTGGTCGAGTACCCCTGAGTTCAATCCCCAGTACCAAAAAAAAAAAAAAAAGAAAAGAAAAGAAAAACAAGAAATTGGCAATATTTTAATAAAATTAAACATACTTGCCATATAATCTAGCAATTCCCCTCCAAGGTATTCACTCAAGTGAAATGAAAATTTATATTTACCCCAAAACTTTTACATAAATATTTATAACAACACCACTGAAATGCCATCAAAAACTAAAAAGAGGCGCTGGAGTTGTGGCTCAGTGGTAGAGCACTTGCCTAGCAAGTGCGAGGCACTGGGTTCAATCCTCAGCACCACATAAAAATAAATAAATAAAATAAAGGTATCGTGTACATCTACAACTAAAAATTAAAAAAAAAAAAAAACTAAAAACAATCCAACGGCCCTTCAAATGGGAAATGGATAAATAAGGAACACTAGCCAGCAATAAAAACAAATAAACTTTGACCTTAACAACTAACTCAATCTCAAAATTATCAAGCAGAGTACAAGCAGGCAATCTAGAAAGGTTGATTCCATTTATACAATTAAAAAACCAAAACCTATAGTTTATTTCTGAAGAACCATAGATTCTTGTCCAGGACTGAATTTGAAAAACAAAGGTTATCAAAGTTTTTCAGGGTGATGAACAGCTTCATGTTCTGATTGTAGTGGTAGTTACATGAATCTATTAAGATTCATACACAAAGTTAATTTTAATGTATGCTAATTTAAGAAATAAAAAATCTTGTGGTGCACACATGTGATTCCAGCAACTTGGGAAGCTGAGGCAGAAGAATCACAAGTTCAAGGCCAGCCTGAGCAACTCCATGAGATCCTTCCTCAAAATAAAAAATAGAAAGGGCAGGGATGTAACTCAGTAGTAAAGCACTCCTGGGTTCAATTTCTAGTACCACAAAAACATGTAAAAATTTTTAAATTAAAAAAAAAAAACATAAGCACTGATTTCACGTTACTGACAATCTACAATAAGTACAATTTTTCCACTAACTAAAATTTGTTCTCATTTGAGGACCATCTTCTCACCTACCAAATTTAATTGCTTAAATGAACCACGTTCTTCACAGAATAAAACTGAAATGTTTGGTTTTTAATGTGTATTCCTGAAAATTGATGCCACTTCCCTTTATAGCTAAGCCTAGACTAGCTACCATGAGAGTTCAGTGTTTTACAAATACTTACTGTAATGATATTAGTCATACCTATTTGATGGAAGTGTTGGACAAGTAAACCACATCATTTTTACAGGGCCAATACTGAGGTACCACCCATTCCAAATCCTAAAATACACATTTTAAGTCTTCAGTTTTTTCAAAAAAAAAATTTTTGAATCATTGAATAACTGCACTATTGATGTTTCGAAAGTATGTTCACCAGTTAATTTGTTCCAAGTTCCAAAGTAACCTACTGGTGCAGTCCAATATGTTTCTGCAGTATAATTAAGTCATATACAGATCCCCAGGAGTTTTCATTTAATGACCACCACCCAGGTATGACTGTAACCAGATGGTGTGACTCATTCCATATGTCCACAAGTATGCTACTCTTAACCAGGCCTCAAACAATCTTGCAAATAGCCATTTGTTCGATTCAAATAACAATCTGTGCTAGATGAATAGAAAGCTTATTTCATTAGTTTTATTGTTTTCCTCCTGCTGGGGTAAAAGCTGGTTAAAATATTTTAATAGACTGAAAATTTATGTGATTACTAATTCTACTGGCAGAAATAAAGATAATTTGACATTAGATCTATTTCAATCTTATTTATTTAGTAAAATATTATACATGCTTCATATTGTGAAAATTACACAACTTAAAATCCAGAAAAGACAGAAGATGGCTTGTAAGGTATCAAAATAATATAAACTCTTTTGGGGGGGGGCGCTCCAGGGATTAAACTCAGGGGTACTCAACCACTGAGCCACATCCCCAGCTCTATTTTGTGTTTTATGCAAAGACAGGGTCTCACTGAGTTGCTTAGCACCTCGCTGTTGCTTAGGCTGGCTTTGAACTCGTGATTCTCCAGTCTCAGCCTCCCAGATAATATAAACTCTTGATGTCAAAACACCATGTATTGAACTGTTCAAAATTTTAGTCTATCCAGAGCCCATCTTAAAATACTGAGTGTATATACTAGATATAGGTTATATGTTTTATATATATACACATACACATATGTATACATGTATACACACATAAAAGTGTACAAATATACACACATAGGCAAATCATAGTTGTTATTTGTTTTGTTTTGTTTTGTTTTTGAAAGCCATAAATATCACCATTAAGGTCTTTGTAGTATTTAGGGCAAGCAACTAAGAAATAATATTTAAGTAGCGATTTAAACCTAATTAAGGCACTCCAGTTAACAGTAGGAGACCAAAAAAAAAAGTCTTCACTACCTCTCTGCAATCCTCCAATGAAATAACAGCAAAGGAATAAAAAAAAAATATTAACCAACAAGAGACAGGGACAGAAAACAAGGAAGGAGCCCAAAAACCACACTACAGTTTTCTAATAAAAGTTTAGAAGATAAAAATATATGCCCAGCCAAACACTGATACGACCTGTGAACCCAGCTACTCAGGAGTCTGAAGTGGAAGATCATTTGATCCCAGGAGTTCAGGACCAGCGTGAGTAACATAGTGAGACCCTGTCTCAAAATCAACAAAAGTGAATATGCCAGCAATAACCGACTTTGGAGAGAAAGCCAAAACAGAAGCTCATGCAGAATGGGGTAGGTCAAATGGAAGTTGATTCCTACTATGAAAAGATTCACTGAAGGAACTGGATACAGGTAAGGGCTTACATAAGGCCAAAAATCAAAAGACTCCCAGTTCCTAAACAACCACAAGCCTTCCTGCAACAGGCCCTAAGCAGAGTCTGAAGGAAAATTTAATGTAGACAGGTTATAAAAGAGACTCTGGACTCAAGCACAGATGAGGATTGTTATAGTGTGTCAGGCTAAAAACTGGAGATTATGTGAGACTCTACGCACCGAATGAGTTGATTCTGTCCTCAGTCACCTCCCTGAACTTGGCTTAGTTATGAAAGTCAGGCTTTTTTTTTCTTTCTTCAATCTCCCCCAAAAGATTAGAGCAAATATCTCTGAACTAGAAGGAAAAACAAAAGAAAGTTTCCAAACTAAACACAAAAAAAGCCTATCATACTGAACAAATGATCTACACCAAAATACTTCCATGAGGTCCCAAACAGCTGGGATAAGACCATAAATACAAAAAAAGAGAGGAAAACAATGGATCATGAGAATCAATAGGAATAACACCAATTTCTCAACAGCTACACTAAAAGTTTGAAGACAACTAACCAATGTCTATAAACTTCCAAGAATAAAGTATTTTCATCTTTGTGAATGTAGATAAACTATACATTTTTCAAATGAGGGCAGAATAAGACATTTTCAGCCACTGAGCTCTAAAAGTAACTTCCCATTCACCTTTAATCCAGTGGCTATTAGTGATGTGATGGGTCTAGGAAAGAGTCCAGAGCTGAAGGAAATTTCCAGAATGAAGATAGAAGTCCCAAGGTTTACAGCTACAAACAGAGGCTCAGAAAGCAGCACTTCCAGAACACAAAATTACAAAAAGAAGTATCACAAAAAATTTTAAAAAAGGATATGATAGATCTTATCATATTGAGAGCAATATGGAGATTATGTGAGACAACCAAATAAGTTGATTAAACTTCAGCCAAAGATAATTTATCCAGAAATATATTAATGCATACATGGAAATCAAATCAAATGAAGAAAACCTAACAGCCATTAATTTGAGAGGAAAGGCTACATAGGTGAAGAGGGTGGGGAAGAATGTTAAGGACCAAATTCTCCTCCTCCTCCTCCTCCTCCTACAGTAAAAAATTCAATGGAGGGCTGGGGTTGTGGCTCAGTGGTAGAGCACTTGCCTTGCACGTGTGAGGCCCTGGGTTCAATCAATTCTCAGCACCACATATATAAATGAATCAAATAAAGGTCCATCAACAACTAAAAATATATATATTTTTAAAAATTCAATAGATAAAAGCCAAAATTAAAAAATTAAAAAATAGCAATACTATGTTAGTTAGAAGTAAGAAGGTAAATATGGAAGGCAGGAACAGCGTAAAAATTCAAAGTCACTTTCTATGGTAATCAGAAATTGGGGGAAAGAATAAGGTTATTGCTATTTATGTATATGTATTCTTTCATTAAAAGTTAAAATTGAGCCAAGCGTGGTGACGCAAGCCTGTAACCCCAGCACTTAGAAAGAATGAGAAAGGAGAATCGTGAGTTCAAAGCCAGCCTCAGCAATGGCGAGGCACTAAGCAACTCAGTGAGACCCTGTCTCTACATAAAACACAAAATAGGGCTGGGGATGTGGCTCAGTGGTCGAGTGCCCCTGAGTTCAATCCCCCGTACCAAAAACAAAAAACAAAACAAAAAAAAGTTAAAATTGAATTAAAAGCAAAATATTAAAAAGAACAGAAAACAGCTGTTCTTGCTTTTCAAAATCAAATTCAAGTAATATGTATTTATAGGTTGTTGTAACTGATGAAAATACATTCCTACAATACCTTAGAAACTTAAAGTTCAAAAACAGCAAGTTTTTTTTTTAACTATACACTATCAATCTTTTTTAATACTTTTATTTTTTTTTATGTGGTGCTGAGGATTGAACTCAGTGCCTCACCCATGCTAGGCGAGCGCTCTACTGCTGAGCCATAACCCCAGCCCCAACACTAGCAATCTTTTAAAAGAAGTATCTACTAAACACAACTGCTCAGTCAGAACCACTAAGTCACCAAGAGGTAAAATGGCTTCAAGAGAAAAATGAGCAAAAGTTTTCACATTTTCTTACATATTAGTGCTACTAATTTTCATACTTCCCTTATCCAAGAGCTTACAACATTTAACATAAAATAAGGAAAGGACAAGTTAGAATCTGACAATTTCAAGGAAAATTCCTCTTCCTTTTCTGAACATATTTCTCTATAACTTGCATACATTGGTGTTATACCTCACCCTAAAGTAATACAAAATAAATCTATTATCTCTTTCAAGGACAGGCTTTGAATTACCCAAAAACAGTGATCATTATGTACTGCTCCCTTCCCTCTTAGTATTTTGTCTCTTAACCTAATAGAGAACTTCTGGTTCCAGCAAAAAGTTTCTCTCACCAGTGTTTCAAATCTCTCGATTACAATCTCCAGCTTGTCTTTTAAAAAGCAATCATAATAAAAGCAAGGTGTTATTATGACCTCCCTCTCTTAAAAAAAAATTAAGGTAGCAATCAAAAAGATTAATACCTTATTCATAAGTCTTTGTACAAAATATGCTCTAACTTAAAAAAAAATTATCATTCCCCATATTTCAAACAATCCAAATAGATTTCCTGTCCCCACTATAAAGCTGACCAATTTCATTTTAATCGTGTTTAATCAGGTGTTCTCTCTAGGGCAACAGCTCTCATGTATGAGGTTATAAAGGATGTCAAAAGGAACCCATTACTAATGGAAGTACTCAAAATTATAAATAATTTACATCTTTATATACATTAAAGGTATTCAAGTTAGTTGTGTTTCCCTAGACAATCATTACTTTGACTATTTAAACATTATTTACATTACTGACTGGGAAAAAATTGGAGGAGTAATGATATCTAGTCCTGAAGAGCTCCACAGGAGTTTCTCACAAATCACATATATTGCATAGAAAAAAAATATCAGTATAGGAGATCTGCTTGCTTTCCAAATAATGCTACTGAAACAGAGGAAATGGCTTTTAAATTAAGATCCAGAGGTCACTAAGTTTCTTAACTCTTTGCATTTAGAATCTAATTCATTGATACTTAAAATTTTAATACAAATAAAATTTTAAACAAATGTAAATACAAATTGTAAACAAATGTCAACTACTATACTTTATCTACTTTGGAACTAAAGGCCAAAGTGCTTATAATCACACTGTGCCAAAAACCATAGACAAATGACTACAAAACAAAAGTAATATGGAAATGCCATCATACCAAGTTAAAGTCAAATTGATGTCACCACCCCCTGAATGCTGAAGAGCTTTCCCAGTACTCACAGCAATGTACGGAAAAATCCCTATTTATTTGTTTTTGTTTGTTTGTAGTCCTTGGGATTAAACCCAGGGCCTTGTGAATGTGAGGCAAGCACTCTACCAACTGAGCTACATCCCCAGTCCAAGAACCCCCTTCTTAACCCATCCGCTGGATAAATCATGCTTCTTCTTCCCTTTGAAAAACCTATCACTAACTAATGCCTACTGCACACTGAACACTCATGGCTAGACAGCCACTCTCTCTCAACTCTTCCAACTATATTTTACCCTTGTCTGTTACAGTACTAGCTAAAGTATACAGCTTAACCGAACATTAAATAATGATAAGTAAAAATTGTTTCTATGTAAACTTAATGAAGTATATTAGAGACATCTAAATTGAGCCACTAGGAAAAGCTGTTATTTAACTGTTGTCAAAAACTGCAAAAACACTTTTCAATATCATAAAAATCTAGAACAATTCAATATCCAAATTACTCAAAGCAAGTTAAGAGCCAAGAGTAATGGCATGCACCTACAGTCCCAGCTACTCTGGAGGCGAAGGCAGGAGGATTACTTGAGCCCTAGTTTGAGGCAGCCTGTACAACAGAGCAAGACCCTGTCTCAAAAATAGAAAAGAGAGTAAGCATCAAATTGGTGGATTCATATTCAAAGAAGTCTTATGTGGTGTTCCATAAAAGCACTGGCAAACTATCTGTTAAAATAAAAACTAAGCTTGATAAGTAAAGAAAATAAACTCATAGTACATGGTAGGATAGATATGCCAAATTCAAAAGAACTGAACAATCAACACCATATTCCCACTGTATCCAGAATACACAACAGCAATTTCTGAATAAAATCCAAAGATAAGAACACATATTTTAACTATTTCTTCAAAAAAAAGACATAAACATATATAATACATTCATAACTATCTGTTCTGCCATTAAACTCTGAACTACATTTCCAGACTCTTTATTTTGAAACAGGGTCTAACTCACTAAGTTGCTTGGGCTGGCCTCTAACTTGTGATCCTCCTACCTCAGCCTCCTCATTCTCTAGGAATACAGGCATGGGCCACTACCACACCCAGCCTGGAAATTATATATTCTTTTTTTATGTGGTGCTGAGGATCGAACCCAGTGCCTTACGCATTCGAGGCAAGTGCTCTACCACTGAGCCACAATCCCAGCCCCTGGAAATTATATATTCTATACAAGTGAAATCAACTTTAGTTCTGCATCCCAACATCAAGCAAGGTATTGCAGCACAGGATCAAGAATGTCCACTAATTTCACAATTTAAAGTTATAGGCAGATAATAGTGCCTTCTTCATATGACTATTAGTAAAATAATGCCTACTCTACATCTAGTATTGGATAAATGGTACTAGTAATTATTATTATTGTTTATTTTAACAATGCTTAACTGTTATATCCCTAAAATACGGGATAGTGTCTCATTCAATTAAAAAAAAAAAAAAAAGTCCTACAGTTAAAAAAAAGTGTCGCTGGGCATGGTGACACATTCCTGTAATCCCAGCACTTTGGGAGGCTGAGACAGGAGAATCTCAAGTTCAAAGCCAGCCTCAGCAATGGCGAGGCACTAAGTAACTCAGTGAGACCCTGTCTCTAAATGAAATACAAAAATAGGGCTGGGGATGTGGCTCAGTGGTTGAGTTTAATTCCCAGTACCAAAAAAAAAAGTGTCAAATAATTCTGCCACTTATTATAAATGGAAATTTTACTACATTGTTAAAACATCTTACTGAATGCAGTCATATTAGAGAATCAAAACAAGTGAAAAAAGGAATTAGGACTATAAATCCCTACCCACTAGGACCTCCTGAGGTCCTAAATATTATAAACAGAGTTTCTAAGAGTATTTGATTGCGGTCCATCCTTTAAAAAAATTAAATACTTTTTATCTGTTCAGTTTTTTTTTTAAAGCTTTTTTTTAGTTGTTAATGGACTTTATTTTATTAACTTATATGTGGTGCTGAGAATCGAATCCAATGTGTCACACATGCTAGGTAAGCGCTCTACCACTGAGCCACCACCCCAGCCCTATCTGTTCAGTTTTAATTTTAAAAAATAAAATTATTGGAATACTTATCCTAAGAGTCAAAACACTCACAAAAATTAATAGAGAGTAAGTTACTATCTAGCTACATTCATCACCTGTGAAGGTCCAAGTTTGAACACAATGGCCACATAAAATAGCTGTCATTAAGAATGGCAAACTTTTGCAAATGTCATTTTTTATTTTATCTAAACCCTCAGTGAAAATTTTATGAATTTTTTAAATAGGGTAATCTTACATGCCTTATTTCATATTTATACCTGAGTCCCATCCTGGAATATATTATGTATTCAACAAATATAGTCCTTTGTTGTAGTTTTGCAATACTGGGGATTGAACCAAGGGCCCTCACACATGCCAGCAAAACGCCCTTCTCCCAGTTCTTTTTTATTTTTCATTTTAAAATATGCTTTCACTAAATTGCCAAGCCAGTCTTGAACTTGCGATCCTCCTACCTCAGCCTCTCGAGTAATTGGGATTACAGACATGCAGCACAGCACCCAGCTCTTAATACAAATTAAAAACTGAAGCTAAGGAAATGGATCCAAGCCAACCTATACACAGTGGCCTTATTAAATACTTTGCCCTAAGTCACAAAATTAGTAACAGTGTCAAAATCTGACATTAAAATTCTTATTCTTTCAATTATGCTATGTCATCTACATAATAAATATATAATAATTAAACTCAGTAGTTACATATTCTTCCTAAGTTACAGACAAAAATTCTCTCTATCCCCTCAATATTCTACAACAGACTCCCACCCAAATATTTTGTAGTAGTGGGGACTGAACTCACTTGGAATTTCAAAGACAATAATTTATTCTCTACTAATTTTGTGGGCATTCTATTATAGTAAATCTTTATTCTAAGAATTTTAGTTCTTAAAACGGAATAGATAAAAAAGGTTTTTAATGTCCTCCACCTCTCCTGTAAGACAGGATCTCAGAAAATTGCTCCCAACTCTCAATCTCCTGCCTCGACTTCTAGGGTTATCTGGGATTACAGGTAAATGCCACAATGCCCAGCCTCTGCAGCAGACATCTGCTGGTTCAGACTCCTGTATCCTTCCAAGAATCTGAAATACCTGATTTGAGAACTCTACTTGGGGACTTGGGGATCCTTCTTCCAATGAAGGCAAAGTAGTCTATCCTACCAGAGTACTGGTTCAAGTTAGCCACAAGACCTAAACTAGCCCAATCAAACTGAAAGGCAGAACTTCGGCAAATGTAGACCAATAATATAATTAAGACAGTATATGGCTGGGCACAGTGGCGCATGCCTGTAATCCCAGCAGCTCGCCTGTAATCCCAGCAGCTCGGGAGGCTAAGGCAGAAGGATCACGATTTCAAAGCCAGCCTCAGCAAAAAGCAAGGCACTAAGCAGCTCAGTGAGACCCCGTCTCTACATAAAACACAAAATAGGGCTGGGGATGTGGCTAAGTGGTTGAGTACCCCTGAGTTCAATCTCCAGTACCAAATAAAAAATGTGGCCTCAGAAGCTGGGGTAAACATGTCTGAATGAGAGAAATCTAAGCAATATCATTAAGATACTGCATTAAGTCTCACTTTACACCAATGAATAACTTTCCTTCAGATTTTTAAATCAATTTGAGTCAGGTCTCTGGTAACAACTGAAAAACTCCAAATTTAAGTTTTGAATTAGGATGTTTCTTAACATGTAATGTCCTTTCCAATGTTTCTCATCAATTGGGCACCTATTATATACAAGGCATTGTATGAGATGTTTAAAACAAAACATCCAAAATCTATAAAGTGAATTTTACCCTCACCATTTCATATATGAGAAAATGCAAACTCACGTATTGAACACCATTCTCGATACCACATAGCTATTACTTGGAACCAGAATTCAAAAGTAGGTTTAACTAGCTCATAAGTACTTGATCCATGAACTACATACAGGAAGCTGCCTGCTGCATGGAACTTGTCTTTAAAGGTCTTTACTCAGGTATCAACTCTTCTATGAAGACTCCTGTATCCATTGATGTATTTCACAGTACACTCACAGAAAGGAAATATTACAATGCATTGTAACTACATGTCTACTTGCTTAGAATGCATCTCTGTAAGGATAACAGGATCCAGATAATTCCAGTGCTTCCCACAGTTATTTGCTACAGGCAAAATGAAACAAAAGAGAAATGAAGTCCTATCTGTTAGATTAAGTTCCACTAAAATAAGCAATTATCATTATACTGAGATATCTTTTTACATAGAATGTTTCTAAAGCATGGAGTTTAGGATGAAATTTGAAAATATTTCCTTTATATTATATATTTACTGCAAGGAAAGTATTTTCTGTACTTTTGAAGGACTACACAGAAATGCTGGAAATCTAGAACAGGAAAATATATATGCATTTCCAACCAAATACTTTAAATGTACCAAAGGACCTTGCATTTAGTAAAATCAAGACATACTTAAGCTCCTATTAAAAGTCAAATACAAGTTAGGTGCGGTGGAGCACGCTTGTAACCCAGCTACTGGGGAGGCTGAGGCAGCAGTACAGCAATTCAAAGCTAGCCTGGACAGTTTGGCAGCACCCTATTCCACAGTAAAATCCTTTTGCAAAAGGCTGGAGGATGTGCTTGAGTGGTTGAATGCTTGCCTAGCATGTGTGAGGCCATGGGTTCAATTGCCAGTACTGCAAACAAAAGTAAACAAATAAATAAAATTTAAAAATTTTAAGTCAAGCACACTTGAAACAGATTAGACTATTAGATTAATATCTGAACCGAAGTTGCCAACATGTCACTTGACTTCCAGGCTTTACTTCATTTACAAATGAAAAGCATGAACCAGCATATCTCTTAAATACCACCTACCTCTGGCAACTTCTGTTTCCCTGACTACACAACCAAAACGTAACTTTGGGGATTCTCTATCACACTATTTTAATGCCGAGCATAGTACTTACCCCTGACACTTTTATTATTTAAGTATTACCATTTCCCCATGAGAATATAAGTGCCAAGAGAATAAGAACCTTGCTGTACTCATCACTACACCTAAGGCTTCACATAAAACCTAGTACACACCTCCAAAAATGAGTGCAATAACCATGGAAAACTAATATCTCTTTGCTCAAATAAAATAAAAAACTAGAGTAAAGAGTACACTAACCGAAACGTCCTGTATGTTCCAACTTGTAGAAAATCCGTCTTCCTATTTATTACTTTTTCTCAGTACAAAGATTTTGAGATTTACAAACTCCCACTTCGTTAGTAACTTACTTCGAATCCAAGAAAATTAGTATATAAAAGCATCTTATCAGTTTCAAAATCATCCGACTTTCCAAATCAAATTTCACAGCAAAAAAAAAAAAATCTCAGAAAAAAAAATTACCAAACTAAAGCTTAATGAAGAAAAAAAAAAGATACCAACCATCTAATTCAAGGCGGCAATCTGTTGTTTGAAACAAGGCTGCCTTCCCATCTCTCCCCATTTCTGTGTACAAGCAGGACACTTGCGTATTGATCCAGAAGCCCCACAGACACCACAACCATATTTAGAAATTACACAACCCATAACCAGTACCTTACTTCCATTAAAACTTTCGCCAAACTCAAGACTCCCTTCGGACGACAGAGCTAAAACCTTACAACCTCACATCTGCTTCTCCGCCTCCCCCTCCCGCGATTAGCCCCCTCGAACTCTTTTCTTGGGACCCACATCCCTGCCATCGAGAGGTTTTAATGCTGGCATATTCCTGAGTGCCTGCTGTCTCACGGTTACCTGGGTGCTCCGGAAGCGAGGAGACCGGCCGCAGCCGAGTCTCCGCTCGCCCCCTCCCCACCCCCGCACGGCGCCCGGCAGGTGCCGGGCTGGGAACCGCAGCGCCTGAGCGGCCGGGAGGCGGGGCACACAAAGGACCCGCATGGCCCTCCCCAGCCTCCCCAGTCTATCCCACAGCCCCGCCAGGCCCTCGCCGCGGAGCCGGGGGCCCAGGCGGCGGTCGCCGCCGCTCGGCGGAACCAGGGATGCTCGCCCCTACCGCCCACTCCCGGACCCACCGCCGCCCTCGCCCCACCCACGGAGGCTGCCCAGCGGCTGGACCCTCGCCCGGCAAAACCGAAAGCGCTTCCCGGCCGCTCGCCCGGGCCGAGCGCATCCCGCCCGCCATCTCCTCCGCCCCGCCCCGCCCCGCGACGGCGCCCCGCCGCCGACCCCCGCCCCAGCCGGCGCCTCAACGGCCTCCCGCGCCGCGCGGCGTCCCCCGGCCGGGCAGGACCCCCGCCCGCCGCCCGCAGCCCGGCACTCACAGGCTGCCGGAGCAGGAGGTACAGACGAAGGAGCCGACCGTCATGTTCACGTAGGTGGGGCCGCGCTGGTCGCAGTCGAAGCACTTTCGGTTGTGCGGGAGGCCGGTCATGTCCCGCAGCATCTTCAGGTGCTTCTCCTCCTGCTTCCGCTTCGCGCTGGCCGCCATGGCCGCGGCGCCGAAGGAGGAGGCCGGCAGGGCCGGGAGCCGGGCGGCGCTGCGCCGGGGGCCCGCGGTCCCACGGGCCGCCCTGGCCGCGGCCGCAGCCCTCCGTCAGCGCGTGCCGCCCGCGCCGGACCCGGCGGCCGCGGCGCTGCTCGGCTCGACTGGGCTCGACGCGGCGCGGACGCTGCGGAGCGCGCGCTGACGGGCCACACCAACCGGCCAGGCCGGGACAACCGCCGCCGCCGCCACCTTCC
>CM053402.1:150825142-150882064 GCA_028644305.1 Xerus rutilus | reverse complement strand
CGCCGGGGGCCCGCGGTCCCACGGGCCGCCCTGGCCGCGGCCGCAGCCCTCCGTCAGCGCGTGCCGCCCGCGCCGGACCCGGCGGCCGCGGCGCTGCTCGGCTCGACTGGGCTCGACGCGGCGCGGACGCTGCGGAGCGCGCGCTGACGGGCCACACCAACCGGCCAGGCCGGGACAACCGCCGCCGCCGCCACCTTCCCGACTTCTCCTGAAGGGAAAAGACGACGAAGGGGGACGG
The DNA here is from genome assembly GCA_028644305.1 of Xerus rutilus. Taxonomy (NCBI): domain Eukaryota; kingdom Metazoa; phylum Chordata; class Mammalia; order Rodentia; family Sciuridae; genus Xerus; species Xerus rutilus. The sequence goes on along the minus strand of CM053402.1, from coordinate 150,881,826 downwards.
CAAGAGGAGGCCCACCCCGGGCGGCCAATGGCCAAGTGTCAGGTAGCGCCCTCTGCTGGCCAGGAGGAGTCACTGCGGCCACGCTGAGGCCTGGGTCGGGGGTGGGCGGAGTATGGAAGACAATGCTGATAATAAATAATAGACAATGTTATTGAGCACCTACGTGTGCTAAGCGCTTCACATAAGTTGCCTTTCTCCCTACGTAAATCTCTCCAAGGGATGCCCACTGCTTTGGGGATAATCCAGATCCCTCACTGTGTCCTAAGAAGCGCTCCATAGTCTAGCCTAGTTTACCTCTTCCACATAGTTTATCCTCATCCACTGTCACAAGGAGTTCGCATTTGTTGCTCAAACCCGACAAGCTCCTTGCTGACTCCTGTCCTTGACGTTTTCTCTATACCAGGGTTTGTCGACCTTGCCACTATTGACACTCTGAACCAGTTGATTTTTCAGTGTGGAGACTGCCCTGTGCGGTGTAGGACATTGGGCAGCATTCCTGGCCTCTGCCCACTAGACGTCAGAACACCCCTTTTCCCCCAGCTGTGGCAACCCAATCTGCCGAGACACTGCCAAATACGCAGGGAGATTTAGGTGGGTGAAAAACACTACTGTAGAAGGAAAAGCAGATCTTCCATGGCAGGCACCTTCCACATAGGGACTCAACTGTCACCTTAGCCAGACTGTCCCAGATCCACCTCCTTAATGTTGCAGATCTTCTCCCTGGAAGTTGCTCTCTGTCAAATTGTTATGTTGCATTTCCTTTCGTAGTTCCAGCTGTTGGAAGTACTGCATCTTATTTAGCACTTACTGTGTCATCTGATCTATCTAGCTCTTTAAAGGCTAGCCTGGCCTCTGTATTTTCTTCCCTGCTTCATCCATTTCCCTCCCAGAGTTGGACACTTAAGTGCTCAGTTTTTATGAAATGAATGCATGAAATGTATCTAATCTTTACATCAACCCTTTGAGGTAAGCATGATTGTTATTTCCATTTCACCAGTCAGAAGAATTAAGTGCTAAGGAGCAAATAGATTTACCCAAGTATTCGTGTCTGGAAGCTGGGATTCCAACCCAGTCACACTGCAGAACCCGAGTCTCTTCACCACTGCAAGTATCAACTGCCAGGAGGATGTTAGAAACCATCCCTGCCCCCTATTTCTCAAAGGAGTACAGGGAGACCAAGAGAATGAGAGCTCCAAAAGCACATAATAGGGCGTCTTTTCACAAAGTTAGCAACCATTAATGATCAAAATTCATTCACTGAGGATTACGAAATGATATTCTGATTCTATCATTCCTGCTTCATTATTTTTGCTGAAATACTTCTGTAAAGAGAAAACGTCTCATCTACTATTTGGTACAGTTCATGTCAGAGAGACAGGATAAATGTTTGATTTTTTTATTCACAAATTTTCATGTCACCTTCCAGTGGAGATCGCTATTTTTAAGTATCATTTATAAATTCAAGGATTTAGACTTATTTGATGTCCTTGACGCTCACGTCATCTCATCATTGGCCAGTGGGAGCCTCTTAAAGTTGGCTGAGTGTTTTGACAAGACCCTGACTTAAGGTCAAATAGTGTTCTGCTCTGGCAGGGCCCTGAGCTGTTCAAGAGATGAGAGCATTGAAATGTCGAATCCTGGACGGATCAAAACAAGGCTGACATCCCAGCCTGCCCGACTCTGGCAACTAGAAGTCACCCAGCATTCTCTCGCTCATTACCAGCAAATGCCCCCCTACAGCCCGCGGCTTGTTTCTATATTTGCGTGCTCACTCGTCCTTTGTTTGTGCTCGGGTTGTTTATCTCTCCGTGGTCCATCATCTGATACATTCCAGAACCAGCAGCCCTGACTACAGCACCTTATACAGACAGTGAGTGAGTGGGTGTTTTATTATTGCGCTTTGTTGTTTTGAAGAGGCACAGGCAGGTATTTCCAAACTATTGATCTATAAGAAAATGAAGTTCAGGTGAAATCCAAGATGTTTCTTTCAAGTAAAGCTGGAAGTCCAACTCACCTGCCAAACATTGGCTCTTTCACACCATGTATAATATCAAAGCAGCTTTCTGCTTTTAAAAATTCCGGGGAGAATTTGCCATGTGACCAGCAAGATTATTTATTTTCCCTCCCTTAACCCTCACCACAACGCAGGAGGTATTATTAGCCCCGCTTTATAAACAAGGAAACTGGAGCTCTGAAAGGCGGGCTTGCCTGAAGGTAGGCATGAAGTCAGGATTCAAATTCAGGTCTGGCTGCAGGGTACCAGCCTCTGCTTCTGGTGACTGAATACTGACTCTGCTCTTACTGGATTTGCAGAATAGAAATTACCTTCAGATATGTTAACTCTGCAGCCAGAGTAAATCTTTTCAAAATGCAAATGTAATCCCAACCTTCACACTCTGCCCCCCACTTAAGCCTTTCCACCACTTCCCAATTGCTTTCATGAAAGAAACCCCAGGAGGCTCAGAAGCCTCCTGCCCACCACAGTAGGTCTCTCCCACCCCGACCCAGCCTTACAGTGCTCTGGGTCCTGCAGGCACCACTCTAAATCTCCACCACCGCTACACACCTACTTGTCTGCTTTATATATTCTCCTTTCTAACCACCACAGGGCCTTTGCATATGCTTTTTCTCATTGTTTGTTTCTAGAAACACTCTTTTGTCTCTTTTCTCCCTTCTCGGCCCTCAAATCCAACTCAGTATCTATTTTTCAGAGACCCTTCTCTAACATGCCAGCCAAGTCAAGTTCCATAATACATGCTCTTAGCCCCATGAACCTGTTCTTGCTAGCATTTAATGCTATGGCTGTTTACGCTGCTTTGTGATTTTCATAGTGGTCTCTCACCCTCCTGCACACGCACACTGCAGGTTTCATTTAGGAAGGAACCAGGTTGGTCTTTGCTTACCATCTTTTCTCTAGCACTTAACATAGGACTTGGCACTTAGAAGGGGCTCAGTAAATATTGGTTGACGGAATCTATAAATATACAGGTGGGGTACTAAAGATTAAAGCTTCCTTCAGTCTTAGGCAAAGGGTACAGTATTCTGCTTATTGTTTTCTCTGCTATTTTGGCTCTCAGAATACCTACAGTTGTGTCAAAGCTTACAATAGTTTTGTTAAGGAACTTGCAAATTCTGAAATCAAACCTGCAATGGTAAAGAATCTAAAGCCACTGGAATGCTGACTGACTCTGACTTGCTTAAAGGCTCTTGCCTGTCTTATCACCAGGGGTGAGTCAGAGAAAATGTCCTGAACAAACCCTGGTGTTTGGAGAGGACCCATCGAGCCAGCACGCCAGGAAGGGAGCTGCCAACTCATCCTTGGCTGCCCCGCCCTCCACACCCAGAGGAGGCCCCCTTTGTCTACCAGAGAGCAAAGTAGGACAAGCAAAGACAAACACTGTGGGATGACCAGTGGTGGCTTTGTCCCTCCCCGAGTCTGAGCAAAGAGAAGAGGGCTTCTCATTCAGGAAGGGCCTCGGCTGAAACTCCTGACAGTACCTGAGTGTGACAGAGACCACCCACAAAACACCAGTTGTTGACAGACACACCCATGTGTGGTGGCCCTCCTTGTCACCTACAGCATTGAGTTCCTGCTGTTGATAAGTCTTGGACTTTGCTAGTGAACGTCAGTTGCCTTCTTTTGTTTACCTGCACCTGAAAAGAGCTAACTTAAGCTTAATTGTGTAAAAACATGCCTGATATCTCTTCTTATTTTAATTTTCTGAGAGTCTCAAAAAAATTGAAGTGGCCATGAGTTCTGTCTGAGGCCACTTAACCTTTCTCCTGAACCCTCCACTCCTATCTTTCTTAAACCTTCAGAAGCCCCAGATCGTCCTCCAGACAGCCAGCCTCAGTCGAATGACTTAGGGTGTTGGGGAGATTTGTTCTCCATTCTTAGGGTCTTCAGCTCCTTCTTTCCCTCAAACCCTTGATACAGAAAGCTGATTTTGAGTACAAAGAGGACTTTGCTGACAGCAATAAGCATTTGCAGTGTAGGGAAAGTGGAGCTTTGAGTTTTGCATTTTGATTAACATTCTTCGCTCCCCATGGCTGGACTGTTTCCAGCTTTTGGCCAAGAAACCAATGCTAATTTTTATGGCCCATGTAAGTAATGCAAAAGAAAAGTAATGTTGTTCCCATGAACTTCCCAGGCCCCAGCAGGTTTCAGAGTGAATTACCACAGGGCCTCAAGCAAAAAGCACTGAGGAATAATATTCAACTAGATTTTTTTTTCTCTTCTCTTCTTTTATACTGCCTTCCTTTAGCTGTGGTTTGATTATTTTTAACATTGCTTCCTGACTTGCTTTTTAATTTGCACAAAGCAGCCAGAGAGAAAAAGAAGAGGGGGAAAAAAACCTACAGAGAACAAGCAGTTGGTGTGTACTTCCTGGAAACACTGGTGTGGTTTCTGGGTACACACTGCAGAGAGCTCCCAGAGCATAGGAGCATAGGAGCCAGACACCCAAAGGGCAGGACACCAAAGCACTAGTTCTGACAGGTGGTCACCTGGCCTCCGACTCCTTACAGATGCCAAGGAAAACAGATGTCCCAGCCGTGCCCTCCAGCTGTCCCTGCTGTTGAAGACCTGCTTTGTCTTTTACCTGGATTTGTTTCTCTACTCTCATTTGGGAGCTTTCTCTCACCAGCAGAATTCTGTGCCCTCTGAGAACAGGCACCAGGTCATAGCCCTCTGTGCCTCCATTTTGTGGAACACAGAAGATGCTCTGCTGTGTCAGTTGGCTGACAGCTGCACCTAGACTTAGCATTATCCATTTATCAGAAAGGCATTTTCTGGATTTCAGAGGGAAACTAGAAATAGTTTTAGCCTTTTTTCCTTCATTCATTGAAGATGTACTGAGCACCTACCGTCTGCCAGGTTCTGTGCTAGAAACTGAGGCTGCTACACTGAACAAAGCAAAATCCCTAGTTTTCTGGAGCTTGTGTTCCCACGAGAGGGAGAACAGACAATAAACACATTAATATAGTGGACCAGGGGCTTGAGTGGAAAATGAAGCAGCCTTGGGGAATGTAGTATGAAAAGAGAGGATGCTGCCAGCTGGTCAGGCAGGTGCAGGCAGGTGGGACAGGGGAAGTTCTCAGAATCGCACATATCAGAAAACCCAGATAAAACAACCTGGCTTGGAGACTCTGCAGCCAAGCAGCCTCCCTCCCGTGGTCAGTTGGTGCTGGCATCAGGAATCCTGGGCTGCCCTAACTGCCTGTAGAGAACTTGAATCACAATCTTCAGAAGCCAAGAGAGAGCGGATAGGTCCCTGCCTCCACAGCAGGAAGAGAGTTCCGGGTAAGAAACGCCCCATTCTCCTTGTCAATGGGACGTTGTTCCTGCCCTCACTGAAAAGAGAAAGGGGATCTTCCCATCTGGTTCAGGGGAAAGAAAGGGGCCCCTGTGGGGAAAGAAACCTGCTCTAGTTATCAGAAAAGAAACACCACAGTTCTTGCTCAACCCTCAGAAAAGGAAAATGGACCCTACCCATCAGCCCACCATTTTGAAGGGGTCAGATGGAGGTGGTATTTTAAAAGTGGGCCTCTTATAAAAAGGCTCATCTCTTCCCCTTTGTATTCCTCACCAAGTGCAAGCAGATAAGTAGAGGCTCATCAGACAACTTTAGGTGCACTGAGCACAGAGTAACTCCTGGAGCCCTGCTGACTGGTGGCACATTGCCCCTCATCCCCTGACGAGAGATCTGACTGCATGGGACTTGGGACTCTGTTCCTGATACCCCACAAATGATGACTGGCATTTCCAGTGCTAAGCACCAGGCGGTATACAAAGCACTCTCTGTAGAGAAAGCCCATTAATCCTCACAGCAGCCTTTGGAGGTGGATTTTATCGTTACACCCATTCTACAGATGAAGAAACAAAAGCCGTGGGCTGAGGAGCTTGCCAAGGACAAGCCATGGTGAGCCATGAACTGAATTTGAAGGCCACGGGTTTGCTTCAGTCAGCACTGTACTCCGTCAGATCCTCCTGGGAATCCGAGCGCTACACGACAGCAGGAAAGGCCAGGAGGCCCTAAGCTAGTCTCCAGCGGTACTAACACCCAGGGACATGAACTGGGCTTGTTCAGCCTGACCTTTCTGCTTTTTAAGGAAACCAACCCACCCCAGAACTTCAGGCTGAGCACACAATACACTTATTCTTCCTCAAGAAGTTACTTATATTAAGAAAGATACCTGAGAAGTTCAACATACCAAGCTACCCTGCCGAAAATATCCCAAAGATTCACTTAGGTAATTGTCACTGTGTGGATGGGTCCTTGCCGTGTGTGCTTACAGCCTTACAGCAAAGTGGCCTTCCACAGTGGGAGAGCCCTGAGGAACTGCAGGGGAGAAGCCTGGAGCCATTTTTACCATAGGATAACCTCTCTTATCATCACTCTGCCCTGGGCTACTAACGATTCAGAAGTGCAGGGAAACATCAAATCAGAAAAATGCTCCTGGCACCTGGCACAAATGTAAGCCGCGCTGGCGTTACTTCTGCTGTTTTGAACATACCTACCAGTTCTTCTTGGTTCCGTGTGTTGCTAGGAAGGCAGGATGTCAACCACGACTGAGGTTCAGCTGCACTTTGCCAGAAGCTGCTGCGAGCGAGCCACCTTACGTGTGGCTACCCTTCGACCAGCTCATTGCTGCACTTTGATTGGTCAGGATCACTTGTGGTCTGAAAGGCAGTTGGTGTGCATGAACCACTCTACTGTTCTCAGTCCGTGCAAGTTTCCATGTGTTCTAAGTAAATACCTGACAGTGTTCTGTTCCATCAGTTTTGTAGACAGAATACTCCAGAACCCCTCTAACTGCAGAAACAGCATGCTCATTTCTTGATGTATTATGTGGAGTGAGAAAGGGAGCAATGTGTGTGTGTTTAGGAAATAGTGTCAACTTTCCCTTTATCAGACCTCTACCTCCCCTGTGCCTGTACCTGAGGAGACAGGGCAGTACAGTGATTAAAAGCTCAGGGTCCAAGGTGAACAGTCAGGTTCCAATCTTAGATCCTCCCTGGAAGCTTGAGCAAGTAACTGACTTTTCTGGGCCTCAGGGTCCTAACTTGTGTTGAGGTAGTATCACCTACCTCATAAGATTACTATGAGGGTTAAGTGACCTAATCTACCAACATCAGTTAGTATCTGGAGATAGTGATCATTAGGGGTCATTATCATAATTATTTTATTTCCATCTCTTCCTACCAACCACCACCTCCCTTCACTCTAGCTAGATATAGAGAGAGTAGAAAGCAAATATGTGCGTGTGTGTTTGTATACATATATATTCTTCCTATAGCACCTATTTAATTTTTTTTTCCTTTGCAGTACTAGGGCTTGCCCAGTGGTGCTCTACCACGGAGCTACACCTGCAGCCCTTTTTATTTTATTTTCACTTGAGGCAGGGTTTGCTAAATTGCCTAGGATGACCTCAAACTTGTGACCCTTATGCTTCAGCCTCTTAAGTAGCTGAGATTATAGAAGTGAACCACTGGCTCATTTTGTTCATTAGTATCCTAAATAATACATGGATACGATCTTATTTTACATATACATATGTTTGTGTGTAAGTTAAATTGCACACAACTGTTGCTGCAGTGGGCTGAAGTATCCCCCCAAAATGTCACATTCACCTGGAACCTCAGGCTGTGATCTTTGAAAATAGGATCTTTGAAGATGGAATTATTTGGGGATTTCAAGATGAAATCATCTGATTAGAGTGGACCCTCAGTCCAGAGGAGATCCAGACATACAAGGAGGAAGGCCATGGGACCAACAGAGGCAGAAATACGCTGCCACCAGCCAAGGAATGCCAGGGACTGTTGGATATGGGAGGAGGCAAGGAAGGATTCTTTTTTAGAGCCTTTGGAGGGAGCACAGACCTGCTGCCACCCTGATGCTGGATTTCCAGCCTCCAGAACTACAAGAATAAATCCTTGGTTGTTTTCAGCCACCTAGGCCGTGACAGTTTGTTCCTGCAGCCCTAGGACACCAACGCAGCCAGTACAAATCAGCACCCCTCTCTAGCAGTAATGTCACTTTGTTACCTTTCCAGCCCCTTCTGTGCTCTTGCACACATTACTTCATGTGGTCGACAGCAGTCACATTTGGTGAGCATGGCTAAACCATTTCTGGGCACCGGCCCCACGTTCTGCAGCCTGATTGCAGCCAGGCAGCTGTGGAGCACAGCGGCTGCTGTCCCCAGGGAACCCAGTGAGCAACCTTTGTTCCCTATGAGCATTGCCTCTGGTTTATAGTCATTAAAACACAAGAAATTGTCTAGAACAGTGTCTCGTTTTTCATAATGCACAGGTTTTCAGAGTCATTTTAACAACTTTTACTTCCCCTTTCTTCATGTGGGTTGCATTTTTGGTCTACTTGAAGCATCTTCCACTGATCTGATTAATATGGGTCTATTCTCTGTAAGAACAAAATTTCTATGTGAAGTGAGCTTCACCACATTTCCCAACTGTGAACACGACACTAATTATCCACTGCGTGAAGAGGGATCTTCACTTACAAAGTTTCAATGGAAAGAGTATTATTAGGAATCACCCAGGCCAGTTATTCTTGACAGCTTTGGGGTGCAGCCCTTTTTAAGAATCTGACAAGTGATATTAACGCCCTTTCCCTGAACTGTGCACTCAATATATAAAATATCATCTCAGTCTGGTCTGGGGCCAGGTTAAAATCTCCCTTGCCTTACTGAGGAAAATGAAGGATCTGGTGACAGAACTGGAACAGGAACCCAGATTTCCCTATCAACATCTCTCTGCTGATGACAGGTCCCCTCCTCTCAGTCTGAATCCCCAGTTTGCCTGCAGGGATGGCCAGGGAGGGAAGGAGAGCCCTGCTTGGGTTTGGTTGGGTTTTAATTTTTTGTTTGTTTTTTGTTATTTTTTGTGGTCCTGGGGATTGAACCCAGGGCACTCTACCATGGAGCTGTATTCCCAGCTCTTTTTATTTTTTATTTTGAGACAGGATCTCACTAAGTTGCCCAGGCTAACCTTGAACTTGTGAGCCTCCTGCCTCAGCCTCTCGAAGCTGGGATTATAGGTGTGCCCTACTGCACCCAGCTATGAAGGATAAGGAGGGGGATGGACAGGAGGCGGAGTCCAACATCTCATCCTTAGACACAGGCGGTGGCGGGCCTCCACAGTGACTGTGTGACATGGCGCTCCTCCATTCTCCACCAAGGCCAGGGCAAAAGAAAACAGCTTTAGGGCTGGGGATATAGCTCAGTTGGTAGAATGCTTGCCTCACATGCAGAAGGCCCTGGGTTTGATCCCCAGCACCACCAAAAATTAAAAATAAGTAGAATAAATAAAAGAAAACAGCTTTATATTACAGCAAGCAGGCCTTGGATAACCCAGGAAGAATTCATTTTAAGTAACAATCTTTGTATTCATGAAGAGAGCTTGTATCATGTCCTCTTCAGGCCTCTTAAAAATAGACCAGCAGCTCATCTTTCTAAAATGATTTGAATGTCGATAGATATGAAGGCAAGAATACCGCTCGTCAAGGTGTTAAGTACTACAGTGTCTTTGCACACTGATCCTGCCGCACGGGCCAGGAGCAGACATCCTTTACTGGGCGGACCATTTGTGACCTACAGAGGCGTGGCCTTAGGATCTTTCCTGCTCCAGGGTTATTCCAGATGATCTCGGTTGGCAGTGAGCTCTGCACCCCGTTTGCTCTCCTACAACTAAATGACCTTCGCTGGTAGTCTCTTGTGATTGGATATTTCCTTGTAGTCCCACTTACACTTTCAGATGGCTTTACTTGGTTCAGCAGAGGCCTGGAGATTTCTCTTTCTAGGGCAGTAATCTCTCCTAGGATTCCTTCGAATAGCTGTACTCCTGCATTCTCAGTCATGTGAAATAATTAAGAAAGGCCTAAGCACTCTTGCTTATAACTTACGTATGTTTACATACACTAGGAAGACCTTTCTTCAAAAGTTTTAAGTTCTGTCTTATTATTGCTCTTAGGTTCTGGATCTTGATTTTTTTTTTTGGTCCCCTCTTTACATATGATCTCCCCCACACAAGGGCCCCTCTCTCTCTTGCTCTCTTTCTCTGTTTCTCTCTCTTGTTCATTGGACTGCATCTCTACCATTGCATTTTGAAAAAGAAAAAACAATAGACTGACAAAGTCTGCAGTGCAGCAAAGACTACAGAAAAGCACAGGAAGGAATGTTATTTTGCATTTTGTCATTAAATATCAAAGAAGATGCACTGTGTATCTGTTACATCAGGGAGACACAAGGAGCATCCTGCCTGTCCCTTCCTAAGATCCATTCTTTGCTTGCATCACCAAGCATTCCAGAACTACTTCTGGAACGTTCCGACCTTATGTTTACCTCAGTGGCCCTCCCTCAGTGATTGTCTTCTGTGACATAATTGCACTGCCCCGGGAGGGAACTGCCTAGCTAGCTTCTAGGGATCCAGTGCTCCTGCAAAGTGGAGGAAGCAGTGAGCACCCTGTGTTGGGGAGGGTGGAGAGGTTCCCAGGTGAGGGAGGCGGTCCAAGAGAGTGACTGAGCAGGAAGTGTATTTTTGTTTGTTTGTTTTTTTGGTTTTGTTTGTTTGCTTAATATTTTAGTTCTAAGTCTGGTTTCAAACAGTGCAAACCAAAGAGGGCTTCTAATATTTTCTGATGTGACTTTAGAAAGTAGTAATTTGGTCTCCCTACTGCCACAGTGACTTCCTCTACTGTCCTTTCTCAACACACTACTAGAGGTTTTTTGTTTCTGGGTGGGTCTGTGTGTTTATGGACTTTGAACTGCACATTGAATCAGGGACACTCTACTACTGAACTATACCCCAGCCCTTTTAAAAATTTTAATTTTAGCTGGGGAGGGTGGTGCACACATGTAAGCCCAGTGATTCAGGAAGATCACACAAGTTTGAGGCCAGACTTACAAAGTTAGAGAGGCTCTGAGCATCTTAGCAAAACTGTCTCAAAATAAGTAAGTAAAAGAACTTGAGGATGTAACATGGTGGTAAAATGCCCCTGGATTCAATCTTCAATACAAAAAAAAAAAATTGAGACAGGGTCTTGCTAATTTGTTGAGGCTGGCCTCAAACTTGGGACCCTCCTGCCTCACCCTCCCAAGTACCTAAGATTACACCTGCCACCACCACGCCCAGTTAAGCAATAAGTTGGGATCCTGTCACTTCGATATTCACATTCCTGCAGTGCCCACACCACCTCCAACCCCTTGCCCAGCATCTCTGTCCTCCCCTTCCTCCTATGAGGCTTCTCCTCTACTCTCTCCCTCCAGCCACAGTGACCTTCTCACCACACTAGAACTCATCAGGCTCCTGCCTGGGAACTGTTACCTCTGCTTGAAGTCAAACACTGGTTGGAACAACTCCTCTTAATTTCTCTGGGTCTGTCCACCATGGGCCTGTTTAACATGGCAATCCACCCTCTCCCCACCTCCACACCATGTACACCACTCTTTTCTCTGCTCCACTTTCTATTTTTTCTAGAGCACTTAGGAACTTCCTAGATACTTTGTAATTCTCTTATTTATTCATTATTCTTGTTTATTATCTAACTATCCTCCTAAAACTGTAAGCCCAAGAGGGCAGGAATATTTTCTTCTTTTTTCACTAATGTGTTCCAAATCCCTTGCTTGAATGATGCTAGGTACTTAATTAATATGTGATGAATACATGTTTAATGAATAAATGAATGAATGAAGTATTCTGGGTTGACTATTGATTAATGCAAGAACATCATCCCTAAAGACATATCACTTACGTCTCTTTACCTATTTTAATGGGCGCAAAGCTGAGAAAACTGCAACCAGGTAGTTTTGACAGTAATTTTTTTTTTTAATGAAAGAAGATCATAGCGGTTTCTTGGGTCTTCTTGGAAAAAAAATAAAAATAAAACAGTTGCTTGTATTACTCTAATCAAACACTAAGTTTCCTTTCATTCAATGAGAAGAAACAGAAATGAACATACAAGTAAGCTACTTAAAAGTCATGAATATTTTGCCAAAGAAAGATTCTTTTGTGGTTGTATGATGGAATCTTTTATGCTACCTACTTTTCAACTACTCTACTTTTGCATTCAGAGGTGAGTTCATAGATTAGGAGCCAAAAAACCTTTAGTGAGACGTGATCTCCGAACTGTTAGCGAAATGATAGGCCCAGGGGTTACACTCAGGCAATGTAATATGCTATCTTTGAATAACCATCATCCCACCCAAGTAAGTTTTGCAGAGGAAGCAACTTTGAATCTAGATGCTGACAATATTGGGCCCTATGAAGACATCTTGAGTCCATCAAAGAGAAAGTCTGACACTTAAAACGGAATAAAAATGTGTCCATAGTATCCTGTACCTGAGTGGAGAGGAAATATTATGCAAAATAACATTACAAAGCAGATGTACCTTCCGTCTTCAGGCTTCCTAAGGAAAATGTCAGGATTTTTTTTGTTTTTTGTTTTTGCAGTGCTGACAATAGAACCAGGGCCTCATGTGCAAAAGGCAACTGCTCACTTACAGCTACGGTCCCAGCCCCCCAAAATCAGCATTTTTGTTGATGCTTATGTTTGAAAACCTGGAGGGCTTATTATTTCCTTCTATGTATGTGCTTTGCAGGATTGCTAGATTTTGACATGAATAATTAAACATGCACACAATGACATTCTACTGTGCATGCTTGAAAAAAAATCTCAAGTCTAACCTTTTAAAGAAATGCGAATGGCTGGATGTAGTGGCCCACACCTGTAATCCCAGCTACTTGGGAGGCTGAGGCAGAAGGATCACAAGTTTGAGGCCAGCTTTGGCAATTTAGCAAGACCCTGTCTCAAAATTAAAATAAATAAATGAATAAGTTAAAGGGCTGGGGTAAGCCAGGCACGGTGGCGCACGCCTGTAATCTCAGCACTTTGGGAGGCTAAGACAGGAGAATCGTGAGTTCAAAGCCAGCCTCAGCAATGGCGAGGCGCTAAGCAACTCAGTGAGACCCTGTCTCTACATAAAACACAAAACAGGGCTGGGGATGTGGCTCAGTGGTCGAGTGCCCCTGAGTTCAATCTCCAGTACCAAAACAAAAACAAAAAAAACGGGTTGGGGTAGAACTCAGTGGTAGAGCACTTGCCCCACACGTGTTAGGCCCTGGATTTGACCCCCAGTACTGTGCAAAAAAAAAGTGCATGTAATTCTCAAGACCCAATGAAAGGGTAATCTTGGTTTCTTAGACAAGGTACCCTCCCATGAAAATCCAGCCACATGTTAAATCTGACCTAGATTTGCAAAATCTAGAACCTTCCTTCTAGCTGCTACATAATCAACAGGCATTAAACTGAGCTCAGTGGCAGCCCACTGTCTGACCCCCTCTGTGACCTGTGACTTGGTGACAATCCTGCTGTCCCTCTTGCCCTTTTGTCTTCAACTTTTTCCATTATATGGGGCTTTTCTGACTGTGCCTCTTTCTTCTCTTCACTGGGTCGAGAGTAAAGTCTTAGGTTTTTCATTTGTCTTCTCTGCTCCTATAATGCTTCTTGTCTCTCTTCAACCCCCGTATCTCCAGCCCCCTGTCCCTTTCTAAGTGGTGGTTATGAGTTAAGCCTCAAGAGCCAGGCTGCTTGGATCTGCCTCCTGCTTTGCTCTGAATCGTTGGTGGGGCTTTGGGCTAATTACTTCAACTCTCTGTGCCTCAGTATTCTCATTTGCAAACAGTACTAACCAAGTTTTAGTATTAAATGAGAATGATAATACATGTAAAGTTCTTTGAACAATGCAAGATACTATTATCTTCAAAGCAGAAATCTATTTATCCATCAAGCCTCCAGGCAGATTCTAAATGTTATATGAAGGCTTTCCAGATTTTTCCAACCAAATGAAATGGTTCTTGATTATTAATTTGAATGCTAATAATGCTAGGTTGGCACTTTTCTTATTCCTTGGAATGGTACTGTTTCCTGAGAAAATAGATATGTTAGGTTTTAGGCTCAATGCCTTATGTATGTTATCTCCTTTGTTTTACAGATAGGGAAACCAAAACTCAGAAAGTAAGCTACTTTTCCAGACTCACAGACATGATTAAACTCATTTGTCTTCTTAACTTCATTTCCAGATCTGATGCTCTCTGAAGGCAAGTTTGGTATCTTTTACTTAATTTTCTATCCCCTGTACTTCATATGGAGAAGGTGTACAGAAACACATGTGTTGATTTGAAATGAATGTACTGTTTGGGTGCCATATTCTGGTGATGCAATAAAAAGAATTGACATGTATACAGCGTTGCAGACTTTCTAATCTACCTTTTTACTTTTTGTTGTACTAGAGATTGAACTTGGTACACTGAGCTACATCCCCATATTTATTTGTTTGTTTGTTTATTTATTGAGACAGGGTCTTGCTAAATGGCTGAGGCTGGCCTCAAATTTGCATTCCTCTTGTCTCAGCTTCCTAAGTGGCAGGAATTACTGGCATGCGCCACCATGCCCAACTTACAATGCACTTTCACCTGTGCTGTCTCATTGCAGCTTCACAACAATCCTGGGAGATGTATATCATCATCATTTCTATTTTTCAGATGAGAGACTGGGAGGCAGAGAGATTAACTGGCTTTCCCCAAACCAAACTGCCCGCAGTGGTAGGGCCAGGACTTAGACACAGGCCCTCTTCCATAAGCTATTCAATAGACCGGCAGAGACCCAGTGAATGGCATAACACCTTGACAACAAAATTAGATGAATCTCAAACACTGCAAAATAGGCAATGTCCATATATTAGTAGAAACCGTGAAACTGTTTTGCTTGAATTCAGTTCTTCACAGGGAGGAAGACAGACCCAGAGCCAGGCCAATTTAAAGAAATCCAATTCTCATTCTCTGGGAGAAGATTCTCATCTCAAACAGTTTCTTTAATTAAAATATGGATTTATGTAAAGTAACAATCCGCTAGGTTGTACAGAAATCTAAGCTGGCCCTCCTTATCCATGAGGATTGTCTTCTGGAGTTTGCATTCTTGTCTGTTTGGAAAGGTCAGGGCTAGTGTCATTTCAACGTTTCTCTGGCAGCGATCCTTACAAAAGGATCGGACAAGGTGATGTAATCATTTTTTACATTTCTAAATGTGAAACAGCAGGTGGATATGTTATTTAAAAGAGGAGGAAAAAGAACGTCTGTGTCTTCAGTAACACGCCCCATTTCAGTAACTAGCCCAGGTTTCCCAGGGCATTTGTCCACTGCAGATATGTAGAAAGATAGGGAGGCTGAAATGCTGGCATGTGCTTGCAAAGGGAACAATTGCAACCTTACCTCAGGGATCTGATCTCTAACTGCCCTTTGCCTTTCTTCACCTGGGAATGCTGATGGCTTTGGAGGGGACCTTAGCTGCATTATCTTACACTCCAGATGGACACACTCTGAGTAAAACAAATATCAGGTACAGACATGACATCTAATGGCTCATTTATTTCACATGTTATCTGCTGAACATTGTACAAAGTACAAAGTTACACGTTGGGGAATGGAAAAAAGAACCAGATGCAGATCCTTCCCCAAAGGGTTTTCTGTGTAATGGGAAACAACACAGAAATGATCTTCAAAAAAGATGAAGTACAAGAACAGTAAGATAATATGCTAAGGTAGTTCATAGGAAACATGACTCCCCTGGTCTATAAGGATAAAGGAAGGGAGACTTCATGGAGGAGGGGGCAGTTATGATGAGCAAGATTTGGAGGACAGGTGGCCCACACAGAGGACACAGGCTGGGCCAAGGCTGTTGGTAGAAAATAAAGCAACAGGATAGAGAATTCAGTTAGTTTATAGCAGAGGATGCTTGAAGGTTAGATCATTATTGGTTCTTAACTTTAACGTTCTGTTAATGAGGTTTAGAAAGCATTAATAAGAATCTTTCAATAAGACAATCCCTGCTGAGCATAGCGGCACATGCCTGTAATCTCAGCTACACAGGAGGCTGAGGCAGGGGGAGTTGAAGCCTAAAACCAGCCTGGACAACTTAACAAGACCCTGTCTCAAAAATAAAAAGGGCTGGGGATATAGCTCAGCGGTGGAGCACTTGCCTAACATGCACCAGCCCCTGGGGTCAATCCCCAGCACCACAAAAATAAATAAACAAAATAAGGTGGAATTCTTACGTTAGTCAGTTATTGGTCTGACCCTCTCTGGGTTCTCCTCTCAGATGTTTTCAGACACAGAAGTCATGTGGGTGGTGCAGGCGGTGGGCCAAGGTCGCCCTCTAGAAAGCCATTAGGGGAATACTGAAGACTTATCCTTGGCTACTTGTTCAGACTACAGTGAAGTCAGTAAAACCACGCTCCTTTCTTCACAGAATTTGCAAAGGCAGCTCCTTAGTTTCTAATATCCAATCAAACATTAGCAGTACGCAAAACACGTGCTGACCCATCCACGCCGCATGTTTTATTTCACAATCCAGATGTGTTGAATCAACTCTTCTTATATGTGTAAACAGTCCTGGGGGGGAGGAAGGCAGGGAGGAAAAAAATTGAAAGAAAGTGGGAGAGAGGGGAAAAAATAGTTTTTGTTCGTAAGTCTCAATTTTTACATTTCATAATTCAGTTTAATCTAGGAGGCATGGTGTGATTTATTTCCCAAATAGGAAATAAGGCGCTTTACTGCCAAATTGAATATGTTGATTTGGCTGTGATTTTTAAGCCACCTGGTAGCATATTTCAAGATTTCTCTTCTTATGACTATATCTTAACTCTATATATAATTGTGTGCTGCACTTGAATACAATAAAAAGACTGACTTTTTGCTTTCTCTTGATAACTGGAGTCTTCTACCCTATGAAAAATATACACTGCAATGTTGTGTCTGGCCCAAGGTACTAAAAAAAAAAAAAAAAAAAAAAAAACTCTTCAGGAGAATTTGTTCCCATTGTTTTCTCAGCATGTTTTCAGCTTGGATGCATTGATTATGCTGTCATTAGCCAGAATACTGAGACAGGAAAAAGATCTATTAGGTCATCAAAGTCCATTCCTGGAGCAGGCCCAAGTGTCTGGGAGAGGCTGTGACATGCTGTCTCAGGCAAATGACCAAGGACAATGTAGAGCTGTGTAAAGTTTTATCCTGCTACCGTTTTTAGTTTTTGAAAGTTTCTGAAGTAACTGTCGGGGAGAGACTGATCATAAAACAGCTACATGGCTGGATTTAAATTAGTGGTTCTCTACTGGGGATACTGGCAACATCTGGAGGGATGTTTTTGATGTCACCACTGGGGGAAGGGATTGCTACTGGCACCAACGAGTAGAGGCCAGGGGTGCTGCCAAACGTCCACAGTGCACAGGCTGGCCCTCCCTGACGAAGAATACTCCAGCCTAACATGTCGAGGCACTGAGGCTGAGAAACCCCAATTTAAGTCTACTCTTAACTTTTCCATCACTCAAATCCAAACAAAGCAGACCACCTGACCTGCTAACTGGCTCTGAGGAGCACATAGTATTTTGAAATAACCTTTTAAATTTTTTTTTCCAGTGGTAGGCCTGGAACCTAGATCCTTGCACATGCTTGGCAAGTGCTCTAGCCCTGAGCAGCATGCCCAGCCCTTCCAATAAAATTCTTAACTAATTCTTAGTCTCAAGATAAGCAAGTATGAACAATTATACAGAGAAACAAAATCAACTATTCTAGCTATTTCAAGGTTAAGATTGTGTTGATTTTTTAAAAAAATATTTTTTAGTTTTAATGGGCACAATACCTTTCTTTTGTTTATTTATTTGTATGTGGTGCTGAGAATCAACCCCAGTGCCTCACAAGTGCTAGGCAAGTGCTCCGCCACTGAGCCACAATCCCAGCCCTGCGTTGACTTTAATAAGACTCCATATCAAATATATAACATTCTACTGACTTAACAGAAAAGAAACCGTTAAATGCAAAAGGAAAAAAAAAAACATTATAACTGCTTTGATCTGTAGAGCCCTATTGTTAATTGGAAACTTGTATTGTTATTTCTATATATTCTCCAAATAAAAGTTTGTATGGGCAGAGTAGATCTTTAAAGTCAAAACCTTAAGTGCAAAACTTGATAGCAAAAAAATATCTCAAGAGAATTGAATAGGTTACTCCATCCCCCATCATACCTACTGTTCAACCCCAGGGCTGCTGTTTACTGGTGCCAAAGAAAGAACTTGGAGGACTCAACATGGACAGGGTTTGGACATTTCATTATTGACATGCTCCTTGGCAGTGGCAGGCTGGGACACAATGGAGGGCCGCGGGGCACCTCCAAGCAGGGAAATGTATAGGGTGGGTTGCTTGCCCCTTGCACAGGTGGGTTTCTTCAGATGTTTTGTGAATACATGCTTTTACTCTACAACCCAGGTCACTCTGCTTTGGTCCTCACCTGAAGACTGGAGACGAGGGATGCCAGTTTCCTCCATTTCCTTCATTATCACATTCCTCTGAGTCTTTGTCTCATCACCAGCAACAGCACATCTTCCTAGGCACTGACTTTCGTTTACCCCAACACCCACCATTCACCCTTTATCAAGAAGAAAAAAAGACTGGGAATGTAGCTTGGTGGTAGCCTGTGCCTAGCAAGCACAAGGGCCTGGGTTCACTCCCCTATGCTAGGGGAAAAACAAAGAAGGGAAAGATAAAATAATTATAGAAATACATACTTTCTGGCTAGGCATGGTGGCACAGGCCTGGAACCCCAGTGACTCAGGAGGCTGATTCAGTGGGATGGCAAGTTTGAAGGCAGCCTCATCAACTTAGCAACACTTGGTTTCAAAATAAAAGATTAGAGGGCTGGGAATGTAGCTCAGTGGTAGAGTGTCCTCAGGTTCAAAGCCCAGGACTGGGGGTGGGGGAAAAGAAAAAAGGAAAGAAGAGCTCAGGTAGGATGGAAGGATAGAATAAGGGAAGGGAAAGAAAGGGGAAGGCAAGGAGAGATGAACACAAGTTTTGTGTCAGCAAGTTTAAAAGGATCTTAAATCTCCTAGTTAACTATTCTGTCCCCAAATTTCCATAGAATTTGTCACTGGTGATCTCATCTGTCATATATGTTTCAATGCTATAGGCTCAGGGGCAAAGTGGATAAGTCAATTGGTTTTATGAACTGTTACCAAAATACTATCATTGAAAAAGTAAACAGGAATTATAAATACTTGGGACAGGTTACCACATGTCACTATATATATGTGTGTGTGTGTGTGTGTGTGTGTGTGTGTGTGTGTGTGTGTGTATTTTGCCTAGACTTCCCAGTTTTGTGAATCTTACTCGAATTAACACTTCCAAAGACCAAGGAGTTGTTACAAATCCCAAGTTAGGCCAGGCATTGTGAAGGTATGGAAAGCAAGCTGGATCTACTGAGAATCCTTACTAAGTACATATACTTAAAAATACCTATTTTGACCGGGCATGGTGGTATGTACCTGTAGTCCCAGCTGCTTGGGAGGCTAAGGCAGGAGGTTCACTTGAGCCCAGGAGTTTGAGACCAGCTTGGGCAACATGGTGAAACCTGTTCCTCCAAAAACATTCAAATGAGTATATTTTTTAACTCTCTGAGCCCATTATTAAAATAATGCTTGCATTTACCCTTAGCCTATTGAGGATTCATCCCCACCTTGAAATCTTGCCTGGATTGCCACGACGTCGGTTTGTCTCCTATTCTCATCCCTGCTTCCCTCTAACAGAGTCAAGTTGAGCTTCTCTGCACTACTGCACTAACTTGAATTAAAATCTGTCACT
Source organism: Xerus rutilus (assembly GCA_028644305.1). Classification (NCBI taxonomy): domain Eukaryota; kingdom Metazoa; phylum Chordata; class Mammalia; order Rodentia; family Sciuridae; genus Xerus; species Xerus rutilus. The sequence goes on along the minus strand of CM053402.1, from coordinate 150,862,124 downwards.
TGTGTTTGGTCAAAACTCTGTTCCACCCCCTCATGCAGTATGTCTGGTCTGTGGGCACTTCTCAGGGTCCGAGCGCGGTGCAGCCAAGGCTTAGTGGAGACCTGGTGGTACTTAACACGTGAAGCATCTGTACAAAGCAAACAGGTGACAGTGTCCCTCCCTTTTTGTTGTTAAGCTCTATCACCCACGTTCCTCCCCTGCTGAATGAGGCTGCCCAGGATAACTCAAACACGAATTCTTCACAGGAGAAACAGTAGCACTGAACATAGCCGAACTAATCAGTAGACCAGCTCCTAACTTCCTCCATCAGCTGGTGGAGGTGGAGGGAAGTACATTTAATGAGCTCATTATTTTAATTTTATTTGTAAAAATTATGCCAGTCATATAAGCTCATGATATATTTTTAAATGCCTATCCCACAGAAGGGTGGCGAAAAGTGGAGTTTCTTTCCCTGTCTGCCTGGCCCCAACTCCCATTGTGCCTAAGTAAGCACTATTAATAGTTCCTCACATGTTCTCCTAGAAATTTTCAGAAAGGAGAATAGAAAAATTATTTTATCCTGTGCCCCAATTTCTTTTTTTTTTCCCCAGAGCTCACAGTACTATATATCACCACTAAATCTTTACCAGGCCAGTACCATAAATACCTCAAGCTATTCCAAAAAAAAAATTAAACAATTTGAGAAAGTAAGAGATGGTGATTACTATTAGTGGCAGATCAAATAATTTCCCCCCAGCCTTCAATGTTTTATCTATGTGTTTTTAATCTAGGGTCTCAAGTTCATTTTAAATTTTGTAGCTGTTTTTCTTTAACTGAAAAAGAGGCTTCATTTACTGAAACTAAGCAGGGGGTTAAACGAGTGTTGCTCCTGCATATCCACAGACCATGTGGGACTGGGGTATTTGTTAGCGGGTCATAGACTTGACATGGTGGTCCTGTGTCCCTCAACTTGTGGCTCTAAGGTACTCCTGCTTCACTATTCCCTCCAAATCCTCAAAAGGGATTCATCGCTTCCCTGGCCCGTCTTCCTGCCTGGACGTATGTTAATTTTTATGTTTTTAAACAGCTACTGGAAACACGCTACCCTCTCTGGGTTGCCCCTCAGGTTCTCTATGGCATCTTTCAGGCCTCTAGTTCCATCTTAGGAAGCACTGCCAACTTTATGTTGAACAAAAAACACATGGAATGGAGGAGAGTTCCTCTCTCTCTCTCTTTATTATTATTATTTGTCTGTTACTGCAGGTTGAACCCAGGACCCTGCTCATGCTAGGCAAGCACTCTGCCACTGAGTCCCAGCCCCAGCCCTTTTTAGTTTATTTTCAGGCAAGGTCTCATTAAGTTGCAGGCAGCCCTCAAAATTGTGATCCTCCTACCTCAGCCTCCCTGGTAGCTGGGATTTTCTTTCCTAAATTCAAGTCAGCCAGAATATGAACCCCCCTTCCCTGCCCCACCATCTCATTAATAGAAACAAAGGCAAAGCAATTTGCAGGAAGAGACATGAAGCTGCAGCGTGAGGGGGAAAAGCAGAGAAACTTTTTGATTATCCTCCATAACTCCTGTCAATCCTCATGCTTGTTCAGATAACTACCCTTCCCCCAGACAACCTCAGTCACCCAGCAGCAGCTGAGTTCCCAGGTTGGGTGAGGTGTCAATGGAGACCCAGCCTGGCTGTCAGCAGCTGGCCCAGTCATGGGCATGTGAGCTGGGAGGAACAAGGAGAGGTTTCCTGGGACATCCTAGGGAGTCTCCTCATGCTAAGGAGAAAGGGAGATGAGGGAGGGTCTGTCTCCCCCTCTAAACACCATCATGGCAGAATCTGAGGCCTCGACTGGGCGGTATTAGCCCACGAGGAGGTCAGCCCGCAGGGGAAAGCAGAGCCCAGGGAGATGGAACTGGAGTCTCTGAATGTGGCCTGGCCCTGTCCTCAACACTGCAGTCCACAAGCCCAGGCTTTATGGTTGGTGAAGCCAGTTAAGTGCAGTATCTGTTACCCGACACCAGAAGCTATCTAAATGACATGGAGCAAGGGAAACAAGCATCCGTGAAATTCTACTCTACAAACCACATTTTATCCCTTTGGACAAAGAAACTGCTTTGTAGAAAACCATACCATGGCTACCTTTCAATATCTTTATGCTTTGTTTGAATTTCTACAATATATAACATATTTTGTTTTGGCCTCATTATTTTTTTTCTTGATAAGAGTGAAGACTCAAATTGTGTGTTTTTCCCCCTATCATCTTTGTAATTTAGAACCCCAAGACAGCAAAATTGATACAAATAACAGTGTGGATAAGAATATCAGCTGTACTCCAGGCACTGCATCAAGTGCAGGAGTTTGGGGAAAGGGGTGGGAGTGATGGGTGATGAACGTGGCATCGCAGGTAAGACAGTCTCTCATTCTTTTTTGGTGTTGTTCTTTTGTTGTGTTTTGAGATAAGATATCACTATGTCAGAGGCTGGTCTGAAACTCCTGGGCTCAAGTATCCTCCTGCCTTCTCCTTCCAAGTAGCTGGAACTACAGAAGCATACCACCATGCTTCCTAAGAGGTTCCCATTCTGATTTTACCCCTTTGGAATCTCAGAGAAAGAGCAATTAGTGTAATTCTACTTGACAGTAGCCTTCAGAGGAGGAGATGTATCATCTGAGATTTGAAGCTTAAAAAACAAAAAATAAGGGCCAGGACTTGAACTTTTTATGCTGAGATGATTATAGCTTCACATGTAGTCATGTTAACATATTAACTGAGGCACATTAAAATTTTGAAGGCTTTATTTGAAAAGACTGATTCATGAATCAGGCAGCAACAAACCACAGTGTTTCTGGTTCCTCCAAGGGGGGCAAAAAAGGAAAACTCTTATAAAATGTTTGTGGTGTAGCTGGGTGCAGTGGTGCATACCTGTCATCCCAGTGATTTGGGTGACTGAGGCAGGTGGGTCACAAATTCAAGGCCAGCCTGGGCAACTTAGCAAGACTCTGTCTCAAAATAAAAAGGACTGGGGAAGTTGTTCAATGGTAGGGAGCTTTCTTGGCAGGTACAGAGTCCAAGGTTCAAATATCCAGTATCAAAAAAATAAAAAATAAATTTAAAAAGATGTCATGGAAGGAAGACAAATAAAATATTTGATTATTTAAAGTGGAATAGAGCCTCTGGGTCCTTAGATAGAGGTTAGTTCGCAGTTTCTGATTGGTTAAACCAAAGTTTCATTTTCCTATGATATTACCATTTACTTTCAGGTTTCAATTTGCTTATGTAGGACCGACCCCCAGAGCAATGGGGCCCTCTGAGCCTGATAGCCTCTCAAATAATTATTTTAACATGAGAAATAATATGGAGAGATCCCTGTAAGTTGAGCCCAGTTTCCTCCAATGATAATATCTTGCAGAGCTATATAGTACAAGATCTCAACCCAGACATTGACTGGTATACTCAAGACCCAACATCTCCATCACTCCACAGGTGCTTTATGCTGTCCACTCATAGCCACACTAACATGACCTTTTCCATAAACTCTGGAAATCACTAACCCATTCCCCATTTCTAGACTTTTGTCCTTTCTTGAGTGTTTCATAGATGGAATCATATGGTACATAACCTTTTAGGATCTGCTCTTTTCACTGGACATAACTCTCTAGAGACCCATCCAAGCTGTCGTGTATGTTAGTGGTTCATTCCTTTTTATTGCTGAATAGCGTTCCACCACATTCCACAGTTAGCTGAATCATTCATCCATTGATGGACAGCTGGGTTGTTTCCAGTTTTGAGCTATTACTAATAAGCATTGTTCTATTGCTCTCAGTATCCATATACAGGTTTTTGTATGAAAATAAGTCTTTGTTTCTTTGGAATAAATGCCCAGGAGTGGAACTACTGGGTTATATAAGTTACAAGCTTAGTTTTTAAAGAGAAATTGCCAAACTGCTTTCCAGAGGGCCTGTAACATACAAGGTACCACCAGTGGGGGTGACCAATGATGTTTATTGGCATCATCACCAGCAGCTTGTGAGTGGTTACTATTTTCTAGGTTAGCCATTCTGATAGGTGTTCAGGGATATCTCTTGTGCTCTTAATTCACGTTTCGCTAATAGTGAATTATGTTCAGCATTTTTTAGTGTATTTATTGCCATCGGTATGTCCTTCTTAGTAACATGTCCCCTTATGTCTTTTTGACCCTTCTCTAATTGGATTGGTTTTTGTTTGTTTTACTATTGAGTTTTGAGGGTTCTTTGTATAGTCTATATACTAGTCTTCTGTCCGATATGTGGTTTTCAAATATTTTCTTCCACTCTGTAGTTTGTCCTTTTATCTTCTCAACAGGGTTTTTGTGGGGTTTGTTTGCAAATAAAAAAAATTATCACTTTTATGAAGTCTAATATGTCAATTTTCCTTTTGGTGATTATATTTTTATTGTCAAAATTTTTGCCTATCCCTATATATAGAAGACTTCTGTTATACTTGATTCAGAATGTCTTGTGACTTTGTTTTGGGTTTATGTCCATGATCTATTTTACAGTAATTTTTATAAGGTTTGAGATGTAGATTGAGATTCCTGTTTTTGCCTGTGAGTGGTTTGTCCATGTATTCATGCACCATTTGTTTGAAAAATTTGTACTTCTTCCATTGAATTGTTTTTCCACTTTTGTCAAACATTTAGGCATATTTTGGGGTTCTCTATTCTATTGTATTGAACTGTCTGCCTATCCCTCCACCAATACTGCACAATCTTGATTACTCTAGCTACATGATTAACCCTTAAAATCAGGTAGACTGATTCCTTCCACTTTGTCTTTTTCAAAGCTATTCTAGTTTCTTTTCCTTTCTATGTAAATTTTAGACTGATTTTGCCTATGACCACAAAATATCTTGCTGGAATTTTGTTAGATATTGTGTTAAAACTGTATATAAATTTGAGGAAAATTGACATCAGCATTATGCTGGGTATTCCAATCTGTGAACACAGTGTCTCAGTTTGTTTAGATCTTCTTTGATTTTCTTCACCAGATTTGTGAAAGTTTCAGCATAAAAATTCTATAATATGTTTTGTTAGATTTGTACCTATTTCATTTTTAGAAGCTATTGTGAATGGTATTGTATTTTGAATCCTAGTATCCATATATTCATTGCTAGTATATATAAATACAACTTCTTTGTAGTAAGTTTATCTCATATACTATGACCTTACTTAACTCACTAATTAGTTCCAGAAGATTTTGTAGTATTGTTTCTTTCCTGGAGTTTTTCTATGTGGACAATCATGTTGCCATCATGGGAAAATTTGATATGTTCTATTTTCATTTTAATTCATCTCAATGTATTTTTAATTTCCTTCAGAACTTCCTGTTTGACCCATGAATTAATTGGAAGTGTAAGGATTAGTTTCCAAGTGTTAGGAGATGTTTTATTTTTGCAGTCCTAGGAATTGAACCCAAGTCCTGCACATACTGGGCTAGCTCTCTGCCACCAAGCTACATTCTCAGCCCTGTTTGGAAATTTCTGTGCTATCATTATATTATTTTCAATTTAGAGTTTGAAAATAATGTAGATTGAGATTGTAGATTGAGATTCCTATTTTTGTGGTCAGAAAATGTACTCTGTATGATTTCAATTCTTCTAAAATTTTTGAGGTCTGTGTTGTTGCTCAGGCTATATAGTCTGTCTTGCTATCTATTCCATGGGTAGTTGAAAATATTGTGTGCTCTGATGTTTTTCAGTTCTACAAATGTCAGTTAGATACTGTTTGCTGTTGCTATTGTTGAATTCTGTACCCTTGCTGATTTTCTGTTCCATTCTAGCAATTTTTGAGAGAAGAGTGTTCACGTCTGTATAATTGGAGACTTTTCTCTTCCTCCTTTTATTTCTAACAATTTTTGCTTCACATATTTTAAGCTCCGTTCTGTGATAGGTACGCATTTGGTGTTGTATTATCTTCTTGGTGGATGGAGCTTTTCAATCACTGTAAAATATCTCACTTTTCCTCTGGTGATTTTGCGTGCTCTGACCTCTATTGGATCTGATATTGCTATAGCCATTCCTGGTTTTCTCCGACTCATGTTTATACAGTATGTCTTTTTCCACCCTTTTATAGTCAATGTCTATATCATTGTATTTCGAGTAAGTCTCTTGTAAGAGTACGTGGTTAGATCACGTTTCTTGATCAAAGCTGCCAACCTTTGTCTTAATTGGAGTATTTAGACCACTAACTGCCATGTTAGGGCTTAAGTCTGACATGACGCTATTGTTGTTTTCTTCTTGTTTTTCTCTCCCCTCCCCTTCTTTGTTTTTCTGGGGTTTTTTTTTTTTCCTTCTGTCTTCCTGTGGGTTAGTTGAAACCTTTTTATAGTTTCATTTTGATGTATTTGTACGTTTTTGAGTATGTCTCTCTGCATAGTTTTGTAGTTGTTTTTCTAAGTATGAGGCTATATACACATAACTTATCACTGTCTGGGTATTATCATTTTAGCAGTTGCAGTAAAGTGGAGAAGATGTACCTCTCTTTACGTCCATTTACACTCATCTACTTGTAATATTACCTTAAACTTTCTTCTACATACATTGAGAACCATGTCAGACTGTGTAATCACTTTTTCTTCAACAGATTAACATAATTTAGAAAACTCCAAAGGAAAATCTATTTTATTTACTCAATAATTTTGTTTACTATATCTGTTCTTCCTTCCCAAAGTTCCATGGTCCCTTCTTTTCTAATTTTTTCTCTATTAAGAGAACTTCCTTTGGCCATTCTTTTAGAGTTGATTTGTTAGAAATTGCTAGTTTTCCTTTCTGAGAATGTTTTGATTTCTCCTTTATTCCTAGAGGTTATTTTTGGTGGGTATAGAATTCTAAGTTGACAATTGGATCTCAGTGCTTGAAAAATGTCATACCATTTCCTTCTGTCCTCCATGGTTTCTGGTGAAAAATCTTTTGCCATCTGAATTATTCATCTCCTATAGATAAGATGTCCCTCCACCTCCAATAGTTGTTTTCAAAATTGTTATTACAAGAGGCTGAGGAGAGTAGCAGGGGAGGAGATATGGGGAAAAGTTGGCCAACATATCCTAAGTTTTAGTTAGGAGAAATAAATTCTGGTGTTCTGTTGCACAGTAGAATGTCGGTAAACAATGATAACATACTATGTATTTAAAAAATGCTAGAAGAAAGGATTTTGAATGTTTTTACAAAAAAATGATGTGTTTGAGGAAACAAATATGTTTATGCTGATTTGAACATTACACAATGTGTTCATGTTTCCAAACATCACATAATACATCATGAATATGTATAATTTTTGTGTGTTAATTTTTAAAATATTTTTCCTTTGTCTTTTGTTTTCAAGAGTTTAAGTAGAATATATCTCAGCATGGATTTTCTTTGAATTTATCCAGTTTGCATTTTGGACACCTTCTTGACTCAAGTTTTTGTTAAATATGGGAAGTTTTTAGCCATAGTTTATTCTAATATTTTGCAGCCCTCCCCTCTTTTTCCTTTCTTTCTAATACTCTGAAGACATAAATGCAATATCTTGTTTTATAATTTCACTTATTTTCAGTGTGCTATCTCTGTGTTGTTTGTTCACATTTGGTCATTTCTAGATTCTATCTTCTACCACATTGGTTCTTTCCTCAGTCCCTTCCATTCTGCTATTGAACCCATGCATTGTGTTTTCTAAATTTCTATTGTGCCATTTTTCAGTTATAAAAATTTTTATTTGATTCTAATTTGTATTTTCTAATTCTTTGAGAATTTCTGTCTTTACTTGGCCTTTCCACCTTTTGATATGTTTCAAGTATGTTTGTAAGTACTTATTGAAGCATTTTTCTTGTGGTTGCTTTAAAATCTTTGCCAGATAATGCTAACTATCATCTCAGTGGTGGATCTATTGATTGTCTTTTTTTCATTCAGCTTGAGGTAATCCTGGTTCTTAGAATGATTAACTGTCTTGTGAGAGCCTCTTTCTCATAGATGGTGCCTTCTCGCCATGTTCTCACATGGTACAAGTGGTGAGAAGGTTCTCTGGGGTCTCTCATAAAGGCACTTATCTGCCAGGCACAGTGGTGCACACCTGTAATCCTAGCAGCTTGGGAGGCTAAGGCAAGAGGACTGTGAGTTCAAAGCCAGCCTCAGCAACAGTGAGGTTCTATGTAACTCAGTGAGACCCTGTCTCTACATGAAATACAAAATAGGGCTGAGGATGTGGCTCAGTGGCCAAGTGCCCCTGAGTTCAATACATGATACCCAAAAAGAAAAAATAAAGGTACTTATCACCTTCATAAGGGTGCTGCCTCATGATCTAATCACCTCTCAAATGCTCTGTCTCAATACCATCACTTTGGGGGTTCGATTTCAACATGAATTTTGCACCATAACAATGCTTAACTTCTGCTGGCATGGTGGAGGGAGGACATGTTTTCTTTGTAGAGTTTGATGAGAATAATAATTTTTGTCCAAGAGGGTTTTATTTATTTTATTGTATTGTATTTTTTTTTTTTTTTTTTTTTTTGTCTTGCTAGCTTGCCTCTTTCCTGGTCTTTGGCTGGTATGAGAAGGGATTTCTTGGGATTTTTTTTTTCACATGTACCTGTTGGTACTTCATGTTGCCAACTTCTTCAATCCAAGTTTGGAATATATGAAAAAGGCCTCAGGCCCCATAGTCCCTGTTAATTTGCCTTTTCTATCTACATTTCACAGTCCCGTGTCTATTTATTGTAATATCTCGGGGTTTTAGTTGTACTTAGCAAGAGAAATAGGAAAAACTATTTGTATGTCATCTTCTCATAACTCCAAGATTGATTATTTTTAAGGAAATAAAATGTTATAGTTTGTGTTGAAGACTGTCAATTCTATCCAATCTCACGATCTCATGTATTTATCATCCATGTTAGGTTTTTTTTTTTGGTAGGGGGTTAGAGCTTTATAGTTATATGTAGTAGTTGGGTTTATTCTGACAAACATCTATGTTAGTTTTTATTCTCATTACACATTGAAATATTTATACGTTATATATAGTGGGTTTTGTGGCTAAAATTTACATGTTATGTCTTATGCAAAAAAGGTACTCGAAAATGGATAGCTGACCTGAATATGTATGTAAAACTATAGAATGTAAAACTATAAAACTTTTTGAAGACAAATGAATTAGTCAAAATATTCTTAAAAATGACACAAATAGCAATGATTCATGTAAGAAAAATTAATAATTAAACTTCATCAAGATTAAAACTTTTCTGCTGTAAAAGATATGCTTAAGAGAATAAGAAAGGAAAAAAGAAAATAATTACAAATCACATATCCGATAAAAGGCTTACATGCAGATTACATAAATAACTCTCAAAATTTATCAATAAACCAGGTCGTGGTGGCACATGCCTATAATCACAGCACCTTGGGAGACTAAAGCAGAAGGATCACAATTCCAAGGCCAGCCTGGGCAATCTAGCAAGACCTTGTCTCAAAATAAAAAATAGAAAGGACTAGGCATGTAGCTCAGTGATAAAGCTCCCTGGGTTCAATCCCCAGTACCAAAAAAGAGAAAAAAAAGGAAAGAAAGAGTCTAGTTTTAAAAATGAGCCAAAGTTTAAACCTAAGAAGATATACAGATATATAGATAGTAAAAAAAAAATTCATATGAAAACATGTTCTGCTTATTAGGAATTAGAACAAGTTTAACTAAACCACAATGAAATACTGCTATATACCAACTAGAAAGGCTAGAAATTCTATAAACCAAACCTGATGATGCCGTGCACTGGCTAGGATGTGGGGGAACTGGAACTTCTCATAAAGTCACTGTAGGAACTGCCTGGCAGTTCCTTGTAAACAATAATTACCATAGGAACTAGTAATCCCTCTTCTACATTTTTACCCAAGTGGAACAAAAACTCCTGTTCAGCTGGGCACAGTTATGCATGCCTGTAATCACAGCAATTAGGGAGGCTGAGGAAAGAGGATCACAATTCAAGGCCAACCTCAGTAATGTAGCGAGGCCCTAAGCAACTTATGAAGATCCTATCTCAAAATAAAAAATAAAATGGGCTAGGGATGTAGCTCAGTGGTAAAGCACCCCTAGGTTTGAGTCTCAGTGCCAAAAAAAAAGAAAAGAAAACTTACACTCACACAAATATTTGTGTACTTATACTGTACACAAATATTTATAGAAGCTTTATACATAATTATCAAAAACTGAACATAAGGTAAATGTCTCTCAACTATGTCTATTGGCAAAATTTAATATTACCTAACAGTAAAAAGATGAACAATTGATACATGTAACAACTTGGCTGGATCTCCAGGACATTATGTTGAGAGAAAAAAGCCAGTTTGAAAAGTTACATTTTATATAATTCCATTTGTGTGACAATCTGGAAAAGGCTGTAGTGGCAGATTATAGATCACTGGTTGCCGGATAGTAGAGGTCTGAGATGGAGTGAGGTTTGACTATAAAGCAGCAGCAAATTTGAGGTGGTGGTGGTGGTAGTGGTGATGAAAATGTTCTAGATCTTCACTGTTGTATAAGACAGTACTAAAAAGTCCAATAGTTATATAACATAGTTATACAACTGTATACATTTGTCGAAACTCCTAGAATTGTTGAGCAAGAAGAGGGAATTTTACTATGTAAAAAATAAAGAAAACATGTATGTGCATGTTGTCATGCTATAATCATATTTCTGCAACTTTCTTATTTGTTCAATATTTTTTTAAATCCCTAGATCTATGTCTTGAAATTTTTTATATAGACAGAAGAAAGCATTTCAAGGGCAAGGACTATTAGGAACAAGGGTTTAAAATTGCTAAGACTCTAGGGTTGTCTATGCACTCAATTCTAAAGTGAAAAATGTCATTAAATGGAGCAGGTTCCACTTGGTCCCCTGGGGAAGATTGCGTTGACCTGAAGGTTGTCAGAGGTCATCCATCACTAGCCGTCAGCTCTGATGTTTCAGTCTGTCATTCCCAAAGTGAATTCTTCCAGGGACCTATGTCAACACTAAATAAAGAATGTGGGGGAGACTTGATTCTACATTTTCTCCAATTTGTTTTTGTCTGGTTTGATAAGGATCAAATTTTTAAATACAGGCTGCCCTGGAAAAAGAGCCAGATAAGTTCTAGTCCTGTGCTATCATCAAATAGTTGGTGACACTCAGAGTTGTTTTCCTCTTTGAGAAAATGTTGTGTTGTCTTGGATTATTTTGTCTCTTTCTGGCTATAAAATATAATCTGTTATTGATTAAACCTGTGAAGAGTTCAACTATCCCTTTGGTTTTTTGTTGTTGATGCTGTTCTTATTAGTTGTACGTGACAGTAGAGTGCATTTTGACATTTTATGCATATATGGAGTATAACTTTCCATTCTTCTGGTTGTACATGATGTGGAGTCACACAGATCGTGTATTCACATATGCATATAGGAAAGTTAGGTCTGATTCATTCTATCTTTCCTATTCTCATTCCCCCTCCTTCCCCTCAACTATCCCTCAATTGCCTGACATGTGTCAGGAACTTGTGTTGGCCTCCTAGATGCCACTACGAACAAGAAGGAGTCTCCAGGTCGGTGAAAGCCACAACAAAGCTGGATGCTAGGGATGGTCAGTGGTGCAGGGCCAGCAGGAGAGCAGTTGGTGGCCTGTGAAGGAAGAGGATGTCAACTGAGCATCTCACGCCACCTGCTCCCCTCAGCACTGGGACCTCTCGGTGCTGCGGGCGGGTTGTCTTTTCAGTGCTTGCCCTGGCTGTGCTTTCCTGCAACGGAACAGGAGCTACAGACTTGGGCGTACTAAAAAGTCCAGCCATATATCCGCTCACGTCTTCATTTTTATTTCACAGAACACAAAATGAAGGCATCTGAACCTGGAGGGCCTAGGGCTTCAGTAAATCCCACGATGTGAAAGCTTTTGCAGCAGTTGGTAAGCATTTAGAATCCATCCGTTTGGGGGTTTTTTTGTTTTGTTTTGTTTTGTTTTTAAGTGGTGACAGCCTAGCTGAGAAATGTGTGTAGCACATTTTCCCACACTTTTTCTAAAGAGACAAAAGAAATAAATATTCTAGAAGATGATTTTAGAGAATGAACATGATGCATACCCATTAATTACCACATGATTTGATGCCAGGAATGTTCATTTAAAAAGAGTTAACCCAGAAGTTTAAATGACAAGGGAAATTATTGTGGTCAAAAGCAATGGTCCATTAATATAATCTCACATGTGTGTAGAAAAGCATGAAACTGTCAATCTGGGGATAAACACCCATCAGTACTGATACAAACAATGTTGTATTTCTTAGGAATATATTTGCTAAAGACCCATGTGCTCGAGAACCTCAATTAATCAGACCGCTTTTATTTAAGTTTAAATAGGAAATTTTTTTAGCATTTCAATATCTATTGTATAAACTCTTGCTGAAATATCTAAGCTTATTGGCTTTTAAAAAATTTAGAAACACATTTTTAAGGTAAAGTAAGAAATACATGTCCAAGGGAGAATGTGGGCCTTCTTCAGAGGGAGAGACAGCCTTTCTAAACATAAGAATCCTCACAGTTGAGCTAATCTTTGAAGTCTGAGGAATCCAAACCTCTGTGATATTGAGCCAACTACAGCGGATGCCAAGGTTGACCAGGACTCACACCTTGGGGTGGACCCTGGAAAGTCCTTTTGGAGAGGTAATTCCTGATGGCAGCTATAAAACATTTTTTAAGTTATCTCCTCTCTCTATGTTGCAGAGAGCGCCCTCCCTCCCCCAGACACACAAACACACACACACACACACACACACACACACACACACAATAGCAAAGGCAAATATGCACTTAATTGATTCTAACCAATTGAGATTTTGCTGTCTTCGGAGACAAATGCTCATGAGTAGATGCTGAAGAATACAGTGAATCTCAAGGAAGAATCCCCCTACCAAAAAATAATATTTAATTATGAAGGGCAAAAGATTAATTTTACAGTGGGGAAACCTGGAAGACACCTTACCCAAATGACAACCATTACCCAGCCATGAGGCCAGTCAACAGTGCTTCCTGATAGGATGCACTGAGAACAGCTGAGCCCTGCTCTTGTGATATTCCCACCAAAAGTGCATAACCTGAACCTCATTATGAGGAAACACCCACAAAACAGAGTTAGTTGAGGGGTGATCTACAAAATAACTGACCCATATTCCTCAAAAATGCCAGCATGATGAGAAAGACTGAGAAAGTGGTTCCAGATCCCAGGTGACTTGAGACAAGATAACCAAATTCAAATATTGGATTTCTTTTACAGTATTGGCATAAATGACACTTAAATGAGGACTTAGATGAGATAATAGCATTGTTTCAGTTAATTTCCTGAGTTTGATAACTGTCTTGTGGTCATATCAAGGGAATTCATGGTTTCAGGAAACACATTAAGATATTTAGAGAGTAAAAGATCACCACACGTACAACTAATTCTTAGATGGGCATGAGAGAACTTTCTGGTTGAAGAAAATGTTCTGTATCTTGATTATGATGATGGTTACAACAGTTACCTGAACACATTTATATTTGTCAAATATCACTGAGTTTAAATGAAGAATGTTAGTATTTGTAACTCTACCTCAATAACAAAGCTGTTTCTTTAAAAAAAAAAAAAGTTGTTCATTTCAACATGGATTCATTTTGGCTTTGTGAAATACAGCAGTTACTCAAGTACTAAGTCATAGAAACTAACTTCATAGTTTTTACATGTATGATTTTATATTTATCTATTGATTGATGCCTATGCTGATGCATGAAATTCAATAGATTGTCACTGAACTGTTAGAAATTCACTCTCTCCATTGCATGTTATTTTATCTCATCTGTTTTAAGGAGTCTGCAATGAGCATTTTAGGTTCTCATGAAAATTTTGCTTGCTTTCTTAAAGAAGTTACAAATATTTTCTATTTAAAAAAATTCTTTCACTATTAAAAGATTTCTCCATCATAAAACAATGCCTATATTTTGTATTAAATAAAAAAGAAAAGAAGAAACAAGTGGTGGGGAGAACGTTTTGGCTGCTTCAAAGGAGATGAAAAACTAGGACTCTGTTCATTTTTGATTCCAAATAATAGGAGAAATTATTCTGTTTCACTGGAGCTTAGATATTCACCCAGCTTTAGAAAGGGTTTGTAAAATGGCCCATTTCCTGTGGTGATGAGATTCTGATGCCTTTACAGTGCATTACCAAAGCCCGGAAGACAGGTGAGCAGCAAGGGTCAGCAAATACCACAGACATTGGCACTCACACCTCAGCAATGAAAGGTTGAAAGTACAAGAAGCAGTTCCCACCCGCACAGGAATTTGTACCAACTCACATGAGTGAGGCAGGATATGGCCACTCCTGTGGCCACAGTGTAACAGTCTGCTGAAAAGGTGGTGGCTTTCATTCATGCTGACTCTACCAGATTGACCAGGTGTCCTTGCACAAGGCCCTTCTCTATGGTTCAGTTTCCTCATCTGCAAGATGGAAGGTCTAAGTGATCTTCATGACTGTCTAACATCCTGTGATTCTGAATCCCAGGATCTTTCATGTAGACCCCAGGCCTTTTCTACCCCTTAGTTTCTATCATTTCTCTTACACTGGCTTCACAAATCTGACAATATTGTCAAATTCACAATATTGTCATATTTATTGTCTATAGGTCCATGGGACATTCTCTGTGTAAAAAGAAATATTTAAATTATTTCCATTGTGGTTTTGGCTTATTGAGAGAGAAATGTTTCTTTTTCTACTGCATTGCTGGGAGTATGCTCTCCATAGCACATACAGTAACCAGCTACAGAAGCAGCTAATAGGCAAAAATACTCCATGTTTGCTTAATTTAAGACCTTCAGGCTTCTTTTTTCCCCTTTGTTATAGATGGACACAATACCTTTATTTTATTTATTTTTATGTGGTGCTGAGGATGGTACCCAGTGCTTCACACGTGCTAGGCAAGTGCCGTACCACTGAGCTACAACCCCAGCCCTCCTTCAGACATTTCTAAGGAATCAAATTATTAGTACAGAGTAATATCTGCATGAAGGAGCTGTGGATTCTCTTATCAACATTTATAAATTAGCAAATTCCCAATTTAAAAATGACTTGCTTAGCATGAGAACATTCTTTTCTTAGAATATTATCAGGAAATGCATAGAAAGAACAATTCCAGCCAAAATGTGAGGCCATTTTGAATTCCAGCTTCCAAATCACTTGTGGTGGAAACAGTTGGTTTAAATCTAACCTGGGTTCGGAAGCTGGAAAGTGCCCTGCTTGAACTAAAGCATTGTAACAAACATGTTTGCCTTAAAGAAAAGAGATTCATCCAGACTGATGGAAGAATGGAAGAAGCCCACTCCTCCACATGTCCTTCTTGAGACAGGGTCTTGCTATGCTGGCATCTAACTCAAGATCCTCCTGCTTCAGCTCCCCAGTACCTGGAGTTACAGGTGCATACCACAGCACCCAGCCAAAAAACCACATTTTATCCCCGATGTTGCCATTTGGTGGGACTGACCCAGGTATTGTGTGTCAAGCTGTCCTCCTGAGAACAATAGTGTTCCAATTTGTTTTGTGCTATTATACAACAGACTGGGCCATTTATAAAGATCAGAATTTATTGGCCCAAGTTCTGGAGGCTGGGAAGTCCACCATCAAGGTGAACTCCTTGCTGTGTCCTAACATGGCAGAAGGTATCATAAGTTAGGAGAGTAAAGAGATGGTGAGGAAAAGAAAAGGGGACCAAACTCACCTTTCATAGCAGACCCACCCTCAGGATAATGACCTTAATCTATTCTTCAGAGTGCATCCCTTATGGCCCAATCATCTCTAAAAGTTCTCACCTCTTAATTCTGTAGCATAGCAAATAAATTTCAACAGGAATTTTGGGGAGTACAAACATCTGAACCATGGCAAATAACCATGAAAAAGAGATGTTTGCAGAAAAAGAGATCCTGTGAGCAAGTAAGCAGCAACACACTGTGCATTCAAGCCCTCGTGAGAGAGTGGCCATCTCAATTGGCCCATTCAAGGCTCTGAGATGTCCTGCAATCATTAAAACATATTTAACATTGACATTAACTGTATTTAATTTGAAACATTTACAACCTAAGTTACCTAAGAACACTTCTTCCACATAAGCTCTTCTTGTTCTGCAGAATACAGTCTGGAAAACTCAGCCTGGGTTTAAATTTACTGAAAAAGGCTGCAGAGCAGAGCCAGGTTCTGGCTGAGCTGGCTCCAAGAGCACATCACTTATATGCTTCCTTGGCAGAGTAAAAGTCTTCCTCAGAGCACCATCCAGCATGGGCAGAGGGAGAGATTCAAGAAGCTCTCTGGATACTTTGAAGTAGGAAGTGGTTTGGGGGCTGGATGGGATGAGAATAAACTGAAAAGGAATAATCCGACCCTTTCTTGGGACTAGTTAACCCCAAATTGAGGCTCAGAGATATAAAGCTTCATCTGAAAATCTGATCCGAGACAGTGTACTTTCACGATGAAGCTCCCAAACTCCAGGGTCCAAATTTGGCTCAGCCCCTAGCTAGTTATGTGACCCTTGTCAAGTTATTTAACATTCTATTCCTTTGTTTCCTCCTTGTAAAATAGATATGAATTATTTCTTAGAATTGTTGGATTGATTAAATGAAATACAAGTTAAGAGACTTAGTCTGACACCTGGAACAAATTAAAGCAGTCTAAACAAAGTTAGAGACTGTCATCAACAGTGGCAAAAATACAGCTAAGAACTAAGTCCATGAATACCACCTAAAGATAGCATCAAAAGTCCAGCCACCTTGAAAGCAGTATGGAGATTCCTCAAAAGACTAGGAACAGGACAAAGCTATCCTATTCCTTGATATTTTTTTAAAAGAACTAAAATCAGCGTCCTGTAGTGGCACATGCATACCAATGTTTGTAACAGTACAATTCACATAGCCAAGTTACGGAACCAGCCTAGGTGTCTGTCGATGGAATTAATAAAGAAAAGTGAGTATATATACATGATGGAATTCTACTCAGCCATAAAGAAGAATAAAATAGCATTGGTAAATGGATGGAACTGGAGAACATCATGCTAAATGAAAGAAACCAGACTCAGAAAGTTAAGGGTCGAATTTTTTCTCTCATATGTGGACGTTAGAAAAAGTGGGAGGTGGGAATGGAATAAAATAAGGGGTCTCATGAAAATGGAAGGGAGACCAATAGAGTAGAGGAAGAGGATCTAGAGGGAGGGAGGGAGGGAGGAGGGGAGGGCATGGGGAAGTACTGAGAAATGAAAGTGACCAAATTATGCTGTGTGCATGTGTGAATATAGCAAATGAATCCCACTTTTATATATAATTATAATGCACTCATTGAAAATAATAATAGAAGAGAGACGAATGGAGTAGGAGAGGATCAGGGGGAGAGGAGCACCAATAAAGACCACAAAATAGTAAGGAGCAAGAGTACCTTCTGTGTCAAAGAGAATCTTTAACTAGGATCCAAGCTCTTTTGTCCTGAAAGTGAAGAAATTAGGAAAGAAAGTCACAATTTCATTGAACAGTACCTGAACAGGTAGGTATAGATTGGGGGAAAAAAGTAAGTTTTATAGCTTGCTATTTGTATTTATAAATCTTGGTCCATATTCTATGAGTTGGTTTCTAGGAATTATATTAAATTCTTAATTTTATTAAAAAAGAATTCAGGAGGAAAGAGACTAGGGGATGGAAAGTGGGGAGAGAGGGGAGATGTGCTGGGGAGTGATATTAGTGCTCACAAATTATATTGTTACATTATGTGCATGCACTAATATATAATAACAAATCCCACCATTATATACAACCATAATGCACCAATAAAAATTTTTTCAAAACAGTTATCTGTTGTGTGATGAATATAGAGTTCCTATTATAAGATGAAATAGTTATAGTGATCTGTTGCATGACCACGTGAGTACTTGATATTACTGAACTGTACACTTACAATGGTCAATTTTATGTTTTGTGCTTTTTGCCATGATTGAAAATGAAGACAGAGAAGAGTTCAATCTGTGTTTTGTGGGACAATATTGGGGATGACTCCTTCAGGGTAGAAAGTGAACAGCCCCACACAATGGCCTGCTTGCTTCACTAGGGACCGAGGATGTGGGTGGACAATGGCTTTTGAAAACTATTAGAGGGTTCAATCCCAACACTCAAAGGAAGGAGAGAAGGGAGGGAGTGAAGAAAGGAAAAAAGAGGAAGGAAAATGGGAAAAAGAGGAAGGAAGACGGAAAATCTTTTGTTCCATTTAAGATTCAGTAAGAAATTAGGGTTACTTACTCCTGGGTTGTGGGGTTGGATGCCAAGTGGACCCATTTGAAAGTGACATATCATAATTGGGGAATATCCAAAATTGAACTCAAGTTTTTTCTTTTTCAAAACTGTTTCTCCTGTTTCCCACCACCCACATTTACCTGTGTACCTTACCAGAAGCCTGAGTGATAGCGTGCTGATGAACACATAACAGCCAGCAATCCAGAAAAGGAAAAATGTGCCTATGTGCACATAAGATTATTCAGTGTTTTACTGTTAGGGCTAGGGATGTGGTTCAGTGGTAGAGTGCTTGTCTAGCATGTGCAATGCCCTGGGTTTGCACTGAAAAAAAAATAGGGAAAGATAGATAGATACATACATACATACATACATAGATATAAATGTATAGCACACTATTTATAAATAATAATAAGAAAGAAATCTTTGTTGTACATTCAATTACAACTAGTTCATGCTCACAGAATTCTTTCATTAGTTTGTTTTGTTTGTTTTTTGGTACTGGGGATTGAACTCAGGGGTACTTGACCAATGAGCCACATCCCCAGCTCTATTTTATGTTTTATTTTATGTGTTGCTTAGCTCCTGGCCATTGCTCAGGCTGGCTTTGAACTCGCGATTCTCCTGTTTCAGCCTCCCAAAGTGCTGGGATTACAGATATGCACCACCATGCTGGGCTTCATTAGTTTTTACTGAACTCTTATAACTCTAGGCGTTCTGTAGAGCAGCTGATAAATGAATGTGGTTCCAGCCTGAATATTGGTTGCCATTTTAGCTTGTAATAATGAATATGAAGCAAGAGAGATGTATATTGGAACTTTATTCATTCGTCAGGAATGCAAGTGACTTTTTAACTGAATCTGGTAATATATTTTGAATACTAGATGAATATTTCCTCAAGTTTTTATGCTCTTCGCTATGTAGGAGCTGCAGATAAGAATCTCATGAAAGTCAAATTTACATTATTAACACTTGTTCTGTTGCTTTCTGAAGTCTGACAAACCAAAGACCATTGGGCAGAATAATCATAAAGATACAACAGTAAAAATGAAAACAAAAACAGGCTTCCAGTGTGTGTCTACTCGCACGCATGCCTAAGCCATGTACTGACCTCGATGCAAACATCATTTCCTCAGTTTCCCTGACTTCCCCAAGAAGCCTTCCCATCCCTACCTGTCACTCTCTGCTGCACCACCCTGCCCATTTCTTCCAGAAAGCTCTTCACAACCTGCAGTTATCTTATTTTAGTTTTGGGAAGCATCCACCCTATTCAGTGTGGATGAGATCAGTAGTTAGTAGATTGAGAATGCACTAAAATCCAGGAATAACAATAAGTGACATATTTTTGTGTGGAGACATCAATGAATGCACATTCCTTTGTGTTTAATTCAGGCCATCACCCTGAGTCTGAGTTTTTTGAGTGGGAGTAGGGCATTGTCCTTTGCGCATAAACTATGTCCATAGGGAATCTTCTAAAATTTGGGTTCAGTTTCTTTAAACTGGAGCATGAACATAGGAATCCTGTAAAGCAAGATTAAAATTTTTTCTTTGTCTGTTACTATTAGGTCTTGCCCACACCTAATTTAACAGCATTGTTTAGGAGCAACCTACCATTATCAAATCTCCCAAAGCCTGCAATTTAGTTGTTGTTTTTAAAACAAACATCTTATTTTGGAGTAATTTTAGATTTTGAGATAAGTTGCAAAGATAATTCAGAGAGTTCCTGAATACTACCCCCCATCCTCCCCGTTGTTAACATCTATTGCTAGGATACATTCAACAAAACCAACATTTATCAACCAACACTCGTGCATTATTATTAACTAGACCCAGACTTCGTTTGTATCTTGCATCCTTTCCCAATGTCCTCCTTCTGTCCCAAGATCCAACATCCGGAGTTCCACATTGCATTCAGTTGTCCTGCCTCCTTTGGTCTGAGACAGTTTTCCCACCTTGATGGTCAGGAGAAATACCGGCCAGATGTCATGCAGACTGCCTTGAATGCAGGGTTTTCCAATGCTTTTCTCCTGATCAGACTATTAGGGACTTGCGGAAAGACCAGCACAGAGGGGATGTGCCTGTTTCACGTAATATCTACTTGTGTCACTGTTGAAAGTAACCTTTCCATAATCTTCCCAGGTTTTTGTAAAAATCATGCTAATCTTTTTAGTGCATTGTTCTGTTTACACACTATTTCTTCATCCAGTGTGATCATAAATATAAATACAAATGGCATACCCAGGGTTGGGAGCCTGGTCAGTGTGGGTGTCACCTAGGGGAGCAGATTGTTTGGGAGCTGGGCCATCAGACAGACAGGATGGCAGCATCCATCAGTGGGTCATGATGGAATGGGAAACAGTTGCTACTCAAATATCACAAAGTCATCAAGAAGCTAAATGAGTATTATGGTTTACATTAGTGATTGAGAGTATCAATCTTTGCTTCTTCATAATTCTGGCCAATGGGGTTCATGTCACTCCCCACTAGGGAAGACTTCTCCTTTCTCTGGGTTCTGTTCTTAAATGTCCCCATAGCCAGAGTATTTGGACCCAAGAATAAGCATAGTTGACTCCATCATTTTTATAATTTCACAAAAGGTCCTTCCTCCTCAGGCTACTGCCACACCTCTGTTTCTCTGAGTGGGTCAGAAGTGAGTTCAAGGACAGGTGACTCAAGTTTTAAGACCTAATAGTTCCCAAACAATAGTCACAAATGGAGTTGGCTTAGGTTGAATCTTCACCATCTCTCTCAAACCTGGAAGCCCATTTGAACCAAGAATCTAGAGCCATCCATTTTGACAATAAAATAAATCACAAGCTAATGTGTTTGTAAACAGTTAACCATGTGAAAAACTTTAACATAGAAGTACATATTGAATGTGAATATAGAAGAATATGTTAAATGCTTGGTTGAATATATAATTTTAATATATAGAAAACAAGATGGAATATCTTGTAAATATTTCTTTGAAGAGGCTTTTCTTCCTGGGCTGGACTGACCAAAGTGTCCTAAAATGTAAGTCCAGGAACAGTTGGACTGGAGATGTCTTCTGTTCCTGGTAGATCTGCTTAGCAGATATAGATACTCTTCACTGACACAAGGAATCTCAAATTGAACTAAAAATTTTCTTGGGTCAGGGGAAGAAGCTATTGCCAATACCTCGAGCACCAAGAGTTTCAGATGGCTTGAATGGACCATAGCTGCTCTGATCCCTTGCTAGCCATTTCATCAAAGGTAATTGCCTCAACACTATTTGATGGTCTTAACTAACTTTGGGGAGAATACTCTATATTCCTGCATCAGAATGTGTGACTTCCCTGAACTCTGATGTGATGCTAAACAGACCAATTCCTAAGGTGATCAAATCATCTTTTGTCTGAGTTATAAATATTTCACTGAGCCTGTTCTTAAGCATTTGAATGCTTAAAAAAAATGATACTAATAAGTAGAGCACAGAGAATTTTTAGAGCAGTGAAACTAGTTTGTGTGATACGGTAGTGGACATATGTCAACCTACATTTGTCCAGACCTTTAGAACGTACACCATGAGTGAGCCCTACACATACTGTGACAATGTGATGATGTGACGATGGAAGGTCAATGTAGGTTCATTGTAACCAATGCACCCTCTGGTGGGGGGTTTGCTAGTGGGTCAGGGTGTACCTGGGGAGAGGGAAAACATGGAAACTCTCTGAACCTGCCATGAAATTTTGCCGTGAACACAAAACTGCTCTAATACAGAAAGTCTACTAAGAAAAACAAAGATACCATTTAAAAATGCCTTTACTAAATTTATTGCTTGGTTTAAAGGCATCTACCATAATTTTTCTTTTTCTAGTGCTAGAGATCGAACCCTGGGGCTCTCTACCACTGAGTTATACCCCAGTCCTTTTTTATTTTGAGACAGGGTCTCACTAAGTTTCCAGGGCTGTCCTTGAACTTGCAATCCTCCTCCCTTGGCCTTCTAGTTCCTGGGTTCACAGGTGTGCACCACTGGGCCCAGCAACCATGATTTTTTTCCCCTAAGGATTCGCATGGTATCTTGTTCAACTTAGTATCTCTTGTTCTTCTCCACCCTTCCAGCCCAAATTCCCCGTACCTGGGAGGAGGTGGTAAGGAAGAAGGGCTAGCATGTGGGAGTTGTATTCCCCCACACACTTCAGCTGCAGTCCCAGATGTTCTCAGGAACTTACATGAATCAATCCTTTGGGAATACTAGAACAAAAATACCATCAACTGGGTGGCTTAGACAACACATATTTCTTTCTTACAGTTCTGAAAGCTGGGGAGTCCAAGATCAAAGTGTTGGTAGATTTGGCATCTGGTAAGGGCCTGCTTCCTGGTTATAGATGGCCGCCTTCTTGCTGTGTCTTCACATGGCAGAAAGGGAGCAAGAGGGAGTGGGGCACTAATCCCATGATGGAGCCCTCATGACCTCCCAGAGGCCCCCTCCTAATACCATCATATTTGGGGTCAGAATCTCAACATAAGAATTTGGGGCACAGGGGTCATCAACGTTCAGCCTATAATATCACTTCATCCAAGTCCCTTCAATGGCGGGGACTTAAGTCTGATTTGTCTTGGCCTTCCTGGAACCTAACATGATATTTGGTACACATATTTACTTAATGTGTGTTGAGTGAATGAAAGAATGAATGAACAGATGAGAAAAACATGGAGATTCAAGAGTGAGTAGGGCATTTATCAGAGAGAAAAGAACAGAAAGATGGCAAAACTTCTATTTTTAGTACCCTTTCTTCTGTTTCTTGGCAGCTCCTCTGGGACCAGTGGCAGAGACGGAGTTAGGGAAGCCTCACGCCAGGTGTCACCAACATGGTCAGGGTGACTCTCAGCCTTGCTGCTGACTCAGCTCATGGAGCAGATTCTTGCTTGGGAACATGAGGTCAGAAGCTGACATTTCAAACAGCAGTGGCTTCAATAACCCCAGGAATTTCAATATCCAGAAATAAAGGGAAAAGAGAAATTGGGTGTGAGTCTGGGTGGTCAGATAGAGCCACAAGAATGCACATGAGAAGGCCACACACAGAAGCGGGGTTTAGAGATGCCTGTGTAATGATGAACACACAGGGGGTCAGATCTATCTGAACCTTCAGCCTTGCAATATGGTCTGACCAGAGCAGGGGGTCCCGTGGCTCCATCCAGCCCGCAGACAAAAAAATGTCTAGTTTAGGTGTTTTCCTTTTCATTTGGATTACTTGCCAAAATTTAGAAACTGGGAACTTTCAGATGAAATCTGGATTTCCGGCTTTTTGTGAAAAGCAGAAGATTAGGGAACAGCAACAGCTGGCCCGCATTTCCTCAGGCCCCAGTGGTGTGGGGTGTGGAGGCAGCTGCTCCCTCTACTTCAGTGCTTTACTTTTGACCCAGCAGCTTGGCATGGGCTGTGCAGCCCCTGCTTCCTGGGCACCACCCAGAAGGGGCCTTCCTGGGGATGAAGCGGTTGTGAGAGCTGCCTGGTGTGGCACTTCTCTGCAAGAATGAAATTAAGCTCACGAGTCACTCTTTTTAGTAGAGCTGGAGCTTTCTGGAGCCTGCCATAAGCTCTGAGAGAGAATGTCACAATACTGCAATTGTATTGGGGGATTTAAATATACGAGGGTCAGTTTTATAAATAAGACCAATTGTTCCTCTCTTTGCTCTGATCTGTTCGACCCATTCCAAACACCAGGAGAATGCTTCATTTTTATGTCATATGTATATGTGGACCAAATGACCAAACAAAGGTCATTTACGAATGATTATTATTTTACCATAAACTTAAATTAAGGAAATAATGCTGTGAGAAATGGTCTAAAAATTGGCTGAATTATGAAATTTGCACTTACTTGAAATACCATCTCCTGGTGACATTTCCCTTCCAGCTGCCTTGGCATTAATGTAAGAATTATTTATGACTCGGCATTTCCCCACAACAGCTGCCCATAGGTCAGAGCAGGAACTGAAGAAAATAAAAAGCATGCCTGCTCTACCCACGTCAGCACTCCTGGCCAAGGAGAGGCAGCAGGCTCCCAGTGGAGGGCAGGGTACGGGAGTCACTGGTGCCAACTTGGGCTGAAATCCTCATTGTGGAATGTACCAGCTACAAGACCTCAAACAATCATCTACACCAGAGGCCAGCAAACCATCTATGTGAAGGGCCAGCTAGTGAGTATTTCCTACTTTTCTCACCACATATCCACCACATAACCACTGTCGCCACTACTCAGCTGTTTTAAGTGTGGAAATGTCCACCAGTCTACATGGGCAGCCATGACAAAGCACTACAGATATTTACCTCCCACAGTTCTGGAGGCTGGAAGTCTGACATCAAGGCAGGGTTGATTTCTCATGAGGCCTCTCTCCCCGGCTTACAGGTGGCCCTCTTCCTGAGTCTTCGCATGGTCTTCCGTCAGTGCATGTCTATGATAATTTCCTCTTCTTTAAAGGATGCAAATCCTATTGGCTTAGGGCCTATCATATGACCTCATTTTAATTTAATCACATCTCTGAAAATTACCTTCATCTTTAAACATAGCCACATCATAAAGTCCCGGGGCTAGGACTTCAGCGTTATCAATTTGAGGAAAATTATACTAATAATATTACATTTACTATACTATTTATGTACCCCTCAAATTTCATGGGTTTAATTCCCAAATTTATATGTTAATATGTTTGGAGGTGAGGCTTTGGAAACTGATTAGGTCACCAGGGCTCTGCCCTCATAGATGGATTGATCCAAATACAGATGAATGGATTATCAAGGTAATGACCTCATTATAATAGTGAGGCTGTGCAGCACACTTGCTTTGTCTCACCATAGGATGCCCTCCAACACTTTATGATGCAAGACCAAGGCCCTCACCTGAGCTAACATATAGACCTTGTGCTGTTGAACTCCCCAGCCAGAAACAGGAGTTAAATAAGTCTTTTTTTTTTTGGATACATTAACCAGTTCTATTTTGTTATAGCAACAGAAAACAAACTAAGGCAGTCTTGTATACTGGAAATTTACTAAGAGAGTAGATGCTAGGTACCATAGGCATAATCATACATTATGTGAGATGACGGATACATTAGTTTGCTTGACTGTAAATATCATTTCAGTGTGTGTGTGTGTGTGTGTGTGTGTGTGTGTACTTTATGTTGTACACCTTAAATATAATTTTAAAAATTAGGGTAGGTAAATGAGTAGGTATACTTGTGTACTAAAGAAATCTTATTTACAAAACAGGACCCTCCCCCTCCCCCAAAAAAAAGGAAAGAAAAAGAAAGAAAAGAAAAACAGACTCCTGGCCAGGTTGGGCATGTCAGCCCAGGTTTGCAGACCGCTGGCCAACACCGTCTCCACTCCCTGATTTCCCCTCCACTCTTCACCCAGCTCTCATCTGACACTCAGTCTACCTAAAGACCTCTCTCCAAAGTTACCAGTGGCCTTCCACTGCCAGTTCATCCCTGTGCCCTCCTCTCTTGCCTGGAGCAGTCAATTCAGTCAGTCCCACACAGGTGACTCATTGTGAGCCTTCCTTCCCTGGGCTTTAGCATGCACACACCCTTTGCATAATTTCCTGCGTCTCTGCCCGCTTCTTCCTTCAATTTTTGCTGGCACCTGCTCCTTTTCCAAGCCACTAAGTGGTAGTCTCCCTGAAGGCCCAGTGCTGGGCTCCCTTCCCCTCTTTTTTTTTTTCTTTTTGGTACTGGGGATTGAACTCAGGGGCACTCGACCACTGAGCCACATCCCCAGCCCTATTTTGTATTTTATGTAGAGATAGGGTCTCACTGAGTTGCTTAGCGCCTCACCATTGCTAAGGCTAGCTGAACTCTCGATTCTCCTGTCTCAGCCTCCCAATCCCTTCCTCTCTTTCAAGGTGATCTCTTTGTCTCTGACTTCACTTACCCTCTAAGGCTGATGACTTCGGAGCATATGATTCCAGCCCATACCTCTTTTCTGAGCACCTGCCCCTGAACCTGACTACCTCCTTTCCAATTCCTCTCATCTGTGCTCCTGTAATGTTTGTCTTGTGAGTTCTGGTTATTTACCTTTTGCTTTTCTTGGACTACTATAATCTTCAGGGTAAATTTAGTTCCTCTGGCTACTCTTCCCTGATCTGCTTCCTGCTCACTGAACACAATGTACATTTCTTCTTCATTCTTTGCAGATCCCAGAATCTTAGCTCTTTGGGGTTCTCTGTTCTCCAGTGGACAGTAATTCAACAGGTATTGTGCTTCTGTCTGTGTCTAAGCATTTAACCCAGAACCTGACATGAATGAGGACCTCAATAATACAGGTGGTTGTATTATTGATCAAAGAACTTTAAGTCAATAAATTAAACCCTTGGAGATATTGAGAATTGTTTAACTTCAGTTTAGAGCATTTTGTGTTGAGCTGTGCTTGGTTAGTTTCAATTATAATCCTGAGGAAGCTTTTCCCAGTTTATATGTATGTCCTTGGCTTAAAATGAAGTCACACCCCGCCAAACCGATCTTGAGTTGAAAATAGAAGTTGAAGACATATTTAGAACATCTAATGTAGCAAACATCTTAGCTACCTTAAATTTGCAGAACACCTACATTAGCCTACAGCTGGCCATCGTGAGAGAGTGTCATAACTCACATCACCAGCCCAGGAAAACATCAAAATTCAGAATTCTGAGTATGCTTTTCATTAGAATGCATGTCGCCTGTGCAGTGTTTTTTTATGTATATTTTTTTTAAATATATTTTTTTGGTTATAGATGGACACAATATCTTTACTCCATTTATTTATTTTTATGTGGTGCTGAGGATCGAACCAAGTGCCTCACACATGCGAGGCAGGCGCTCCACCACTGAGCCACAGTCCCAGCCCCTCTTTATGTATATTTTTTTACCATACTTCCTATTTTCCTAAATTCTACCCATATAGAAAAATTGAGATAATTGTAAGAGTGAAACATATTCCCCTCTAAACCTCCTTTTAGTTTTCGTGTGTGACAGAAGCAACAGAGTTTCTAGAAACAGATTATCCTGGCTCATACCCCAGCTCAACTCTTTGCTGCGTGTGTGATTTTGACCTCATACATTACTCCTTGTGTCTCCCACTTACCTGTGTTGAATGTGTAAGTGTGAACGGGGTCTGAAACAGTGCCTGGCATTAGTAAAGATTCCTTAGCCATTTAACCAATCTTTTTTTTTACCCACAGATAAGTCAGTACTGTTTCAGGCACTTGAGAATATAGCAAAAAGCAAATTAGAAATATCCTGTGCTCAGGGAGGACACATTCTGCAGGAGAGGGCTGGGAGACAGCCATGGTGGGACAAACAGCAAAGATGAATGAAGCCAGGTGACAGCATAGAGGTTAATGATGGAGGGGTAGAAATGGTGGCATTTTTAGCTATGGGGATCAGGGAAGCCTCCCCACCAGTTGAATAGAAGTAGGATCCACAAACATTCTGTTCCTTCCTTTTTTTTCCTCCTGTGCTCCCCTGCAGGGAGGAATCCTAATCCACAGGGTGGTTATGGCAGAGGATGCCTCACTCCAGCTCCTTGTTGTGCTACCCAGCTAGGGGTTCAATGTCAAGGTCTTGGGCTCAGTTTCTTCATTTACTAATAGCTAATGTGCAAACTAGGCACACAGAGAGTACTTCTGTGTAAAGGAACTAATGCTTGGGAGCAGTAGGTAAAAATACAATCTCAGGAAATCCCCATATCTCCTTCCAGTGGGTTTGAGGTAGGAACTGGTAGTGGTTTCGCCTCGGCTTGCTGATAGACAGAAAACCAAATGAATCAAAAGGTAACCAGAATGGAATAACCAGAACCTGAAGACCCCGGCAGGAAACCTCCAGGATTACAGAAGTCCCAAGCGTCTAAGAAGACAGGATGGCCAATTTACCTGTGTCCTGGAGGTGTCTGCTTATCTTCCAAACTTGTGACTTCTTACAGAGCAGGAATGGCTATGTTGAGTTATCCCCCTGGGAGATTGGACTTAATAAAATTCTAAAGTCTTAATATCTGTGGACTCAATGACATCTCCCAGTAGGCCCCAAACACTTTTTTCTTTTGGTCTATGGGAAAGAATGAGGAGGAAAGAGATAAGAAGAACCCAGACACATTCTGAAGCATTAATAAACCCAAACAGAAGGCCTGCCCTCCTTTCTCAAGAATCCCTTTTAGCCACACAGCTTGCAACAAGGGGGAGGTGGGTCCCTGTCAGAGGAGGCACATTTGGCTGCCTGGGGCTACCAAGAATTGTCAACCTCTAAATAAAGCATTCAGTGAGATAAATGGTTCAACTGTGAAAAGCAGTTGAGAAATTAGTGAGGGTGTTGATACATTAAGATTTAGGAAGCTGAGGTTTTTTAGAAGCTCTTGACTGGTCACCAAGTCCCAAGTTCTTACAGTTTAGCAACTCCCCACACAGCCAAGGGGCTTATGCACAAAAATGGCTGAATGGGCTGAGGAGAACTTACACACTGCTATGCTTCCATGCCTGAGGCAATCCTGTAGCACGGAAATCAGATTCTTGGATGGATGAAACAATACTTCTGTGTCCAGGCATCAAAATGTATCAAGCCACATTGCTATTTTCTTTCTTTCTTTCTCCTTTCTTCCATGTTGGGGATGGAACCCAGAGTTACAACATCCTGAGCTACACTACCAGCCCCCAAAGCACTTTGGGGGAGTACCAGGGATTGAATTCAGGGCACTCAACCACTGAGCCACATCCCCAGTTTTATTTTGTATTTTATTTAGAGACAGGGTCTCACTGAGTTGCTTAATGCCTCACTTCTGCGGAGGCTGGCTTTGAACTCTGATCCTC
Organism: Xerus rutilus; assembly: GCA_028644305.1. Taxonomy (NCBI): domain Eukaryota; kingdom Metazoa; phylum Chordata; class Mammalia; order Rodentia; family Sciuridae; genus Xerus; species Xerus rutilus. The sequence continues at coordinate 150,833,052 of CM053402.1, read as the reverse complement.
CTGCCCAGCCTCCCATCCACTGATTACACGCATGTGCCACCGCACCTAGCTCTCCAAAGCACTTTTTAAGTCATTATGCCAGCTACTGTGGCTCCTATTAGCTCTAAGCATCAGGAACCTACCAAATATGTGTCCTCCTAGACCCAATCGCTTCCCCAGACCACCCAAGGTCCCCAGTGACTGTTTTGTCCTCGAGTGTGGCCACTTGGATCTCCAACTACCTTGTTCCCTGGATCTAAAAAAGACCTTGCTTTACAATTTTGTAGTCCCTCATTTTCAAATACGAGACCCCGTTCTCTCTTTCAAAGGGAAATAACCTAAAGCCTTAATGCAGGAATGAGGAATCAGATAATGAGGGAAAAGAAGCCTGCTGCATTAGACTCCAGAGAACCTATCTATAGTGTTTCCAGACTGATTACAAGTACAGACATATTTTTGTTTGAGTGAGCTAACAAAAAATATTATGTAGTCTAGAATCATGTTTTAATTGGGCAAATCATGTTAATACATTCAGTATATGTTTATGTATATTTAATCTGTTGCTTTTCAGAATCCATCTGGATTTAGAAACTAGAAAAAGATGCAAAAGATGCTCTCAAAAGACATGAAGGGCTGTGGGTGTAACTCAGTGGTAGAGTGCTTGCCCGGCATGTGTTAATTTATTTAGAGACCATCTTTAGAAAGATATAAGGCCTTAGTACAGGCTCTGTTGAGCGGAACGGAGTGATGAAAGGGAGAGAGCATGGAGGTTTTCCCACTGTTCATGCATCTGAACGTTTTGATTTTTGGACTGTGTGTTTTGCTTATTCAGAAATGAGTGAGCAAATGATGTGTGGAGAAAGATCTGTAAATTTTTTTCTTTTTGTCACAAAATTCCCAACCATTACTTTTCCTTTAAAGTAAGAAATTCTTTCATTGCCTAAGGAAAATGATGAATTAAACTCTTTTGACAGGAAAGATAGTCTGAAAATACGCCTGATGGATAGAATGAAGAATCCTGGAAGAGACACCTTGCTCACTGACAAAGGAAGGTGCGTCTGGCAAAAGTTGGACTATTCGCCAAAACCGAGGTAGAGCAACACACAAAGCACATTGAGAACCACGTCCTCCTCCTCACTGTCAGCCCAACCAATCACAGCATTTTTTAGCCATTGCATCCAGTTTCTATGCTCATCCAACCCATAGCAGGGCATTTTTACTTTCTTCTAAGTTAGCCAAGCATAGTAGTGCATGCCTGTAATCTCAGCTACTCAGGAGGCTGACGCAGGAGACTGCCAAGTTCGAGGCCAGCCTGGGTAACTTAGTGAGATCTTGTCTCAAAATAAAAAATAAAAAGAGCTGGGGGGTGTAGCTCAGTGGTAGAGTGGGAGATTTAACTGGGTTCAATCTCCAGTACACACACACACACACACACACACACACACACTAAAATCTTCTGAGTTGATGGACATAAAATGTAAGAGCTCCACTTTCAGTAAGGGATATGGTGCTGTTGGGGTTCATTTTTATAGCACATTGGTTCCCTGTGTCCAGTAATGACCTCCTGTGAATGCCATGTGCCAGGGAATGACAAGGTTAATGCCAGGACAGGAATTACAGGAGAAGGTCAGCTGCAGAACAGGCCCTGCAGCAGCAGGTAGCAGAGGGGCGGCTTCCACCGGCCTGTTTGACCAGAGTGTGCTGAGGTTTAGGTATTAGGTCATGCCCCAAAGTTGTTTTGGCTGTGCCCTCTAACCACTTTTGGAAAGCCAGCCGCAGCTACCAGTGACGCACCCCAACCTTCAATGTATTGCCCTGCAAGGGGCTGGATATGGCAGGGCCCTGTAGAGTTTGTGATATCATTCAAGCAAGATAAAAACAGCTTCGGTGGGGCAGCTGGGTGGCTGTTACCATCTAACAGCAGGTGGTGTTGGGGGCGGGGGAGAGTTCACTAGACAGATGTACCCTTTTTGTTCCTCCTTCCTCGAATCTCCATTTTAAAAATAGCCAATGGCAAGGCATGTTCTAGAATATTGAAAATCCAGCCATGACATAAAACGTGGAGCTGTGGGCCTTTGGGTAGCAGGGATCTCCCACAGCAGTGCTATGGGGTACAGATTTTTAGAGGAGCCAGGGTTTCTTTCCAGCTGATGAGGGGCCATGCCTGGCTCAGTTGAGTAAATTTAAAATACAAAAGAAACAAACAAACAAACAAAACAAAACAAAAAAACAGCAGAGTGAGATCAGGCCAGCCCAGAGACCCCTCCATGGCAAATACAGGCCTCCCCCTATTCCCTTAGATTTGGTGGAAGGGTGTTAGAATCGCCGCTCTCCACTAGACAGTCAGATAAACTGCAACCAGATGGTATCTATGAAAAAATGTGGCCCGCGGCCACGATTGCAGAGCCGAATGTGTTACTTGCATTCGCTTTCAGAATAAGAATAGATGGTGTAGTCATTGCTGTTTGGGACTGGCTCAGAGAGAAAAGAAACTGAGGATGGAATCTGTGCCCGAGGTCATTGATTCATCTCCAGGCGGGCAGGGGCGGGGGCTGCTCCACACAGGGCTGCATTCTGAGCCCCAGGACTCGGGCCCAGGCCAGAACAAGTGCAGCGTGGTCTATTTCCCTCCGATGAATGAGGGGCTTTCTCAGAGTAGGTTTTGTAAGCAGGGATCGGACAGCCGCTGATTCTCCGCATCTCAAAGGCTCTCTTCGTTATTTCCCAGCAGAGCGTGAGTCTCGATTATAGTGATCGTAAGCGCAGATTGCGGCACAGCTCAGAAACCAAGGGTAGGAATTCCTCTGAGCTCGTGGCAGGATGTTTGCACGCTCCGGCTTCACATTCGGCCTCCGTGATTAGGTTTCGCGGCTCATCTTGCCCCTCCCAGACATCCTTTGTTAATAATGCCTCTTGGGTTTGGGAGATAAGCCAGGCATTCCGGGCGGAGGGAGACTCAGGCTGACAGTGAGCTTGCATCGCCCTCTTGTGTCTGTGACGCATTGGGCAAGGCGGTTTCTCGCATCTGCTGAAGCACAGCTCCCCTTAACAGCCCTAGTTCAACCATAAAATAGGAACGGAAGGGGTTCTCATAGCGATTCCACGTAAAAGTGTTGCCTTTCTTCTTCTTTTTTAAAAAAATCTTTGTATTGGTGAATTATAATTATAATCGTAGTGGGGTTCACAATGCCGTATTCGTACATATGCATAACACACTTGCTTCAAACTCATTCCTTTCCAACGTATTGCCTCTCCACTCACTTTTCAGATCCTCTTTGGTGTCGCTTACCCACACCAGGGACTCAGACAGATGAGTTGTGTGGGTGTCTAAGCGTACCCATCTGCAGGGCTTGAATTCTCACAGTTGAAGCTGCTCCTCTTGCTCCTATGTCTTCTCTGCAGAGAGAAGACCTTGGATCTCTGTCCCTGCTAGGCCTGTAACAAGCTGCTTGCCTCGGTGACTCCAGCTTGCTCTGTTCTGTTCCTTCACTTTATCTTCAGTCTATGGCCTTCATTCTTCATTCCTGTGATCTTTCTGTTGTTGTTGTTGTTTTTCTGAGCTGATTTAAGAAACTAGCTTTTGACCCCAAAACTGACCCCCAAACTGCCCTCAAGATAAGAGAGCACCATCACCAATAGTGGCCATCTTCAGTTGGTGCCCAAATACCAGACTGCCTGGCTCAAGCTCCCGGGAAATCCTACTTTCTGCAGGTAGCCTCAGACCTGATCCTTGTACAAATATCTCTTACTTCCTCAAAGACTTGGAAGGTGGAACTTGACATATTCAAACATCTGCCTTCTTCTAGGTTGCTAGTATCTGCAATGAAATCTGTTTTCTGCCCAGCACTTGTTTCTCCTGCAGTGAGCTTCTGAACCTGCCTGGTGACAAGCCCTCTCTTGCCCACCCCTTGAGGCAGGTGCACTGTGTGTTTCTGGCCAAGCCTTATGAGCACTTGAATACATTTGCAATTTTATAGTCACTTGCCCAAGAGTGGCCGGGATGGGACTGGTGGCCCAAGCGTCTAGTCTATATTTTTCAAAGTAAAGAGACCAGGATAAAATATCCTGTCACGTGGACATCATTAAAACCATTTTTTGAACACTCAGTTATTTAGTTATTTACTGTCATGGGTTAGGTACTACAAATAGAGAATGAAAAAGACACTTGCGTGGCACGCACCTGTAATCCCAGTGACTCAGAAGGCTGTGTCAGGAAGATTGAAAATCGGGGCCAGTCTGAATCCCTTAGCATACCCTGTCTCAAAATAAATAAAATGGGCTGGGGATATAACTCAGTGGCAGAGTATCCCTGGGTTCAAACTCTAATACTGCCAAAAATTAAAATTAAAAGAGAAAAGACAATACTTTGCCCAGTAGGAATGGACATGCCTCATCTATGTACATTTTATGGCTCCACTCCTCACATGTATGAACCTTACTTCCAGGAACTGCCTTCAGGGCCTCTGTAGGCACCCCAATAGGTATGTAGTGCACAACCTGGACATCTGTATCAAGTAGCCCTGATAGAATATTTTCTTGATTGAAAAAGCACTCATGCTCAGATTATGCCTTTAAAACAAACCTTTTTGTGTTTTGATTTTTGGAGTGAGACTTGTATTTTCCTACCTTTCCTGAAATTCCTTCAAATGTGTTCTTTCAAATGTGTGCCTTCTCCTAAAAATCTCTTATGCTTTCTCCACCGTTGTTCTGCAATATACCCTGCTTTTAATGGGCATAATCCCTTACCTTAAAGGAACAGAACTCCACTGGCAAACTTAGAGATTAGAGATTAGCAGCAGTTCAGGGGCTTCTTTGGGAGAGGACCACAATTCTGGTTGCACTTCATTTGTGTTTTCTGTTTGTCTCAATCATCTCTATGAAAAGTGGCCAAGTCTTTTCCTTTTTCCATTTCTTATGTTATCCTAGTCTCACAAATCAAAGAACACTTGGTCCAGCATCAGGAAATAAATCTGATCTTGGTGTGTAAGGAACCCGACCACAGAGGGGATCGTGCTTGCATAACCGCAGCATGCCAAGAGCAAGATTCGCACTGAGCAAACTGCTTCTTTTCACATCTGGTTTCTTTTAGAGTAAATCAAGGCTATGCCTAAAGATCAAGATTTTTGGTGTCTCCGTTTTCAACTGTAGAAGAGATTAGATTAAATACATATTGGCCCCACTCCATTGTCTCAGCCAGTTCCTGAGGTGTCAGGTGACTCCACTCGGGAAGACATTACTTTTGCCTGACGCACAAGCAGGGCTCTTCCTGGGTGGAGAGAGAAGTTCGCTTGTACCCAGCCAACACTTGCATGCCTTCTTCTGCCCACTGTAACCTGGAAGCTAATACAGTTCACACACACGAGTCCTCCACATCCTTGAGCTCTCAATACCATCTGGCTTATTAGTCTCTCACTCTCATTAAAATGCTTTTTTTTTTGAGTTCCACTCCAGAGTTCCTAAGACCGGCAGGAGCTGTAGAGGGTCCAAATCGTCCCTCAGGAAACTCCACGGTGTCCAGCCAAAGGGAGACCAGGAACTGCTACCTCTAGCCACTGAGGAGACCAAACTCAGGGCAAGAGTCTCTGCAGAGACCCCAGTGTGAGGCAGCCCTGCCCAAGGGTGGCCTGGGCCCACCTCAGTTCCGCTCCAGAGTTCCTGCGGACCAGCAGGAGCCACAGAGGGTCCAAATCCGCCCTCAGGAAACTCCACGGTGTTCAGCCAAAGGGAGACCAGGAACTGCTACCTCTAGCCACTGGGGAGCCCAAACTCAGGGCAAGAGTCTCTGCAGAGACCCCAGCGCAAGGCAGCCCTGCCCAATGGCGGCCTGGGCCTGCCCTAGTTCCGCTCCAGAGTTCCTGTTCCCCCAGAGGGCCCAAATCCACTCTCAGGAAACTCCATGGGTGTCCAACCAAGGGTTGACCAGAGACTGATTGCTACCAGCCACAGAGGAAGGCACACCAAGGGTAAGAGTGGCCTGCAGAGATTCCAGTGTGAAGAGGCCCCACCTAAGTGCGCTCTGGGCCTGCCCTAGTTCCTCCAGAGTTTGTGTGGTCAGGTGAGACAGAAGGCCCAAAACTGCCCTTAGAGAATGCCAAGGGTGCCCAGCTGAAGACAGACCAGAGCCTGCTAGCTTCCAGCCCCAGGGGAGCTCACACTCACTGTAAGGGTTGCACACAGATTCTCCAGCTTGTGACCCTGCCTAAGTGAGACCTGGGCCCGCCTCCAGTTCCACTCTAGAGTTCCTGTTCACCAGTAGGAGTGCAAGAGAGGGGCAAAACAGCCCTCAGGGGCCGCCTCAGGAGCCCAGCCAAGGCCACTCCCACTGCCCCCTAGAGGTACTTCCACTACCTCTGCCACCAACTTTAGTGGCAGTAGTGCCCATCTGGGGACACTGGGGGAACAGAAGTAGCTCCAAGGTGAGACACAGGTAATTTAGACTGTCAATACAAGATTATAGGATAGAAGCCACAATACCTCAGATCGGTATTTCTTTTCTTTTTTTTTAAATTTTTTAAAAGTTGTGGATGGACACAATACCTTTGTATTATTTATTTATTTTTATGTGGTGCTGAGGATTGAACCCAGTGCCTCACATGTGCAAGGCAAGTGCTCTACCACTGAGCTACAGCCTCAGCCCCCTCAGATCAGTATTTCAAAAAAGGAAGATACACAATCAACATGAACAAACAAGAAAAGAAAGTGCCCCAAATAAACCTCGATACCACTGTAACAGAATCCATTGATAACACGGTTGATAAAATGTCAGAGAAAGAATTCAGAATGTACATAATTAAAATGATCAGCAAATTAAAGAATGACATAAGTGAGCAATTACAGGCAAAAAATTGATCAATCCAACAAAGAAATAGGAGAGCAAATAAAGGCAACCATTGATCATTCTAACAAAGAGATAAGACAGCAATTACAAGTAGCAAAAAATTACTTTAAGAAAGAGCTAGAGATTGTGAAAAAAAAAATCAGAAATTCTTGAAATGAAGGAAACAATAAACCAAATAAAAATCTCAATAGAAAGTATCACCAGTAGACTAGATCACCTGGAAGACAGAACCTCGGATAATGAAGACAAGATATACAATCTTGAAAATAAACTTGACCATACAGTGAAGATGGTAAAAAATCTGAACAGAACATACAAGAAATATGGGACAGCATCAAAAGACCAAATCTAAGATTTATTGGGATAGAAGAAGGTGCAGAATTTAAAACCAAAGGAATGCACAATCTCTTCGATGAAATAATATCAGAAAATTTCCCAAATACAAAAAATGAAGTGGAAAATCAAATACAAGAGGCTTATAGGACACCAAACATACACAAGTTCAACAGATCTACACCAAGGCACATTATAATGAGATGCCCAACACACAGAATAAGGATAGAATTTTAAAGGCCACAAGAGAGAGGAACCAGATTACATATAAGGGGAGACCAATTCGGAGCTCAGCAGATTTTTCAACCCAGACCCTAAAAGCCAGGAGATCATGGAATAACATATTCCAAGCCCTGAAGGAAAATGGATGCCAACCAAGAATCCTATATCCAGCAAAATTCACCTTCAGATTTGATGATGAAATAAAAAGTTTACATGATAAACAAAAGTTAAAAGAATTTACAGCAAGAAAGCCTGCACTACACAGCATTCTTGGCAAAATATTTCATGAGGAGGAAATGATAACCAACAATGAAAATTTACAAAGAGAGGAATTACACTAGAGGAAAGACCATTCAAAAGAGAAAACAACTCAAGGTAAAAACCAAAAACAAACCAAAATGACCGGAATTACAAATCATATCTCAATAATAACCCTGAATGTAAATGGCCTAAATGCACCAATTAAAAGACGTAGACTGACAGACTGGATTAAAAAACAAGATCCAACAATATGCTGTCTTCAAGAGACTCATCTCAC
>CM053402.1:150803158-150824642 GCA_028644305.1 Xerus rutilus | reverse complement strand
AATGGTATAGAATAGAAGACACAGAGGTGAACCCACTTATATACAGTTACCTTATACTAGATAAAGGAGCCAAACACGTACACTGGAGAAAAGATAGCCTGTTCAACAAATGGTGCTGGGAAAACTGGAAATCAATATGCAGCAAAATGAAACTAAACCCCTATCTCTCACCATGCACAAAATTCAACTCAAAGTGGATCAAGAACCTGGGAATCAGATCAGAGACCCAACACCTAATAAAAGAAAAAAATAGGCCCAAATCTTCATCATGTCGAATTAGGACCATACTTCCTTAACAAGACTCCTATAGCACAAGAAGTAAAATCAAGAATCAACAAATGGGATGGATTCAAACTAAAAAGCTTCTTCTCAGCAAAAGAAATAATCAATGAAGTGAACAGAGAGCCAACATTCTGGGAACAAATCTTTGCCACACACACATCCCATAGAGTACTAATTTCCAGGATATATAAAGAACTAAAAAAACTTATCACACACACACAAAAAACTAACAACCCAGTCAATAAATGGGCCAAAGAGCTGAACATAAACTTCACAGAAGAAGACATACAATCGATCAACAAACATGAAAAAATGTTCAACATATTTAGCAATCAGAGAAATGCAAATCAAAACTACCCTAAGATTTCATCTCACACCAGTCAGAATGGCAATTATCAAGAATACAAACAACAATAAGTGTTGGCGAGATTGTGGGGGAAAAGGCACGCTCATACACTGCTGGTGGAACTGCAAATTGGTACAATCAATCTGGAAAGCAGTACGGAGATTCCTTAGAAAGCTTGGAATGGAACCACCATTTGACCCAGCTATCCCACTCCTCGGTCTATACCCAGAAGACTTAAAAACAGCATACTATAGTGACGCAGCCACTTCAATGTTTATAGCAGCTCAATTCACAATAGCTGAACTCTGGAACCAAGCTAGATGCCCTTCGATAGATGAATGGGTAAAGAAACTGTGGTATATATACATAATGGAATATTACTCAGCAATAAAAGAGAATAAAATTATGGCATTTGCAGGTAAATGGATGAAGTTGGAGAATATCATGCTAAGTGAAGTAAGCCAATCTCAGAAAACCAAATGCCGAATGTACTCATTGATAAGTGGATGCTGATCCTTAATGTGGGGAAGGACATGGGAACAATGGAGGAACTCTGTTCACAAGGGCATAAGGGGGGAGGGGGCATGGGGACAGTAAAGGTGGTGGAATATGATGGTCATCATAGCCCTAACTTTATGTATGACTGCATGTATGTTGTGAATCTATATCACTTACAACCAGAGAAATGAAATGTTATCCTCTGTGTACAATGAATCAAATTGTACTCTGTTATCATGTAAGCCAAAATAGAACAAATAAAAAAAATTTAAAAAAAACAATATAAACAAATGCCTTTTTTTGTGGTGCTTATGACACAATATCTGGTTTTCCTCCTGCTATTCTGGCTTTGCCTTTGTGGATCCTGAGGGGGGTTCCTCCCTCCCTGGCCCTTTTCTGCATTTCTTCCGAACAACTTACTTGCTATTTCTGCATAGATGACTCACAGGCATTTCCAGTTCAACCCGAAGTTACAGCTTTGCTTCATCCAAATCAATCCCAGCCACAAAACTGCTCCTAATACTGCCTGGTCACTCAGGCCAGAACCTGGACTGTTTCCCTCCTTCAATCAATCATTAAGTCCCTTCTAAACAGATGCCAAATCCACTGGCTTTCTGTCCACTTCCACGACCATACCTAAATCCAAGCTTCAACACCACTCTGCGCACTGCAAGAGCTGCCCCATGGGTTTCCCTATCTCCACTTTTACCCCTTTCCAACCCATTCGGCACACTTCAGCAAGTAGAACCCCAGCTGCCCTGCAAGAGCCTGCTCAGGATTCCTAGCCAGCCTCCTCAATCCCCTGAGTCTCATGGAGAGTAATTCCCTCTTCCTTCCCCACAATCCACATGCTCCGCCTTACTTGGTGTCTCTGCGCTCTGTCCTTGCTTCTGCCCAGGATGCTCTCATTCACCTACTTCCGTGCTCCTCTCTTTACTGTGTTCCCTAGGGACAGTGTCCCTGGTCCACAAACTGGGTCAGGACCCCTCTGCTATAAGCTTCTCTTTCCTAACACCCCTCACCAAATATAACCAAAATATGTGGGTTTTCTTTTCTTTGTAACCAAAACCACCTTCCAGGAAAGGTGGAAACTACTACATTTAAGGACCCTTTGGCTGCAGAATATCTAAAGAAATCTTACTGTGAGCGTTCATGGGAGAATCAAAAATGTTCTGCTAAATATGCTGGCTGGAAAATAACAGCCACGTCAGCATTGGAGTTCTTAGTGTAATCCCAGATATTCGAGCAAAAGAAGGAGGTGGAATGGGTTCTGTGGGATAGAGGCAAAACCAGGTTTTAGTGAGGTGACTGGGAAGGACTTTTGAAGAACTGAATTAACATTTAATAAAGACTTTTCTGTAAACCCAAGGCCCTGAGCTCCTCTGGTCTATATGAAAAATGTCCCTGAGTAACTCAACTCCTTTTAAACTTGAATCCACAAAGGATTTGTCTTCCAGGTAACAATGACATGTCTGGCAAGAGAAATACCTGTAGGGGCTGAGGCAAGCTCAAGAACAATCTGGAGTAATGGCCACCCAGCCTGGCTTACTGTCCCGCCTGCAAGTAAGTATCACTACTGCAAACCTGAGGATTAAGTGGAGCACAAAGCCGTAAGCCAGAAGAAAGGTGGAGGAAGGCATAGAAGTGGCTGGGCTGTACTCCTCTTCTCAGAATGTGCTGGACCCCAGGCTGATAGCAAAAGCTATAAATACCACTTTGGAAACTCCCCAAGATCAATTGTTAGCTGACAGTCCATTCAAAGTTCTCAAAGAGGTGCTATAAAAGATATGCATAGGTAATCTACGTATTCCCAGACACACCTAGATGGGAGTGAATTCTAGGATGAGGGTGAGTACAGAATGATCAAGGTCAGGCTCCTAAGGCCCCAGCAGCCCAACTGGCTTATGGATCCCTGTTTTTATCAGATTTTGGAAATCCTCCTTTAATCAGAACAGTAAATTCTTGCTGAACTAAGAAATAAAGCTTTCATTTTAATCAATTAAGTAAAGCACAAGACAGTTAAAAGACAGGAGCTTACAGCAGAGTCACAGATGATTTGTAAAAGGCCAGGTATGAATCTGTTAACTTGGCAGACACCTTCCTTCTTTCCTTCCTTCCTTCCTTCCTTCATTCTTTCCTTCCTTCCTTCCTTCTTTCCTTCTTTCCTTCCTTTCTTCCTTCCTTCCTTCCTTCCTTCCTTCCTTCCTTCCTTCCTTCCTTCCTCCCTCCCTCCCTCCCTCCCTTCCCTTCCCTTCCCTTCCTTCCTTCCTGTTCCCCTTTTCATTCCCTTTCCTTTTCTCTTTTTATTCTGAATCCCATGCATATTACTATTCTGAGCTCAAGCACAGTAGAAACCTGGACAAGGACAGATTTGCTGAACCCTGCTTTATAGTAAGGAGGAATAGTAATTTAAAAAAAAATTTGTTTTGTATATTAAAGATATAAGATACATATATAGTAAGATGGTTATAGTGGTGGAATGAATTGGCATATCCATCATCTCACATAGTTACTCCATTTCCCCCTGTGGCAAAAGCAGCCATAATCTACTCATTTAGCAAAAAACCCTGAATACAATACACTATTATTAACTACAGGCCTCATGGTATACATTAGATCTTTCAACTTGCTTATCTTATATATTAGATACTTTGTAGCCCTTCACCTACATGTCTCCAGCTTTCTTCCAACTTGCCCCTGGTACCCATTGTGTTAATATCTGTATTTTTTACTATTTTTTTTAACATTATAAGAGAGGTCATACAATATTTTTTGTTTCTGTGTCTAGCTTTTCAGTTATAATCTTCCCCCTAGAGCCCCTAGTGCTTCACAGATGCTAGATAAACTCTCTGTCACTGAACTAGACTCCCAGCCTTGATTTTTTTCACTTAGCTCACTGTCCTCCAAGTTCATTCATGTTATGGCAAATGGCAGGGTATCTTTCTTTTTAAAGACTGAATACTATTCCATTAAATAGTTACTTAATTGTTTCTTTCCATTCATCTACTGATGGATACCTAGGTTATTTCTACAGTTTGACTGTTGTGAATAGTGCTACAAGGAACATGGGAAGATAGATATCTTTACTAGGTGGTGATTTCATTTCTTTTGTGTATATTCTAGAAGAGGGGATTTTTTTTTCATATGACAGTTCCACATTTAATTTCTCTAAGGAACCTCCATGCTCTTTTGCATGGTGGCTCTACCAATCTATATCCACACCAGCAGTATACAAGGATCCCTTTTCTCCACACTCTTGCCAACACTTACTATTGTCTTTTAATAATAGCCATTCTATTGTGGTTTTTGTTTCTCTGATGATTGACCATACCCAACACCATTCACATACCTGTTGACCATTTTCATATCATCTTTAGAGAAATGCCTATTTAAGTTTTTTGTCTATTTTTAAATCAAGTTATACATTATTTTATTATTGAGTGATATGAGTTCTTCAATAAACCTTACATATTCACCATATCTGCTATATTGTTTGCAAGTGTTTTTTCCCAATTTGTTTTTTCCCAATTTATATTGGCTTTTATTTTGTTATTTGTATCTTTTGTTGTGTGGGAGATTTTTGCTTTGGTTTAGTCCAGTTTTATTTATTTTTGCTTTTGTAGCTTGAGCTTTTAGTGTAATATCCAAGATATCATTGCCAAAGCCAATGTCTTTGAGTGTTTCCCTCATGTTTTCTTCTACAAGTTTTATGGTTTCTGGTCTTACATTTAGGTATTTATGCAGTTTGTGTTGATTTTTGTGTATAGAGTAAGATAAGGGTCCCATTTCTTTTCTTTCTTTTTTTTTTTTTGTATGTGGAAATCCAATTTTCCTGGCAATTAATTACTTTTACTATTAATAGTAATGTTAATGCTAGATTGTACTGAGTGCTAGTTATGTACCATGTTCTTAATCTCTGTGGCTACCAACAGTTTACAATTCTCCCTTCTCCAAGGAAATGTATAACAGCATACTTTAAAAGACAATCTAAGCCGGGCACGGTGGCTCAAGCCTGTAATCCCAGCACTTAGGGAGGCTGAGACAGGAGAATCGTGAGTTCAAAGCCAGCCTCAGCAACAGTGAGGTGCTAAGCAACTCAGTGAGACCCTGTCTCTACATAAAACACAAAATAGGGCTGGGGATGTGGCTCAGTGGTCGAGTACCCCTGAGTTCAATCCCCAGTACCAAAAAAATAAAAATAAAAAATAAATAAATAAATAAATAAAAAGACAATCTAGCAGGGTGCCGTGGCACACAACTATAATCCCAGCACTTTGGGAGGCTGAGACCAGAGAATCACAAAGCCAGCCTCAGCAACGGCAAGGCACTAAGCAACTCAGTGAGACCTTGTCTCTAAAAAAAAAACATAAAATAGGGCTAAGGGTGTGGCTCAGTGGTCAAGTACCCCTGAGTTCACTCCTCAGTACTAAAAAAAAAAAAAAAAAAAAAAAAAGACAATCTATGGGTCTCTTAGAAACACCATAGTGTGTGCAAAAGTTTCCCTTATGGGCTGCTACCCAAACAAGGTCTTCTTAGAATGTTACTAACCACTTGAGAGATCTTCTGCTTAATGTGGATAGAAATCATAATCAGGCAAAGTGAAGCTCCCTTGGTGTTAACAGCTCTGAGCTTTGAATGCCTGAAGCTCTCAGCCCTCCTTGCTGCTCTCCTGACAGCTAGGACCAGCAGCTACCAGGAGCCCTTTGGAACTCTTCCAGCAGCCAGATCTAGCAGCTCTGGCAACTCTCTGTTGCCCTCTGGTTGTTAACCACTTTCAGTGTTACCAGTCCTGCCTTCTGACTGCTTTTAGTGCCATCCACTTCGGTGTCACCAGTTCTTAGTATAACCAGCTCAGCCTGCTCTACTCAAGATGGAAACCAAGAAAAGTCAAAGTATAACCACCCAAAAGAGGTTTTATTAGGACTTACGCTGTAGCATAAGAGGAAGCAGTATATGTGCTGTTCTAATAAAGGTATGGGAAAGCTGCTTTTGCAGACAAAAAGGCAGACTCACACATGTGCAATGTCCTGCCAGCTACCTGCAGATCTTCTGCTTAGTCATGGGTAAGAGAGGGGTCCCTACCAAACTGGAGACAGCTGAGGAGGCTGCAAAGTTGTGGAGTCATCAAGACAGGCTACAGGACAGAGTCATTTAGGATGGATTCACAAGTCAAGCTTGTCATGCCAAATAAAACTCTCCTAGAGCACTCATGGGGCATCTGATGTAGCCACAGCTGGGCCTAAGGCATTTGAGGCAGTCATGGATGTCAAAGATGGAAGAAAGAAAAAGAAAAAGTACTTCTTGGGAGGGTCAAGTCCTTCTCTTCTGTCTCAAGAATATACAGAAGCACAGAGACAAACCCACATACATATAGTTATCATATACATTGGAGAAAATCTAGCCTCTTCAACAAGTGGTGCTGGGAAAACTGGAAATCCACATGCAGCAAAATGAAACCAAACCCCTATCTCTCACCATGTACAAAACTCCACTTAAAGTGGATCAAGGACCTAAGAATTAGACCAGAGACCCTGTGTTTAATAGAAGGAAAAGTAAGCTCAAATCTTCATCATGTCAGATTAGGCCCTGACTTCCTTAACAAGACTCTTAAAGTGCAAGAAATAAAATCAAGAATCAATAAATGGGATAGATTCAAACTAAAAAGCTTCTTTTCAGCAAAAGAAACAATCAGTGAGGTGAAGAGAGAGACTACGTTTTGGGAGCAAATTTTTGCCACACACATGTCAGAGCACTAATCACCAGGATATATAAAGAACTCAAAAAACTTTACACCAAAAAAACCCCCAAATAACCCAATCAATAAATGGGTTAAGGAGCTGAACAGACACTTCTCAGAGAAAGAAATACAATTGATGAACAAACATATGAAAAAATGTTCAACATCGCTAGTAATTAAAGAAATGTAAATCAAAACTAAGGTTTCTTCTCACACCAATCAGAATGCCAGTTATAAAGAATACAAGTAACAATAAGTGCTGACGAGGATGTGGGGGAAAAGGCACACTCATACATTGCTGGTGGGATTGCAAATGAGTGCAGCCAATCTGGAAAGCACTATGGAGATTCCTTAGAAAACTTGAAATGGAGCCACCATTTGACCCAGCTCTCCCACTCCTCGTTCTATACACAAAAGACTTAAAAACAGCAAACTACAGTGATGCAGCCACATCGATGTTTATTGCAGCACAATTCACAATAGCCAAATTTTGGAACCAACCCAGATGCCCTTCAATAGATAATTGGATAAAGAAACTGTGGTATATATACACAATGGAATATTACTCAACAATAAAAGAGAATAAAAGTATGGCATTTACAGGTAAGTGGATGGAGTTAGAGAATATCATGCTAAGTGAAGTAAGCCAATCTCAAAAAATCAAAGGCTGAATGTTTTCTCTGATTAGTGGATGCTATTCCATAAAGGGGGGGGGGGACATGGGAAGAGTAGAGGAACTTCAGATTAGCCAAAGGGAGGGAGAAGAGTGGAGAGGGCAGGGGGAGAGGAAAGATGATGGACTGTGATGGGCATCGTTACCCTAGGTACATGTATGATTGCACAGATGGTGTGACCCTACATTGTGTACAACCAGAGATGTGAAAAACTGTGTCCCATTTCTATACAGTGAATGAAAGAGCATTCTGCTGTCATGTATAACTGTTTAGAACAAATAAAAGAAAAAGAATATACAGAAGATAACTTGAAATTCTTGCTCTTTTAATTGTGTGTCCTTTGTGCTTTCTCCATAATAGAAATTCACTCATAACTCTTTTTATGATTATAGAAATCCAAGTAAATTCTCCCTCTCAACTCAGGACATGATCTTCATCATGTTCCTACTATGGGCTGGCATATTGTAAGGGCAGAGACTACATCCATGAGTACAGGTACTATAGCAGTAGGTGCGGAGTCTATACCTGTCCGTGCAGACACCAGCTATGAGTGCAGGGACCTCCCCCAGCCCCATCACAAGGCATGCAGGGTCCACAGCAAAGTATGTAGTGTCCACTGCTATAAGTCCAGGGTCTACAACTGCTGGGGATTTGCTATTACTGCAACTGTACAGAGCAAAGGAAGACAGAAAATAAGCAAGTATGGTCATTTCAGTGTAAATAGAGATGGCAAAATAATCTGTGTGGGGGCATCTGTAAGGGAGAGGGTGACTGTTAAAGATCTCTGCGAAGAGCGGATGTGATGGCCAGGAAGGACCTTCAGAAGCTGTGGGTGTGGAGCAAGGGTGCTGAAGCAGAAGGACCAGTCTTGGTTGTTGGTCTGTTTCCTCCCATCCCCTTGCCCATTCCTGCCTGGCCCCAGGGTCCAAAGCGTGGGACCTGAATTTCCTAGCACCCTAGCCTCTGAGTTCTGGAAGCAACGCACATTCTACTTCTGCGAAGGGGTGGTGTGATAGGTGGCCCACAGGTGCAGGTGAATGTTTGGGTTTTGGCAAATGCAGGGTGTGGCCTCACACATCCCAGCTGCATGGCTTCCCTGTCAGTCAGCTGAGCAGCTGTGTCCATCTGCAGCAGCAGTCTTCTGTACTTTCCTGGCCTCCCTGATTCTCTGGCAAAGCCTAGAGCGGCTAAGCTGTCCCAATCCTTTCATTAGTTTGCATTGAAATCTCCAAATTAATTTCATCCTTCAAAAACAGTCCTTGGAGTAGATTTTCTTTTCCTGGTTTAGTTCTAACTGACTTAGTGCAAAATTCAGAGAAAGGCAGGCACTTACTAGACGTGAGAAGGCTGGCCACACTGAGAGGGTGAAGGTGTGAGGGGATGGGGAAAGGAAGACAAAGGATCCACTGATCGGGGGAGGCCTGATGAGCCAGCCAGAGTTTGGGTTTATTTTGGAAGTTCTGGAAAGACACTAAGTGAGTGAAGGTATGGCAGAGAATTGAACAGGAAAAAAGGCCAAAACGGACAAGATGAGAAATAAGATACAGCTGGAATTAAGGAAGTACAGATAATAACAACATGCTTAGAATGACACATGATAGAAAAGAGAAAAAAAAAACTGGCTAAAAGCCAACCTGGCAAGTTGAGTATGTTGTAATTATACTTAAAAGACAAGTCAATACTTAAAAGATATTTGATTTCTGCTACTTGCCAAACGTTTTCTACCTATTCTGAGGACAAAAGAGGACCAGCTATAAACTAGCATTCAGGTTAGTTACACGGAAAAAATTCCTGACTGCAGAGAGAGGTGGAATAATCTGGATAAGACAGACAACTATTGATTTTGGACTGGATAAAATCTAATTTGAACAGTGTTGACTGTCCCTAACCACTGGATACACATGATCATGGATGATTCAATCCATATATATCCATTATATATCCATATATATTCATTATATCCACTGTATAAAAGTTTGACCCTGATTCTAATGTGTGTGTTAATTACTGTCTATGTGTTCAGAAACTCTAGTCCCCTTCAAGGGTATAATATGCATTCTTCAAGTCAAGGAAACACAAGTATGGAAATAACCTTCCTTACAACATCGTCATGAGTACGTTACAGACTACGTTAACAATGATAAGGAGGCTATAAATTGTGTTTCATCATCGCATATTAAAAAAATCATTTGCTGAACATGTGATACGTCTATAAATATAGAACTTATAAGCAGGAAATGATAAAGGGAAAGGGCAGCCACAATAGGCAATAATGGCTCACCTATCCCACTGACTCAGGCACTTAGTGAGCCAGCTCCTGGTCTCAGCTTCAAGATAATCACAATGATGTCACAAGATCAGGATGTAGGACATGTTTTTCAGTGTCCCTCACCTGTCAGCTATGTCGGCCCATTTGAATCAGCCCTCTTACCTGGAGATATGAGAGGTGGAGTCTAAGGAAGAGACAGGAAGTTTCTGCCCTGAAGGTGGAAACCCAGAAAGCAAACCCAAAACTGGACCTCGGGTCTTGGGGCTGAATGGAGCCAGAGATGGTTCAGGAAAGAGAACCAAGAAACAAGAAGCGGAAGAAGCAAAATGGTAGGTGGGTTGGAGCAGTGCCAGCGATGGAAGTGACACCTCTCTGACTTTAGGCATGTCCACTGGGGTCACCCACACCTGGCTTAGGATCTCAGCTCTAAGTCACCCCCTGGGGGACGTTGGGCAAAGTGCTGGAACTCTTCAAGTCTTACTGTTTTCATCTTCACAATGGAAATACTGGAGATCTTCATTAGCCAAGGGCACAGGTTGAAAAACAAACAAACCTGAAGTGAATCTCTGTAGGCAGAAACTAAAGTTTCACAGCAAATAATTTAGTAACATTTGATGAAATCACATCTTTAAAAATGAAACTAAAGTATTGAATAAAAATATTTTGTTTTGTAGTTAACAAACATGTTATAATTACAGCATACTCATTTTTAAGACAAAAGTGACTCAGATCTGTATGCAAAGTATTGGCCTATCTTTCCTGACAACACTTTCTGCTGTAAGGTTTCTCTCAGTTTTCCTGAAGTCTCCCTTAATACCTCGACATGCAAAGCATTCTCTTTCTGTGATGTGGTGTGATATTGTCCATATGTTCCCACAAGAACAGATAGTATATGAACAAATATAGTTTTTTTCAAACTTTAATTTTTAATAGATACCCCGAAAAGCCTCCCTCTCTGTATAACATTTAGAAATCCTGGATAAAATGCAACAACGACCTCTTTATATGTAGAGTTGGCTCAAAAGAATAAAGGCAACTCCATGGCAAGAAGTGGAAGAGGGCTGCAGCTAAATGCTGCAGCTGCCTGGGTCAGGCCAAGACAACTGCTGGAGCAGAGAGCCCTGCAGAAAGTATGGTGCCTCCAAGAGCCATTGGAGCTCCATGAAAGGAACTCAGGGCCTTGCACATGGTAGGTAAGCACTCTACCCCTGAGCTACGTCCCCAGTTCTCACACTTCTAATTTTCCTTATTTTGCTTTCGTTTTCCATTGAAATGACCACTTGCTAGCATTCTTAATCTTTATGTGTTGTACTTATTGTTTTCTCTCATGGATGTGGAAGTTTCAAGGACAGTGATTTGTGATTTCACTGACATCCAGATATCACACAGTAGACTCTCAATAAATAATCACTGGATGAACTGAATTAACTAATGAACTGTGCTTCAAACAATTCTCCAACTCCTTATAAGTCTTTATGACCAACAATACTACATACATGGACATGCATGCTTTTATATGCACAGAATTGCAGTCTCTAGAGAAGGTGTGAAAAGTTATCTCTGTTGAGAAATGAGCAAGACATCTCACTGTTATTTTGCTCACAACTGCAGATAGATAATAAATGATGGTTAGCATTGCTACTCTGATCTTTTTCCTGTAAGTTTTAATATTGCTTTTAATGAAAAGAGGACATCAGACTTTGGCCTAGTCCACACCCTTACTCTTTCTCTGGGGTAAGAAGGTGGAGAACTGTCATCTCCTGACTATTTTCTGTATTGTTCAAAGTTGAGCCTGTGAGCAGAGTTAAGCATTTTGAAAAATGAGAAACAATAAACTCCAAGATTCATGCATAATGAAATATCATACTAAAATAAATTTTTTTTTATTTTCATCAAGCAACGTTCACAGGCAGTGAAATATGGAATATGTCATAGGAGCATAGAAGTGACCACATAAGAAGCAAGAGAACTTTTGTTGTTGTGTGTGTGTGGTGCTGGGGATCCAATCTAGGGTTTTGCACATGCTAAACAAATGCTCTATGACTGAGCTATGCTCCCAATCCCTAAAGGAACTATTTGTGACAAAGATACATGAAGTGGAAAGGCCCTGCATAAGATAACCATCTCGAGGGGGCCACCTCATATCCCTTTTTTCCATATACATCATGTCTCACCTCACAATCGCATTCAGCAATACTCTCCTGAATGGTATTCTACCTGCAGAATCCATGGACAACTAAAGAACCAACCAGATATTCAATTTTAAAGAATGCATTCTTGGCCAGGCACGGTGGCGCATGCCTATGATTCCAGCAGCTTGAGAGGCTGAGGCAGGAGGATCAGGAGTTTAAAGCCAGCGTCAGCAACTTAGCAAGGCCCTAAGTAACTCAGTGAGACCTTATCCCAAAATAAAACATAAAAATAGGGCTTGAGGATGTGGCTTGGTTGTAAAGCGCCCCTGGGTTCAATCCCTTGTACCAAAAAAGAAAAGAAAAAAAACTGCATTCTCCTTTTTCTTAATAGTTTGCTGTTTCAGGGGATTTAGGAAAGAACAACAACCAGCTGTTTTTTCCTAGGATGAAGGCAACTTCCTATAACAGTAAGATTTGAAATACACCAAGCCAGACCATACTGCTTAGCCCTCGACAGAAGGGAAATGGCATCACGGCGTTGCTCTTAGAAGACATGCTTTCAAGCATTTTAACTGACCTCCCCTGCAGAGAGAATGGCTCATTTCTTCCCTGTACTATTCGGATTTTCCTCTTCCTATGCCTACCTCTTCCATGCTTCCAGCCAGCCACAGAATAAATAAAAACATCCCAGATTTGCTCTAAGCCACCTCCTCACGTCCTCCTCTCTCTCAGTCCCCCTCCTTCCCTACTCTGCAGTCTCACCACACAGTTGTATGCCCTGAACATACCTTACCCTCTCTAAGTTGAATGGACTCAGGTGAGCACCATTTTTGTTTCCACACAGGTCTAGCTCTGTCATTGGCAGGATGGAGATTTCAATACAAATGGAAACAATACAAATGTCCAAATATTTAAAAGCGATAAGTTATGCTAACAGACAACTAAATAAAATGCATTCTTTGCATTATCAAATATACCTGACAACCACACGAGGAACTATTTGCAAGTCTGTGAATTTTGGCAAAATTTCAAAAACAACTGAATTTTATCACTGTTGTATTATGGTTAGGTGATAGACAAAGATTTGAGGTAATATAATTGACTTACAGGGCTGGGATTGTGGCTCAGTGGTAGAGTGCTTGCCTTGCATGTGTGAAGTACTAGGTTTGATCCTCAGCACTACACACACACAAAAAAAAAACAAATGAAGATATTTGTGTCCATCTACAACTAAAAAAAATTTTTTTAGAAGTTGACTTAAACATAATTATTATATGTTTGTTCCAGAATGTTTTTCTTTATCTTCATTTCAATGAAATTATTAAATATTTGCAAATAATAAGGATTTAAAAATCATTTTTATTCTATTGTAGATGCTGTAAAGGATTAAAACGATATAATAGTATTCAAACTGTGCAACATTTGAATATATATTCATTAAGAGAACAAACTAAAGAAAAGAAAACAATTAAGAAATATTCTTCACATGCTTAAAGGTTAACATTCTTAAGCTTATATGGTGCTACATGCCTGTAGTCCCAGCTACTCAGGGAACTGAGGCAGGAGAAGGACTTGAGCCCAGGAGTTTGGGATCATCTGGGGTAGCATTGTGAAATACCATCTCTTTAAAAAAAAAAAAGAGTTAACTTCCTTGAAAAAATTTTTCACAATTGTGTACAAAATTAAAAGACAAAATTCAAATTATAATTAATAAACATTCCAATTTTAAGTGAAAATTATTTAGATGAAGCTGCAATACTTATTTTCTGCAATATTTATTTTAAATAAATTTTAACAAACATGAAAGTAGAAGTCCTCACATGTCTACTGTTTAGTGTTCTTTTATTGCCAAGGTAAAGAATTCATAGCCTGTTTCATAATGCAATATTTAGACTATATGTGAGTAAATCTTAGCAAAGTAGGAATGATTTAATATTGCAAAACATTGTTCAGCTACCGTGTGCAACTGTTGTAAATGCCACACAAGACCTTGAGCACCTTGAGAACGACATATGAAAAGACAGTGATAAGCAAGCAAGAGGATCTTACCCCTGCTTACTGGAATGAAACTTTATTACACAAGAATATTTTGTACTCTTTGAGAGGAAGGATTTGACAAGTTAATCTGTCTTTTCTCTTCCTCAGGTATTTTTACCATACAAATCTTCCCCACCCTCAGAAGCAATCAACTGGCAAGCACTGATTGCTCTATGGTATTTAGAGGTAGGCAGCTCTTATTTTGGGGATGTGGGCAAAAGATGTGGAGAAGTACATCCCTGGGGCCTGAGCAGGTTAGTCACAATGGCAAGTATTCAGGCTAAGTATCTGGAACAAGTTCTGGATCCAAAGTGGCAGAAGGCCTTTGTGTTCTTTAATAGATTTGTTCCTTAATAGGTTTATTGGGATATGTGAGATCCTAAAGTTCAGTGCCCAATGCAGGGACTCCTCTTGCCTAGTTCCGAGGGTGATGCTGGCTGTGTGGGAAACCTCTGTGATTATTGAAGAATCACCTCATGTGATGTCACTGTAAAGAGGGTTCATTTTGCCTGGGACAAATGTCCCTAGCAAGGGCTCAGCATGGGGTATTGAAATTCCTTGTTTATAAGGATGCTCTTGCTCAGACACAGCCTCCATTGGGCCTACAGCTTACAAATGAGACTGACTTATAGCACATTCTTGGTTGTATTTCAAAGATGATACATGTTTCATTTGCTGAATACAAAATTACAACATTGAATATGTTTCTCTACCTACTCTGCCATCCTATTTACGTGCCTCTGTGGAAAGCCACTGTGCTGTAATGTGGTTCATATTTCTAGGATGCACAGCCCAGGAGTAGGCCCATGTATACGCATCACTTGTGTATGTGTATTTTGACATGATTTGCAGGGCACCAGCTACTCCAGGTCTGGTCTCTGCAACCCAAAATGTTGCAAGTCTGAAAGAGTCCTCTGTTTGCTAATTTTTGAGTTTTGAGCTGACTCTCACTGTCTTTAACTTTTACTTTTTTTATGCAGGGAATGAAACACAGGTCCTCACACATGCTAGGCAAGTGCTCTTCCACTGAGCTACACTCCCAGCCATGTCTCTTATTTGCAAAACTCGAGGACAGCCAATGACAGCAAGGAATTTAAAAACAGATAGTAAAGGCCTCAAAGACTCTTCTCCTTGAATCTGTTCAATCAGAGATTTTGGAAATATTAATATTGAGGCCTCTAATTGGGATAGCCTCAAAAAACATTTCTTTGTACCATCTTTTAAGAAATCAGTGATGACACTGAATACAAACAGGAAAGGGCAAGTGTTACCATGCTAATCGTGCTTGTGGTTCAAATCAAGACTTCAGAGTTAAACTTTGGTTTTGCAGAAAATAAATATGAAAGCAAAATATTTCAGACCCTTACTGTACTATTGTAAACATGTCTTTAAAACAAATACATTCAGAACTAATATAAGCTATTTGTGAGGTTGCAAAGTCACTAAGAAAAAAGTAAACCAGAGGTTTACTGCAAAATTTTCCCAAGGGATGAGATGAGCAACACCAGGGAACTAATCATGTGCTTGAGTCACGACCAAGCCAAAGATGGGACTTAAGGGCCCCCAGCAGAAGGAGGCTCCAGACCTCCCTCTCCTCTCCTCACTGCACCTGAGTCCTCTCTACTGACACCATGGCTTGCTGTGGCTGTGGAGGTTGTGGTGGCTGTGGCAGCTGTGGCTGTGGTGGCTGTGGCTGTGGTGGCTGTGGTGGCTGTGGTGGCTGCTGTGGCTGCTGTGGCTGCTGCAGCTGCTGCAGCCCCATGATCTGCTGCTACCGCCGCACCTGCTGCCGCTCCTGTGGCTGTGACTCCTGTGGCTGCGGCTCCTGTGGCTGTGGGAAGGGCTGTTGCCAGCAGAAGTGCTGCCAGCAGACGTGGGGCTGCCGAAAGCAGCGCAGCTGCTAGGCGGCCTCCTGCCTCTGGGCAGGTGCTGCTGGAGGCCACAGATCTGCCCTATGTTTACATCTTTCTGTTCTTTAATCTCTCTGGTTCACCTAAATATCAGCCATGTAATTTAATTGAAATACCTCTGATTAGAAATCAGAAGACCACATTTCTAGTCCACCTGCTGGAGACGCCTGACCCACAGAGAAGTCAGTCCATCTCCTCGAGTCTTGCTTATTTATCTATAAAATAATAAGAGTGAACTAAGAATCTCTAAGAACTCTTTCAGCTTTAATAGCCTGTAAATCTACTGAGTTCTCAGAACTAAAGTCACAGCCCCCCAACACACATGCTCTGAGGATTTCTCCCAAGTCTAACCAGGCCTGACTCCGCTTAGCTTCTGAGATCAAGGACAATTGGGGTGTTATGGCCGTGGACAGCTCTGAGAGGTTTTCCTGTATGTATGCTTGATATTTTTCTCCTGTGTACATTTGGCTATATAAAAAATTTCATATAAAAAATTCACCCTTGATCCACTGAAAACCATGCATCATAATATGCATTACAACAAAATCAAGCCAAAGCTCACTTTATATGGGCATAAAATATTCACATTAATGGGCTCAATGGAATGAAATAATGTTTTAAAATGTATTTCATTTATCTGAAATGTTTGTGGAACTTCTCTACTTATATGTATGCTTGTATAGGTTATATACTGTACATTTATTACATATTCTAATGTTTCTTTGTTTTCCTAAATATGACTTCTTAATAAAACATTAGGAAAATATAACATTTCACTGTCTTGGTTTTGATTTGCTCATTAACGGATTGAGCTGATATTTGGTGACATGAGTTGCAAACTTCAGGAAGGTTATAAGATGAAAGATAAAGGACACTGACTTTATTAGGTTAATGCAAGCTTCTGTGACAAATTGACACAAAAATATATAATGAGTCAACAGACCTTTTTTTTCTTGTTGATATCAACTATTCTGAGCAGCTCTAGGTGGGCAGAAGGGGATGTAGATTGGGGCTGCTGCTCTCTATTTAGTCATTCAGGGATCTGGGTGGAAAGAAGCGTTAACATTTTTTAAACATCTCTTCTAATATAGCTTCGCTGTCTCCCATCTAAGGTAGAATAAGAGAGAGTAGACAAAGACCCCCACTTCTTAAGCTTCTAGGCTTGTGATACAACCTCCTTCCTCTCTCTTACTGTTGGCTAGAAGTAATCACATGGCCCTACCTACATGGAAAGTGGGGTGCTGGGAAATGGGGAAGTGCAGAGGTGTAATATAAAAGGAAAATCCCTAAGTGTTGCATGGACAGTTATCTGTGTGTGTCGCGTAAAGCCTACACTCTAATGAAACTCTCAACTGGTTTGACTGTGTTTGGAAGAAGTTGGGCTAAGGTGACCTGGGTGGGTGTTTATTGCCCATTCAGATCACTTGAGTTTCTCCTGAGAGTAGTTAAAGGTCAGATAGCAGATTCAGTGTGTCATTAGGAGCTGTCTTAATGTTATGTAATGTCATTAATGTCATTAGGTGTCTTAATGTCACCTTCATAGGGTGGAGCTTCAGGGACAAGGGGTTAGAAGATTGAGCAGAAAACAATAGGCACTAGAGTGCCTTGACCCTTGTTTTTTGTTTTAATATTTTTTTTTAGTTGTAGATGGACACAATATTCTATTTATTTGTATGTGGTGCTGAGGATCAAACCCAGTGCCTCATGCATGCGAGGCAAGCGCTCTACCACTGAGCTACAATCCCAGCCCCTTAACCCTTGTTTTTTAAATGTTAAATGTCATTCCGGAGTCACAGTATAACTACAATTCAAATTGTTTTTGAAGGGTCTAATATGTGGTAACCTTAGATAATCTAGAAAATGGTTTCTCCATGCATTTTAATGAGCTCACTATGGTGGCTCTATGAACTGTCTTGTTCAATATCCATCTCAGTGTCCTTCTGGTTTTTCTTTCTATATGGCAGAGGGAGGATGATTAGAAACCATACTTCCCAGAATCCTCTGTATGTGGGGTCTGGATACTGTAACAATTAGATCCAATCTTTGAGGGACAGGGAAGATGGCATGAGGTGAAACATGTTTTTTTACTCTTATCTTCTTACTCTTGCTCAAAGGAAGATGTGGCTGGGGAAGCACACTGAGTCTTGGATTCAGATAATACTCCTAGGACCACAGAATAGTTTTGTGGAAGTTAAGAAGCAGTTGCCATGGCAATCATAGTCCAATTCCGTGTTTCACGGTTCAATCACTAGGTTGGAGGGTGTGGCAGGGTAAGGACAGGAACAGTGGCAGGGGTCACAGTAGCTATAGTGCTTGAACTTGGAACTTTCTGGTGGAAGCTTCTCGATTTTCTTGCCTTTCTGACTACTACTTGCCTTTCTGAGGCAGCAGCTCCCCTGGGGCCATTTCAGCTGTGGTGTCACTCTGTGGGAAGCACTCTGTTAGCCACGCTGGCCCCCAGCCTGTCTTCCTGCCCTTTCGACAATTTTGCACACATGATTCCCAATTGCCTCTTGTCTCACTTGACACAGCCAGCAGAACTTCGATTTTCTGCAAGTAACTGGCACTGGTGAAATGCCCTTCTCATGCCCTTTACATATCAAATTTTACCCATCTTCCAAAGCTGAGTGGAATCCTGGTTCCCAGTGCCTCTGACAGAACCCTCTTCTGAACGCCCAGGATTTGCTGTTTGGGTGTGTCATGTGACAAGTTATGAAAAGGCTTTCCTATTCTGGGTTTTTAGTAGCTTTCTGTTTTGGCTCTCTTAGTTGCAGAAAAAAAGAAAGCCACTAGAAAGGATATAAAAGGAATAATTTATTATGATACTATAGAGGCATCTCATGGAAAACAGAGACAGGACCTGAGGTCAGGCTTCATGAGGTAGAGATCAAGAAGTAGAGAGCCACTGAGAAGTCCCACTGCTTCCCTTCCTCCTCCTCCCTCTAGAGCCACATGGTGTCCCACTTCCTCTCCACCACATCTGTTCCTCCTCTTCCTTCCCATCCTCCCTGTGGACTTACCTGCTACAGGCATTCACGTCTCATTTCCAACAGCATCTGCTGAATCTATACTCTGAACTGTGAGGGGGACTGCACAGAGGAAGAAGGTAGGAACCGTAGATAACAAAGCCACCTAATGTTTGATTCTATGCTTCTAAGTACACTGGCTTGAATTTCACCACCCACCCCAACTCGAGCTCTGCCCTGGCCCTGTTTGTTTGCTTGACCCTGTCTCTGATCTGTGCAAAGATGGATCAAGATGGTACCACTGCCGATCCAGCTCTCTCAGATCTACTATGACCAGTTAGAGTAAATGAGAACTTCTGTATTTTAAAGCCTATCCAACTGAGTCGGTAGGAATCTCTATGAAAGCAGAATCCAGACATGTAAAGTACTGTGCACAGCCAAGTAAGTGTTCAAGGTTTGAATAAAATAAAACAACCTCCTCTCTGATCTCTCTCCACTGCTACCTTTCATTCTGGTTTCTATCTTTGATTATTGTCAGTCTGGTAGCCTTAGCCAAACTTCCCACATTTCTTAGGTGGCCTATTTCCAAATGGACTTGTCCACAAGATTGGACATAACAAAAATTATTGGGCATATGATAGCAAACAGCCTGACTGAACTCTTAATATATTGACTAATATTTTGCAGAGAATATTTTTCTCCCAATCACCTATATGTTCATATTCTAGTTGAATAATTTCAAAATAAGGAAACTCCAGAGCTGATATAAATATTATAGGAAAAATGGTTAATGTCAGCTGGTATACTTTTCCTTACTTTCCATAAGGTATACTAGTAAAATAATATTTGAGGGGAGTTTATCTTAAACCCATTCTTTTTTCTTCTTCCAGCTTTTATGTACCTATTTTCATGTGCAAATTTATCTCACAGCAACCACAGATATTCTTCTGCTATCCTTCCTTTACCATATCATAATATAAAATTATCCTTAGTTCCCATCATAAGCCTCATAATAACGTCCCACCCTGTTGGACTCTGAACTACTTTCCGTAATTCATTTTTCAAAAGTGCTAAACTTTAACCAGAACGTTTGGATAAAAGGCAAGACCGTGCCATGCCAGCCCAGCCACTTGAACAAGGTTTCTCACTGAACCAGGGGTGACCATGACGTGCTGTGAGGGGTGGACATCCTGCAATGGAATCTGCCTGCTGATTCTACTTCTGATTGGAGTAGTTCTCAATGCGATCCCTCTGGGTATCGACTCAGTTAAGCAAGACGAAGATTTTCAAAGCCCCATCTCTTGCTATGAGTGGTGGTTCCCAGGAATTATAGGAGCAGGTTTGATGGTGAGTAATGTTTATTTGACTTGATTTGGAGAAGGGCCTGCCTAATTTTTAACACTCCTAAAGACTGTCTTTCAGCCTTGCAGTCAGCTACGGCTGGTTAGGAGTCGTGGTATAATATGAATTTTTATATTGGTCACCAGTGAACAGTGGTAAATTCAATAAACTACGTGATACCAGATAGGGACATTGCAAATACATTCCCTCAACTTCCCTTTGCCCCACACCAGTCTCTAAAGATTTATAAGAAATACAACAGAAGTAGGAAGTTGCTCAGTGGGAATGAGAAGAAGCATTCCCAGGCAGGATGAGCAGCCTGGATGATGGCAAGGGTCTGGCTTGGCTGTGGCACAGGTGAAGGGAGTTGGCCTAAGAGATACATCCAGCCTAAAAGCCTGGGTTTCTGATATCTGGGACTTTTTGGTTTGGCTCTGACATAGGGTCCAGAACATCATGGACTTCAGTAGTTTGGTGATGATTTATAAGTCTGCCTTTGTTGCGTAGTGCAATACAGAACCCATGCGCCTACCTGATCACAAACACCGGAGGCATTTGCAGCAGTGAGATTTAGACTCTTCCTAGGAACCCTAATGCAGCAGGCCTGGCCAGGACCCACTTGTGTGGTGAAATACTGTTTTCAGACTGTCTCAGCTACAGGTCTGTCTCCAATATATTACAGTGAGAAAACCATCTGGGCCACGGTTTTGTTTCCGTATTTGTAAAATAGGGCAGTGGATATTGAAGATGAAAATTCATCATCCAGGAAATTTGCTTTTGTTTATTCTACCACTTGTGTGCTATCTCAGGGGGTCTAGATACTGCTAGAGAAATGAGTTTTATGTGTGTGTGTGTGTGTGTGTGTGAAAGAGAGAGCGCTGCAAGCACTAATATGAACAGTGTTTTAGAGAGAATGAAATGTGGAAATAACTTCTAAAGAAATTTAGGACACACAGAAGAAAAAGAGATTCAGGATATAATTCTCTTTTTGAGTCACTAACTTTTCCCCCCAGTACTGAGGATTAAATTTCCCTCACATAATCAAGACAAGTACTCTACCTCTGAGCCACATCCCCAGTCCATTTTGCTTTTCATTTTGAGATAGGGTCTTGCTAAGTTGCCCAGACAGGCTTTGAACTTATGATCCCTCTGCCTCAGCCTCTTGAGTTGCTGGGATTACAGGTGTATACCACTGCCCCCTGCCTGAATCACTAGTTCTTGAAGATGATCAGTTATTGGTACTGGTCTTATTCCCAGACTTGTATAAAAACACTCTTAGTTCATTTTTTTTT
>CM053402.1:150673374-150802658 GCA_028644305.1 Xerus rutilus | reverse complement strand
ATTGGCCTTGCTATAAATCCCATGATAATTTTCGAAAAACTTTCCTTACTAGTATTAAAGGAGCCTGAGGTTGTCATGGCACATACCTACACCCCTTCTATTCTTTTGAGAGAGATAAGGGGCGGGGGGAGGGAAGAGAGAAAGACATGGTGAAAGATAAAAGGACATAGATAAATCTTCCATTTATTGACAACCTGCTAGGTGCCAGCTATTGGGTTCATATATTACATTGTTACCTCATTTAAGCTCTCGAGTTATCTGAACAGATATTATCATTGGTACTTTGTGGACCAGCAAACAGGAAGGATAGTAGTATTAGTAAGGTTGCAGAGTATGTGTGAAACTCAATTCCAGATTCATCTGACTCTAAAGCTAGCAAAGTACCATAGTCCTCAACACCAGTCTCAGAGAGAGGCGAAATATACGATCCATAGTATAATCCATAAAGTTAAGCAACCAGGAAGCCAAATCACAGAAAGGTTATATATGCTTGTGAAACAGTTTTGGAGAATCTAGACTTCCTTGTTCCACAACTAAATCTATTTTACCATCCTCAATAAATATTAACCAAAGCTTTTGATGCCAGACTACTCCTATTCCTTAGTATTACAAAATGGCACAAAGCATCAAACTCTTTGAAAATCTGAAATGCACTTTACAAATAACTTTAGGTTCTAGGCTATGCCCACAAGCAAATAGGTGGGTGGTAGAAGGACTCAGAAGACAGGAATATTTTCCTTGGCTCTCTACAGAATGTGGAAGAATTTTTTCAAAGGGAATGATGTCCTTTCCAATATCTGCCAAAATACTGACTAGTTCAAAATATTGACCTCACAATAAACTTGTAAATACACAGAAAACATTTATAAAGAAGAAATCACTACCTGTGATAAGCACTTTGAGCATAGTTCTTGAAGTCTTTAGGAAATTGCTGTAGCATGTCAAATTAGTACTGCTTCAAAAATGGGGCATTTTTCAGGAAGTTGCTAATAATCCAAACTCTGGAATTCATTATTGATTACTTTATGAAATACTTTCCTTTTATGATTTTATGACTTACCCCATGCAAAGGCAAACATTTTTATCTTTTGAAACCATTACAAAGTAAAAACGTGCATTTATTCAAGTATTAAAAATATTTAAAATGTTTCCTTGAAAAGGATAAACATAAAGTCCATTTTATTTTACCTGAAGTTAATTATAAGCCTGAACTTAATCATGTTTTTTTTTAGTTTACTTATTACATAATGGCAATTAATCAAAGTCAATTAATAAAGTCTTAACAGAAAACAAATGTGGAAAGTTAAATAGATTAGAAGATATTGCATAACAGGCATTTGTGAAATATAGTGGTGAGAAGGGGGAGGGGGCAGAGGGACAGTAAAGATGATTGAATAGATGGACATCATAGCCCTAGCTTTATGTATGACTGCATGTATGTTGTGATTCTACATCACATAAAACCAGAGAAATGAAAAGTTGTGCTCCATCTGTGTACAATGAATCAAAATGCATGCTGCTATCATGTATACCTAGTAGAATAAATAAATAAATAAAATTTAAAAAAAGATGTGTTGACATGCTATAAAATTCACTGGATGATGATTCATAATTACAAGCCATTACTTTACAAATCCCCTTTGCAAGGGAATCATATGAGTAAATATTTAGTATCTCTGAAATAAATAAATTCTCAAGAAGTTATCAGAATTTATATCAACAGGGAAAATAGAATGATTTATCCATTTGTGATTCAATGCTGCTCCACTTTTAAAAGATTTATTCCCTTTCTAAGTAGTTGATAAACTTTTCTGTAAAGAGCCAGATAGTGACTATTTTAGGGCTTGCAAGCCAGTCTCTTCCACGATTCAACTCTACTATTGGTGCACAAAAGTAGTTATAATAATATGTGCATGGATGTGCACAGTGGTGTTCCAATGAAACTTAATTTGCAAAAAAGAGAAGGCAGGCCATAGCTTGCCAGTTCTTGTCCTAAAAGCTTGTTCTGTAAGCTCAGAGGCAGCTTATGGATACAATAGGTTCAGTGCATGAATGCTGATGCCTATTTGGGGGCTAAAATTTCCTCTTCCTTTCCTTCTGGGCTTTCAGCTCTAACCTCCTTTCCCAGGTAGCTAAACAGCAATATGTACATGTGGCCTCTGATTTGCAAGAGGATTGGGATTCAAGGTAATGTGTAAGCAAAGTATGATAAGATACAAAGTGACCTGGAGTCTGAGCATGATCATATGTTAGGAAGTGTTAGCAAGGTGCCTTTGTGAGAGGTAGAAATCTTAGACCTGTTATGAAGAGCAAAGGTAGATGGATATATACTATCCATATATAATATATATCTTTATCAAAGACTGCCAGGGAAGGAGCAGTTAGAATGATGTGAGATAAGCAAGGGTACTGGTGAGGAGGATGGGAACAAGCACACTCCACACAGGAAGAGGGGAGGGTTTCAAGACTTAATCCGTGTGGCACAGTGGTTAAGAGCCTTAACCTTATTTGGCAAGTTACTCAAACTTCCTGTGCCTCTGTTTTCCCATTGGCACGGTGGCGCACGCCTGTAATCTCAGTGACTCAGGAGGCTGAGGCAGGAGGATCACAAGTTCAAGGCCAACCTCAACAACTTAGCCTCAACAATTTTAGTCTCAAAATAAAAAGCAGCTCAGTAGTAGAGCATCCCTGGGTTCAATCCACAGTACCAATAAATAAATAAATAAATAAATAAATAAATAAATAAATAAGTGTCTACATCATAGGATTGATCATGGGGGTGTTGTGAGGATGGCATAAACTACAGCATGTTAATCACCAATGACAGAACCTGGCATGCAGTTAGAGCTCAGCAAGATGTTAGGAAACAAGAGCTGGAGACAGAACCACTCAGGGACAGCTGGGCTGAGATGGCAAAAACACTTCGGGCTAAAATTTCACAAGTAGAAGGAAGTAATTTACATTCCACCCTTCAATGACACAAAACTCCTTCTAGTAAGAATATCTAGCCATAGCTGCTGACTAAATGTTTCTAAATACCGATGTCCTGAAAACATGGCAGCATTTATTACAGCTGTTTTGGCAATGTGTATTTTCCCTTTGCATGGAATATGATGTGGACTAGACTTCAGAATATCAGTAAGATCATTAGGGATCATGGATATGGGAGTAGAAGAGACCAGGTGGAACCCAAAGCAATTCTCAAATAGAGGCTTGGGGAGGCTAGCAAGGTGAAGGAGACCCAGAGAGAAGACAGGCAGGCAAATGGAGCAAGTAGTGGTGATAAAACCGCCAGGCAAATAAAACCATCAGGTTCTTTCCTGGGGGCTTGCCAGACTCATTCATACAATTGATGGGAAACTGGAATGAATAAATAAATGGGGGCTGGGATTGTAGCTCAGCGGTAGAGTGCTTGCCTTGCATGCGTGAGGCCCTGGGTTCGATCCTCAGCACCACATACAGAGCAATAAAATAAAGACACTGTGTCCATCTACAACTAAAAAAAAAAAAAGAAAAAAATCTTAAAAAAAAATAAATAAATGAACCTAATCTATTTAAAATCCAAGTTTCTCCGTAGTTGACTCAGAAAACTTATAATGTAGACCCGAGACTTTATAAATGCCATCCGAATACCACCCTCCCATTTTAATCTTAATGGCTGAAATTGGGATCAAAGGTTCCCAAGATAAGTATGTTGCCAAATTTCCTCTCGTTCTCTGGAGACCTGATTTCCCACAACTGGTGGTAAATGGAAGGTGAAGATGATTGCTTTCTTACTGGATGATAAGAAACAATACTTACTCATCTTTCTTGTAATTTCCAGGTCATTCCAGCAACAACAATGTCCTTGGCGGCAAGAAAAAGAGGATGTTGCAATAATAGGACCGGGGTGAGTACCAAGGCATCGGTTTGGAAACAGAAGTGCATTAACAGATATTGACATCCAAGCAAAGCCAACACCCTGAGTCATCTGCCTCTACTGGATCACAGCAGGACTCCACTGGCAAGTCCACAGTCCTAGAATTGTGGCATTTAGGATGATTAGATGATAACATGGAAATTAAGCAGGGCTGTTTTTCTCATAAAAATTTAACTTTGGAGCTAGCCTTTGGTCCTTTCTCATTCTTCAGTTCACTTACCTAAAAGTTTTCAAAGAAAGGAGACTTCCAGCAGGGCATGGTGGCATATGCTTGTAATCACAGTGGCTCAGGAGGCTGAAGCAGGAGGATCAGGAGTTTAAAGCCAGCCTCAGCAACTTAGTGAGGCCCTAAGCAACTTAGCAAGACCCTGTCCCAAAACAAAACATAAAAAAGGGCTGGGGATGTGGCTCAGTGGTTAAGCGCCCTGGGTTCAGTCCCAGGTACAAAAAAAAAAAAAAAAAAAGGGAGCAAGAGAGACTTATAAGTCATACTCAGAGCTGGGATCAATTTCATAATACTCAAACAAGCATCAGGTTTTGTGGTGTGTATAAAATACTTAGAGAAAAATGTATTCTCAGTTCTCTCATGTATATGAAAGATTGCTTTGCCAAAATCCGAATGATAATTGTCCCTATCTAAGTAAATAAAAGGAAATGTCAGTTAATTTTTTCAAACATTTAATACCTATTCTGTATAAAGTTGGAACTAAGTTAAAAGTAAATTTGTATTCATTGACCTGAGTATCGCTCTGCTCAGAACACTTTCAAATGTTATCAATATTATCTAATCTTCTCAAAACTCTTAAGTGGGAAATAGATCTAGGATTTATTGGCCAAGAAACTGATGGTCAGAAAAAGCAATAATTTGGGGCCAAAGTGTAGCTCAGTTTTAGAGCGCTTGCCTAGCATGCACAAGGCCCTGGGTTTTATCTCCAGCACTGCAAAAACAAACAAACAGAAAAACAGTAATTTGCCAGTTGTAGAACAGTTAGTGAGTTTTTCCAAATCCACCAGACTCTAACATTGTCTTTATACACATACGCCATGAATGTTGCTACCAAGTGACACTGAGGACTCTTCTGATTCTCTAAAAGAATTACATCAATAATATTATTATAATATTGATAGATCAATAAGAAGTATTTGAAGTAGAGATGTCGGGCAGAGCTTGACATATTTAAAGGAGGTTTTAAAGCAATGATTCCTAGTCAGATGAGAACATTTATACCAGCTAGGGAGATTGACAAAATTACCAGTTCTTAGATGGCACTGTGAGATTCTGCATCAGTATTTTTCAAAAGTCCCCAAGGTGATTCTAATGTGCTACTGGAATGAGAACCACTGTTTCAAAGAGAATATTTATATCTATAACTACACTCATTAAAAAAAAACAAAACCTGTCTGCTTCTGGCATTTGCTATTTCTCTAGGATTACAAAAGTTACTTTAATTACAGTATTTCTAGTCTATCTTTGTTCGTGATACATCATAGGTCTTCAATAAATACTAGTCTTCAGTTTCTCCTGCCTCTTTTCTCCATAATCTGTAATAATTTGGAGTTTGACCTCATAAGCAAGTAATTATCCTTTTGAAGGTCACTCAAGTTCTCTTTCCTTGGAGGCTACAGCAAGGTGGGAATAACCAAGCCACTTTTCACGCAGGTATTGGGTTTAACTCAGTAGGTGGCTTTGCTCCTGACCCTCACCTTGAAAATAATTCAGTCATGCTTCAGCGAGACTCCCACTTATTCCATGCTGAGGGGCTTCAGGGGCTCCTGGAGTGCCACCGGGGTACTGTCTAATACTGGTAGTGCTCTGCAAATATTAGTTCTAATTATTTAAACCATAGTTGCCAGTTTATATTGACGGATTATTTAACTGCTTAATGTCATAAAACTTTCTTAGCAACTCTTTTCACTTGTTGGCAGGCAGGTGAGGACTGGTGTTTGAGTCACACCTGGTATCTTCCAAGTCTAGATAAGACCAAAGCATCATAAAAGCGACAGAGGTCTGATCTTGGGAGGGCAGGAAAGGAGTTACCCACGTCTGTTCCCTATTTTAATTGTTCCTTGGTTCCTTTCTTGTTTTCAGTTTTTGTTTCTGAATATGAAATAGCTTTGCTAAACCACTTAAATAAACCTCCATTCTAAGGCAGTGGGCGACTTTAACCCTCCACTCCCACCCCAATGGGATAGTGGCATGTCTGGAGATGTTTCTGGTTAACACACTGGGCTAGAGGAGAGAAGTGATACTAGGTTCTGGTGGGTGGAGACCAGGGATGCCAGTCAGTGGGACTGAGCTACAAGTCCTGCTCCAACACTACTCAGCTGCTCACTGCAGGATGCTGGCCCTGTCACAGAGAGCACCAGGATCAAATCGGAATTTAAGACTTGGGAGCCAAAGTGTGGGTGGTTAACATCTAGTTGAGGTTCTACGAAGTAGGAAGTCCACAAAAGAGGGAGAAGGTACCAGTACTCAGTAGCCAGACAAAACAGACAAGGATAAGGAATATACAAGTTGAGATTTTTTTTTAGCCAGGGGTGGTGGCACACAGCTGTAGTCCCAGCTCCTGGGGAGGCTGAAGCAGGAGAATCACAAGTTTGAGGCCAGCCTTAGCAAATTAGTGAGACACTGTCTCAAAATAAAAAGGGCTGGGGATGTAGCTCAGTGGTGAAGTGCCCCTGGGTTCAAGTCCCAGTATCAAAAAAGAAAAAAAAATTTTTCAGAGACAGTGACAAGCCCAACCATCTTTTATATGAGTGTAATCAAATGGCAGACACTTCAACGTCTACATCTTTTACAAGGCACAACAAATCAAATGGTAATCTTCAAAGATCTAGTACTATAAAGTGACTAGAGAACAACAGCAGTTGATTTCTAAGGTTACATGGGCTTGGGGGTCATCCCCAGTGGCAGGGCTT
This sequence comes from Xerus rutilus, assembly GCA_028644305.1. Lineage (NCBI taxonomy): Eukaryota > Metazoa > Chordata > Mammalia > Rodentia > Sciuridae > Xerus > Xerus rutilus. Next base: position 150,795,820 of record CM053402.1, on the reverse strand, counting down.
CCCCAGCACACACAGGCCCTGGGTTCAACCCCAGCACAAAACTAATAATACTCCCACTGTGCTGCAGAAACTTGAACCAGACTGAGGATGTGTAATCATGCATGCAAATGGCTCTGCTTTATTTTCCAGATGTTTCTTTCATCACTTTTAAATGTAATCACAGTCATTGGTGCTGTGTATTGCATGTTGGTCTCCATCCAGGCGCTCTCCCAAGGCCCTCTCATCTGTAACTCTCCAGGCAACAGTACCACCACTTGTGAATTTTCATTAAAGAACTTAACGTAAGTAACCTTTCACTGTTTTACTGTCTTGAACAGTTGCAGCTAGATTAGAGTGTGGTGTGCAGACAATGCCATGTTTTTCTTTGATGCAGCTACTGGGACAAACCTTCTTAGGGACTTAGCACTTAATCTCAATAGGTACAATCTCACATAGATATGAAGGAATCACTACATTCAGAATGCTCTGGCATGGTCTTATCTAAAAGGTTTAGCTGATCTCAGATGGCTTATGCTTTCTTTGTAATCCTGTGGTTGTATGTGTATGTTTATGTCTATAAATTTTTTTCTGGCACTATGCACTTGAAGCTTAACTTTCATCCTTGGAGAATGGGACTATGGGATGCCCTGGGGAGTAAAAGGACTGTTTACTTTTTACACTTCTGAACTAATTAAATTTGGAAACTGTGCACACTCCCTTTATAATTAAAAAAAATTAATAAAAACCCAATAAATAATAATGTAGAGTCCGCCTGCATGACCTAAAAGAAATGAAGAAGCCAATGGATTTGTAAAGACATATTATATACTATAGATGGAAATAAAAATCGTCGTAATAACAAATAATGCAATGGCTCACTTCAGTCTTTTATTTTTAAATTTTTTTACTTGTTGATTGACCTTTATTTATTCATTTATTTATATGTGGTGCTGAGGATTGAGCCCAGTGCCTCCACATGCGAGGCAAGAGCTCTACCACTGAGCCACAATCCCAGCCCTCACTTCAGTCTTTTAAGATGGTTTATATCTGAGTCTAGGTATAATTGGTAAAAACTGTTAGAACAATCTAATTCTTTAGCTATCTGTATAGACTGCACAGTTTGGAAAATAATCAGATTTTACTTTTGTAGTTACATGAAAAAAATCATCTCCTTACTTTTCCCTTATCTTGCTAAATCTATAAAGGAAAAATCTTTCAAAATTTGCATAGTATAGTGATTGTGAATCAAAACCCAAAGAAACACTCCCAACACATTTGAAGAGGAAGCTTAGAGATCTCAACCACAGAAGCCCTACATATTTAGCCCTCAGTGAGTGACAACAGCCTGCCAGTGTACCAGGCTAAGCTCTGCAGACAGCAGCACTCGGTGCACAGGCCTAGTCCACCTTAGGGTAAGGCTAACCAGCAGTTACAATCCAGTGATCCTGTTTGCCCACAGCTTCACAAAGCAGGTGTGTATTCCATGTGTAGGAAACACTGTTGTTTTCTAGCTGAAAAATAAGTTGCTGGAATCCAGAAATGTAAACTCCCTAAGAACATTCAGTCTTACTCCAGAAAAAGCCAAAGACAATCGTCCTGAGATACCTGTGTCAGGGTTAAACTCATTTTCCATAGCCTTTGGAACAAACCCAAACCAGATACATTTGAAATGTCTGGTGAATGAAAACCATACATCTGGTTTAAGAGAGATGCAACATTGCAGTTCTGCACAAAGACCTGAGCTTCTTGAAAGGGGTGCTCTTGGTTTTCATATCTTCAGCAAGTGCAAGTGCCTGCATAAGTAGGTGAAAGCATGTGATACTGTTAATATTGTTTTGCCTTTTTGGCACCGGGGATTGAACCCAGGGGCACTTATGAGCCACGTGCCTAGCTCTTTTTATTATTATTTTAAATTTTTTCTGTTTTTTAATGGTGATGCTAGGGATTGAACCCAGGACCTTGAGCATGTAAGACAAGCACTCTACCAACTGAGCCATATCCCCAGCCCCCTATTATTTTAAATTTTGAGTCAGGGTCTCGCTAAGTTGCTTAGGGCATCGATAGGCTGCTGAGGCTGGCTTTGAGCTTGTGATCTTCCTGCCTCTGGCTCCTGAGTTGCTGGAATTATAGGCATGTGTGACTGCGACCGGCTGATAAGCTGCCATTTCTGACAGAAAAACAGCAAATTCATGTGGTTCATCTTAAGAGTAGGTGTTCTATAGAATTGCTTTTGAATGATGGGATATATAAGGAATAGAAGTTTTACAACTATTAGGGTTTATGGATCTATGTTTAGAAAGCCATAGTTTCTAGACACAGTATTTCAAAAACACATTGTTTACTATATATTTTTTCTAGGCAGAGTATTTATCATCTCTCTTGTTTTTCAGTGACTTTCATCCAGGATTCTTCAACCTGCAGTGGTTCTTCAATGATTCTTGTGTACCTCCTACTGGTTCCCCAAACTCTGCCATCAACAACATGTACAGCAACTGGAGAATACCTAACTCCAATTCTGAAGCAGACAAACTGAGGATTTTCCACTTTTCAGTATTTTTAGGTCTATTTCTTGTTGGAATTCTTGAGCTCCTGTTTGGGCTCAGCCAGATAGTCATTGGTTTTTTTGGCTGTCTGTGTGGGGTCTCTAGACGAAGAAGTCAAATTGTATAGTTTAATGGTAATAAAATAGACGCATCAGTACTTTAAATAACTTGAGAATTACATTTAAAATACATGCCTTTAGAAGTTCAATAATGGAACATTATTTAGAAAGCTGTGTACGTCATTTTAATGTAAAAACATTGTCATTTTAAAGTCATCTTTGAGGTGATTAAAAAACCCCAACCTTTCACATAAAAAGCATGTTGTAAATGTATTAACATTTTCTTATGGAAAGACAAATCATTGCTGGTTGATTTTGAGGGAGAAGTGGAGAGAAGCTTACAATTTGTTTTGTATTTTTTTCTGTTCTGTGTTACTCCAGTTTTCTAGTTACACATTCTTGTGTATGTGGAGAGGGAGAAGCGGTTCTGGAGGGAGGATGAGAGAGAACAGAAGTAATCTTGGAAGTAAAAGTAGTATGCGGTCTATTTATTGTATACATATGTGTATGTATATAAAAATGTAACCTACATGTAATTAAGTCTTTAAATCTAATTCTCAGATTACAGGGTCAATGAGCAGAGAATAGCCCTGTTTTCAAGGGGAAAAAAAAATCGGTCTTTCTTTAAAAGATAGGACAACTAAACAGTGTACTTACCATTTAAAATTTATTAAAGAGACAAAGCCAAAACTATGATTTTTCTGAACGCTATCACTCCTCCATCTTATTTCAATTTTTTATGTTCACTGGGCTTTAGTTTCTAGAAATAACTTAAAATATCTACATTATAGCTTTCCCAATAAATTAGCAACATGAAGAACTTACAAGGCTTTTCTCTAAACCTATTTACCATATGAAGACAATCTGTTCCTACAAATGCCTACGTATCCTGAAGAGCTAGTTTAAATATCTCCTAATTGAGGAAGTCTTCCCAGTATGCATGATTCCAATAATCTAAGTTAGTGCTCAGTGAAGTCATCATCATACCCAACATATATGACATATGTTTTTGTGCATCCACTATTGTAGAGTTTAAGAGAACAGAGACCGTGTCCTTCTCATCCATTACATCAATCCTTTCCCATTTCAGGTCCTTGGTAAGGCTGCTCCTCTCCCCATACCCTGCTCCATGCCCTCATCTGTCTTAAGTAGCACTTTCTCTAACAGGCCATCCCTAAACACCCAATGAAAAGTAGGCTTCCTTTTATAGCATTTATCACAATGGCAACAGCATTTTCATTTGTGGGTGCTTCTTAGACTGCACAGTCCTGCATAACATCAGAAGCTCCCTGGGCACAAGGACATGTTTCTTGTATTCATTCCTGGTATAATTAGTACCTAACATAGTGCCCTACTATGTTAAAGTAAGGCCATTATAAAGGTTTTGCTGAATGAGTACCCAGTTTCTTCGGTATCCAATTTTTAGTAAAGACTCAATGCTGATTAAATGACTGTAAAACTGCTAATAGCCATGAAATTAAAGATGTAAAATGAACACGATGGGTCACTGTGCTGGAGTAACACAGGGGCAGTGATGGTGCTTACACTTTTCTCATCACCCTGGACATGGAAGATAGGACTCCGGTTATCTTCAGGATCAGGAAGAGATAGAGACTTAGGTGTCCCATTTCAGAGAGCAAAAGAACGGCTGGCCGGCAGTAGTACAATCAACTGGAACAGCTGATAGATTATTTCTTCGCTCTTTAGTCTTACGGAAACTACTGCCATGAATTAAAGGTCTAAAGCCTGTGGGCCACCTGTGATTAGTTTTTTGGGGAAAGCCATCTCTGATGTGGTACTTAAACTTGCCAATTCATGTCTGAACATATATGAGCATGCACTTTCTACCTCCTACCAAAACGCACCTAGTCATTTGCAAAGCTCAATGTTTCTTAATTCACATTCCCATCCCCAAATATGATCTCACATCGGAATCTATACTTATCAAAAAAAAATCTGCCATCTAAAAACACTACTCATGGTTCAGCACATATCTCAAGTTCCTCTTCTTTAGTAAAATTGTTTTTATAATCATCTCATTCTTTAATAAGCTTTACCCCCCACCTCCATTAATATGTTAATTTCTTAAGAGCAGGAGTGTAGCATATCTTCTGTAACTGCTACTTTTTAGATACGTGTATGCACACAGAAGGGTATTTGTTGAGAAATTACAATTAAAAAAACATATAAGATAAATAGTTCTGTATTCAAGGCTCAGAAAAACAATTCAACCTAAATGCCAAACAAATATAGTTAAGAAACTGACATTCATTCATGCAGGACAATACACCACTTTCATAAAATTATTCCTTGAAGTATAACAACTTGCAAATGCCTCAAGTGTTCCCAGAAGTGTCTGTGTGTGGGGTGTGGGGGGCTGTTTACATTCTGAAAGTAGTGTAACAATAATATACTTGCTGTTCTTACTTTTGTCCCTGACTATATCCTTTTCTCCCTCTGTTCCCTGAACTTGGCGTCTTTTTCTTCTTTTGTTGAAATCATACACAGACTTATCTCAAGGCTCAGCTCAAATATCTAAGAAGTATTTCTTGATTATCTTGATCAGGAATGATTTCTTAATCCCAAAACATTTTTTCTTTCTTTTACAGTGATTAACAACATTTTGGGGGAAGTAGTTTAGAAGAATACAGAGCTCAACTCTAGAGTCCAAGATTCAAGCTCTTCTACTTTTAGATATGTGACAAAGTCAAAAAAGGCACGTTTTTCATTGTCCACTTTTGCATACGATTTCTCATTTATCTGTCACCAAGGGAGTAGATTTTGGGGCCCCAGCTTTAGTCATGATTTTCTGTTACAAGTCAGTTCCTGACCAAGGTAGGGGATTCTTCCATCCCTTGCACAACCATTAAGTGAGAAAATTCCTAGTCTCTGGTGTTTGTTTAAAATCATCAGGGAGAAAAATAGCTTTTGTACTAATCCCAGGACTCCAGCTTTTAATTTTAGCCTTCTTTGTCCAGCAAAGAAGGTGGTAATTTTATCCACCATTTTTATCACTTTTGTGGTCTCAACTAGGTGATTCACAGAAATTACCTTGTGACACACAAAACCGGAATTAATAAAGCAATTCCCACATTATGATATCACCAAAAGTCAAACCTAAGTACAAAGCAGAATCTTCCTTCTAATTTTTTTTTCCCGTTAGTATTGGGGATTGAACCCAGGGGCCTCTCTACCACTTTAACCTTTTACCTCTAACCTCCCACTCCCTTTTAAAGACAGGGTCTCACCAAGTTCTAATGTGGAATCCTCCTGCCTTGGCCTCCTAAGTTGCTAGTATTACAGGCATGCATCATTGCTCCTGGCTTTTTCCTAGTATTTTTTTGAAAGTATGAGCAAGAAGCAAGAACAGAAACACGAAATCTACCTATATTTAAGAAATTTCCCTCAGTTGCCTTTCCTAAAACCTACTGCATTGGTAGAAAGATAAGATGTGTGAGAATAATAAACCTATTTGAATTCTACCTCCTTTGGAACCAGAAAAAGGGAAAATAGTTTTGAGAAGTAAAGACATCCAAGACTTGGTTTCACTGGTGTGTTTAACTCATGAAATTTAGCATATTAGCAAGTAAATACTACAATGAAGAAAAAGATACAAAATTCATGGTATTTTAATCTGAATCACTTCATAGGTACAATAAATTAGAAAACCACCTACAGCTGGGAATGGTGGTGCACAGCTGCAATCCCAGCTACCAGGGAGGCTGAGGCAGGAGAATGGCAAGTTTCAGGCCAGCCTTGGCAACCTAGTGAGAACCTGTCTCAAAAAAGAACAAGTGTGACAAATGCAAAGCTGTGGAAGCAACCCAGATGCCCTTCAATAGATGAATGGATAAAGAAACTGTGGTATATATACACAATGGTATATTATTCAGCAATGAGAGAATTATGGCATTTGCAGGTAAATGGATGGAATTGGAGAACATTATGCTAAGTGAAGTAAGCCAATCCCAAAAAACCAAATGCTGAATGTTCTCTCTGATTAGCAGATGCTGATACATCAGGAGGGTGGGAAGGGGAACATAGGAGAAATGGAGGAACTCTGGATGGGAAAGGGGGGAAGTAGGGGGGAGGGAAAGGGGAATGGGTGTAGTAAAGATGGTTGAATGAGATGGTCATCACTACCCTAGGTGCATGTATGAAGACACAAATGGTGTGACTCTATCTGGTTTGCAACCAGAGAAATGGAAAAATTGAGCTTTATATATGTACTACGACTTGAAATGCATTTAAATAAATTAATTAAAAAATAAAATAAAATAAAAAGAACAAGTGTGAGGTATTGGGAAAGAGGGCCTGGGGATGTAGCTCAGTGGTAGAGCACCCTGGGGTTCAATCCCCAGAACCACCCCAACTCCCCCCCCCCCAAAAAATAACCCACCTTCAATGTAAATGATGCCCACAATTAGGAGGATAAAGATCTGAAAGGAAATACAGGTGGTACTTGCTGCCTGCCAGTCATTAACTGCATTATTTACTCCTGAGACAAGAAGACTGAGGTAAGGTTAACACGACACCATACTTAGTTCATAGCCAATATGATGAAACAAATTTTTCAATAGACAAACATTGCTTTGGTTGACAGTTTATTAAATACACTACAATTGTACCTTATTCTGTAGTTTTTAAATCATTCACACATGGACTTAGTAAAAATGTATTTAATAGAAAACCATCTGCAAAACTAAAATGAAAATAAAAATGCAACATAATGCACACATATTAAACTGCTGAACTGTTAGGCATATTTTAATTAAATCTGTACAGGTGATCATGAAATATTAGGTGGTTTGATTTTCTTAAATCTGGCACCAGACCATGACTTCAAGTGTTAATGTTAAAATATGGATGCAAAAATGTCTACCAACAAAACTGTGTCTGAGAAACAGGACGAACATTGTTTGTCTTCTACAGATACTTTTCTAAATCCACCACTTATGCATTCTGTCTTCCTTTCACAGAATTAGTTGTTCAGACTGGTGAGGCAAAAAATTAATTTCATTTTAAAAACACAAACTGGAGCCTATTTACAAAACATGCAAAAGGAGAATTCTATGTAGATGTTACTGTAGAACTGATTTAAAGTGAATACAACTGAGTGACAGAGTATACCTTTACTTCTACAAATATAGGTCCTTTCCCCTTACTTTCTGGAAGAAATACATTTTCAGAGCATGAACTATAAAACGGCATACAATGCAAAGACAGAAACAAAGAAGTTTGCAAATCTTTTATATTTCCAGCTGTTGAGACAATATATTTGAGTGCTGAAGTTACCTCTAGCGGCGAAACCAGAGCCAGCTATTAAGCAGCCAGAATGCTACAGTAATTGAATACATGACCATTTCTCTTTTAGCACGCTCTTTGTTCTCCTCTTCTAGAAGTTGTAGACGTCTATTTAGTTTGATTATCTATGTGAAAAACAAACATAAAATACAATTTAGAAGCTTTAATGTACAGAGCAATTCCATTCTTAGAAAGTAGCATAAACATTTTTAGAAAGAATTATTACCAACTTGGAAAGTTTCATTTGGAGCAAAAAGACAGCTACAAATAGAAAATAAATGTTATTCATGACAGCTTCAATTCACGTAAGTACTCTTATCCATTTCCCTTCTCTAAATTTCTGAGTCAGAAAGGGCACATTTCCTTCCTTACCTGATTAGATTAAGGGCAGTGTTTCACAACTGAGCTATTCTGGTAAAAGACTACATATATACTTAGGCAGGCTTACCAAGGCAGAAAGACTATGGACTCCCAGCCCCCCTCTTTTTTTTTTTAATTTTTTTAGTTGTTGATGGATCTTTACTTTATTCATTTATTATTTATATGTGGTGCTGAGGATCGAACCCAGTGCCTTACGCATGCTAGGCAAGCGCTCTACCACTGAGCTATAGCCCCAGCCCCGACTCCCAGCCCTTTTCTAGGCCTCTTCCATGAGTTTCTTATTGCTCAGCCTCAGTTGTTCATTTTTAACTTGATATTATCTGCATTTTCTACCCATCTCTTTGAGTTACTGAGAGCCCAATACTTTAACCTATTGTAGGGGGCCCTATGTCACCCAGACCCTTCAAGTCTGAAAGGCTAATGATTCCTCAGCTACTAGATATGCTGCTGCCCAAATGAACTATCCTCGGCTCTCCGTCCTTTCCACGAATAGCCCTGGACTGAACTGCCTTGCTGAAGCTCATGTTTCCTTATTGATCTTTACTTGAAATACTTTATTTTATCCAATTTTTCTCTATATCTATTTTATATACATAATGAGAACGCCAGATATGCCTTCTCTACATGTGCATATATGTGATTCTAGACACTATAGGATTACATACTAAAAATATGCATATGCAACTGTAAGTTCAAGATAGAACTTATTTATTTCTTCAGCTTTAAGAGTCTTGTTGAATTTGGTTCCAAGCTGACATGATGGATATTTGGACCCACTTTTTCTTTTAATGGGCACAGGGTCTCTGGTCTAATGCCTAGGTTCTTGATCCACTCTGAGTTGATTTTTGTGCAGAGTGAGAGACAAGGGTTTAATTTCATTTCGCTACATATGGATTTCTAGTTTTCCCAGCACCATTTGCTGAAGATGTTATCATTTCTCCAAGCTATGTTTATGGTGCTTTTGTCTAGTATGAGATAAATGTATTTATGTGAGTTTGTCTCTGTCTTCTATTCTGTACCATTGGTCTACATGTCTGTTTTGGTGCCAATACCACACTATTTTTGTTACTATAGCTCTGTAGTATAATTTAAGGTCTGGTATTATGATGTCTCCTCCATCACTTTTTTTGTGGGGGCATGCCACAAGATGGCGCCAAGCAGCCAGCTCAGGGCTGACTATGCTGCCCTGAGCAAGCCACATCACCTCACCCTTATTGGCTGACCTCTGCTCCCTGCTCGTGGACAGTGCATGGCCCTAACCTAAATGAATCTATACCATTACATGCGGACAGCCCCCTTCCGCATTCTTAGCTTAGAAACAGGACACCACTGGACCCCCTCCCCTATATAAACCTGCAACCTCCCCTGAATAAATCAGTTCTTGCTTGAGACAAGACTCCCTGGTGCATGCTGATTTCGAGCCAGGCGGCTTTACCTGTTCTCAGTTCATGTTTGTCGGGGGCTCCTGGGGAGCTCCTCCCACCCGCAGGCCGAGGGGGAGATTGCTACCTGGCTGGGGGAACCCCAACATTTTTCACTGAGGATTGCTTTGGCTCTTCTGGGTCTCTATCTTTCTAAATGAATTCCATGACCACCTTTTCTATTTCTATGAAGAACATCACTGGAATTTTAATAGGAATTGCACTAAATCTGTATAGCACTTCTGGTAGTATGGCCATTTTTACAATATTAATATTCTGCCTATCCAAGAACATGGGAAATCTTTTCATTTTCTAAGGTCTTCTTCAATTTCTTTCTTTAGAATTCTATAGTTTTCATTGTAGAGGTCTTTTGCCTCTTCTGTTAAATTAATTCCCAAATATTTTATTTTTTTCCACGGGATGGTAAAAAGCTTCTTCACAGAAAAGGAAAACAATTAAGAATGTGAAAGAAGAGCCTGCAGAATGGGACAAAATATTTGCCACCTGCATTTCAGAGCATTAATCTCCAGTATATATAAAGAACTCAAACTTAAAACAAGTAACCCAATCAATAAATGGGCAAAGGAACTGAACAGACACACTTTTCACAGAAGAAATACGATCAGTCAACAAATACATGAAAAAATGTTCAGTATCTCTAACAATTAGAGAAATGCAAATTAAAGCTACACTGAGATTTCTTCTCACTCCAGTTAGAATGGCAATTATCAAGAATACAAGTAATAATAAATGTTAGTGAGGATGTGAGGAAAAAGGTACACTCTTACATTGCTGGTAGGAATGCAAATTGGTGCAACCATTCTGGAAAGCTGTATGGAGATTCCTCAGAAAAGTTAGAATGGAACCACCATTTGACCCAGCTATCCCAGTCCTCGGCATATACCCAAAGGACTTAAAATCAGCATACTATAGTGACATAGCCACATAGATGATCGTAGCAGCTCAATTCACAACAGCTAAGCTATGGAACCAACTTAGGTCCCTTTCAACAAATGAATGGGTAAAGAAAATGTGGTATATATACACAATAAAATATTACTCAGACATAAAGAAGAATGAAATTACGGTATTTGCTGATAAATGGATGGAACTGGAGACTATCATGCTAAGCCAATCCCAAAAATTAATAATAAGGCAATCCCAAAAAACCAAAGGCTGAATGTTCTCTCTCATATGCAGATGGTAACACAAAATAAGGGGGAAGAAAAGAACAGAAGGACTTTGGGAAGGGAGGAAAGAACAGAAGTACTTTGGATTAGACAAAGGAGAATGAAGGGAAGGGAAGAATGATAGGAATAGGAAAAGACAGTAGAAAGAACTGGATAGCTCATATATGAATACACGACTAGTGTAACTCCACATCAAGTACAATCACAAGAATGGGAAGTTATACTCCATGTATGTATAATAGGTCAAAATACATACTACTGTCATGTATAACTAAAAAGAATAAAAATTTTTTTAAAAGATAGAACTTACTAGAAAACATAAGAAATATTATGTAGAGCCACCACATAATATTCCATAGAAAAGAAAAATGATAAAATGTTACCAACTATTACTTTAAAATATTACATGAAATGTGAAAAATGAAGGTAGGTTAAAATGTGCACATGAAAGCAGTGGCTTCCAAAGCGAACATCAAATATAGAAACAAAGTTCCCCAAAGTGATTACTATATGTCAAAAGTCAGACAAGCAATTTATACTGGTTTGCTGATATATCAAGATTCTTTGTTATTAGTTAGACTTACACAAATTCATTTTGGTAATAATATTTTATGCTGATTAAAAACATGTAGATGAGCTGGGAGTGGTGGCACCTGTAATCCCAGTAGCTCGGGAGGTTGAGGCAGGAGAATCAAGAGTTCAAAGCCAACCTTAGCAACTTAGTGAGACCCTAAGCAATTCAGTGAGACCTTGTCTCTAAATAAAATACAAAAAGGGCTGGGGATATGGCTCAGTGATTAAGCACTCTGGGTTCAACACCTGGTGCCAACTCTCCCCCCCCAAAAAAACCATGTAGATGATGGTTTAGTGGGTCTTTAATTAAAAATGGGAAATCAATTATGGCTTATTAAATAATTTGACAGATAAAACACTTCAATTCATGGGTTCCATAGAAGAGAAAAATGATGTTACCAACTATTAATTTAAAATATTACATGAAATGTGAAAAAATGAAGGTAGGTTAAAATCACACATAGAAAAAAAAATCTACATGACTATAACTTTGGAGTATATCTTGTTTGGTTCATTAAATACCTGTCGTCTTAATGAAGCTGCATCTACAACAGTCATGTCATCTGACGTGCCTTCAATCGTTGTTTCTATATTTGAAATGCCATACCTAGTTAAGATATGATATAAAAATACAAGTTAATACTAAAACAGAACTAAGACTAGCAAGTCATATATTATGTATTGCTCAAAGAAACATTCAAAAGGCAGATATTTAACAATATAAATTACTAAAATATTTTACTGTCTGAATTGACACTAGTAAAGGAAAACAAAAAGCTTAACATAACATCTACCTACAATAGCAGAAAAATGTACTCAAATGGAGAATGAGGAGAAACCATGACCGAAAACACTTTTCAAACCAGAGAGACTGTCAACATTAAAAATGATCTCTGGCTGAAAAGGCTGAGAGAGCACTCTAGGATATGCCAATAAACAATTCCTACACCAACTTATACCACATGTGGTTCCACAGGCAGGGAATGCAGTGAATTAATTTTAACATCATCAACAACAAAAGTAATAATTTATTTCTCTTCCTCTTCTTGTGCCACTCTTATTTCCAATAACCTAGCTTGACTGCACTTCTCCCACCGAAGTAATCATAAAATCTCTGGAATACAACTTTTGTTTTGTTTTGTTTTTGCTGTGCTGCACATGGAACCCAGGGCCTCCCACATGCTTAGGGAAGCATTTGACTGTAAGCTACATACATCCATACTTCCCACCCCCCATGCCACCTTTTTGTTTTGTTTTGAGAAAGGGTCTTACTAAGTTGCCTAGGTCTTGAACTTGAAATCCTTCTGAGTAGTTGGGATTATTGGCATGCATCACTGCACCAGACTCCTGCATACATCTTGCCACTATATTTAGATCCAGAATTGGCTCGACAATAAGAAATTAAGAGGCTGTATATACAACAATAATACTGAAGAACCACTAAGAATCCAGAGAAAGCACATTAAACAGTACCTTTTGTTCAATGCAGTTACTTTTAAAAGGGCACTTATTTTTTAAATGAATGACAATAAACTTCTGGAAAACAAACAGACACAAATGCCATTCCTATCCTTTGCCTGCATTTACACATTTTAAGTTTTATTTTAATTAACAGCTTTACTGAGATACAAATTTATATACCATGCAATCTATTGAATCCCATGTGTATCTATTTTATATCCAGTATGGTTATTTCAATAAAATGATATGCTAACTTTTCTGAATGAGCAGAATATAAACCGAACTAAAAGTTAACACTATGCAATCCATAGAGTTGGCTAATGGACCATATATTCCAATATTCCCAGCAGCTTCCATTACAAAAACCACATTATCCCACAAAGGGATATGAAATAGAATTATATTTTTCATCTGGGCATGTTAAAGACAAGTCTATTTAGAAAATCCTGTTGTTTCAAATGTGGTTGAAAATAATCTAAAAACACTTGAATAAAGTACACAAAATGAAATTTATATAAGAGATAGAGTGTACTGACTAGATAATCTACAACAGTATCTGAATGATCCTCTTATAGTTAAATTAACTTGCTGTTAATTAGTTCTCTTTTTCTTCATGAAAATAAAGTATTCTTGGAATATTGAGAGTAATCCCATCAGTTATCAAAGTAAACTTCTCAGAAATAGATACTGAAACTATTGTCAGTTCATGTGTACATGAACATGCAAACATGGTCTTACAAACTACAGGTTTACAAACATCTGATTTAATTATTCTTTTGAATATTACAACAGAATTATTAGGGCAGAGGATGTGGTCCAGTGGTTCAGTGCTTGTCTAGCATGTATAAGGCCCTGGGTTCAATTCCTAGCATTGCAAAGAACAATAAAACAGAATTATTGAAAGATTAGTGCAAAAAATAGGGGTTCGAGATTCCTCTTTTCTATACTTCATCCTCAAAGGTAAAGGGACCTAGCCTGAGACAGAAAATTAAGTTTAAATGAAAGGGGTTATTTACAATTTAAATCCTGAATTAACAAAGGTTTTAAATATCTGTAAAGGAAATCTTTATTTGCAAAGAAATCTAGGGTTAGGACAAAAGACTTTACATATAGAATTCAATTTATGTATATATGTATGTATGTATACATTTCTGTACACTGGGGATTGAACCCAGGGGTGCTTTACCTCTAAGCTGTGTCCCCAACTCTTTTTATTTTATTTTGAGATGGGGTCTTGCTAAGCTGCCCAGGCTGGTCTTGAACTTGCAACTGTCCTGCCTAAGGCTCCCAAGCAGCTGGGATTACAGGCATGTGCCACTGTGCCTGGCAGTAATTCAATTTAAAACAAAACAATTACTTTAAGTATCTTAAACTAAAATCTATATTTATCAGAATTAAAATCTCTAGAAATGTTAAGTCAGACCATTGGCTAAAAATACTTTCACAGAAAGAGAAAGTAATAACAAATAGAGAAAAACAGGAAGGAAAACAACAAATGGATTAAAATTAAGACTGTCAAAGAAAGTAAGTCAGCAGCACAGTTGGGGGCCACCAAGGGCGCACTTCAATTCCTCCAACATGAACTGACAATTATAAAGTGATGCTGTCCTTTTTCTCTTCCCTAAGGATGTGCCAGTCTCTCTAACAGAAACAAAGTTGCCAATTTTAAATCTGCTGCCATAGGTAATACATTTTAGCTTACATTAAACAAAACTGGCTCTGAAAAATTAAGAGTAATAGCTTCTGTAAATATCAGTCAGCTTTCGCTTTTGTTTTCCCAGAAGACAGGAATACTAAATGGGAATTGTGGCACTTGAGAACTTTAAATATCCACCCTGTGCATGCCAGGAAAAAAAACAATTATTTAGGCTGTGTCTGAAAGTGCGAAAAGGGCAAAAATGAGAGAGAGGCTGATATTAATGATGATAAAAATGCTTAAAATTAAATTCTCTTTCTAAATAAATGTCCACCTTTCTGAACTGTTGTCAATGATAATTTTACTCAATTTAAGATAAGCCTAACAAATTGGATTATCTACACTCTGAAAGTGACATTATAATTAACAACTAAAAAGGAAATGCTACACTGAACCTAGGCAACAATTATAAAAGTGCAGATAAAACATGACTTAAGATCATTTTTACTGCATTTTAGCATGATCCCCTATAAGCTATTAAAACTGTATTTAAATATCTCAGATGTTCATATCATACCACCCTGTTATTGAACATTTTCTCTCAGACTCCAATAGTCAACTGTTGTGACTGCTTTGATTCCTTGTTCTTAGAATAAGGATCACTCATCAGGGAAACCTGTCAAGTCCAAGCTGCAACATGACGTCATGGCTACTACATGTATTATATTCTGCAGAACACAAATCCCACCAACTCTGTACTTCCCCTGGTGATTACAAAGTCTCAAAAGTTACCTGACGTTGTCATGATGAGGATTAGAAGTGGCGGCAGCAGACCCACCACGCAACACAGGTCTATGGCAGGTTTTTGCGGGAGAAGGCACAAGACAGAGTCAGGAAACAGAGAAGTGATAAAATAAAAGCAAAAACAAGACAAATAAATGTCAAATAAGATTATATTGTATGCTTTAATACAATATAATATCTCTCAAAAACTTAGAAAATCTTTGTTCATACATCCTCCATTTTATGATTTTCATAAATTTAACATTTTTCAATTGAAGAAACAAAGGAAAATAGCACCAGCATAATTCTTTTTGGTGCTTGTAATTTATGAAATTCAAGACAGAGGACAACTGTGTTTAAAAAGTGCAATTCTTTTCTTCTGATTGGAAAAAAAAAATCCCTGGCAACTTTAAAAGATGTCAAGAACCTATTAGTGGCACCTGCATGATCATGGTTGCTCATCAATATCAAAAGCTCTATCTCAAAACTGAATTTCCTCATTTCCCACAATTCCTTCCCTCCCACCTCATTAATTCTGATTCATGTCGTGTCTTGCTTAACCTCACAGCTCTACAGAGTAAAAATGCATGACTCAGTTCCAGAGCTGAGAAGATTGGGGGACATGCTAGAGCACATGACAGGTAATGCAAACAAATATGTGAGTCTGATCTTGAGACAACCATGAGTAACATACAGGGCTGCTGGAAATGAGAACCAAGGTGCACTGGAAAACTTTGTGGGGCTTTATACATAGTCTCAGAACATATTTTAGTCCTAGAGGGTCATTAGTTTTCTACCTAGACAAGCAATAACCTTTCTAATATAATTTATTTGTTAAGATCAGAAAACAAAAGCTCTACATGTCCACTGGTCCACTGCCTCCAAATAAGCAGCTCTTATTTACTAACCAGAGAAAGGAGACTGAGACAGAGGATCCATAGAAGGATTTTAAGAATTATTAAATCCTCTTTTAGAATGTCTCATTTTTTAAAAACTAATCAAGTTTTACCTAAACGTAAGTGTCAAGACAATAATTATAGAAGATGTTTAATACCATAGCACTAATTTTTTTCTGTAAGTTGGCACAATTGAGACTATAAATTACTATTTTCTGACAACTCAATTTATGCTAGAAAAATTTAATGTTTAACTTCTACCTGTCCTAAAGGTACATGTTCTAAAGGCACTATTGGTGCTCAATAAAATTTCTGGAGCCTAGAGGATAAAGGATTCAGAGCCTTTTAGAGGACACATGTCTGAATTTTATATTGTTGCCTAAAGTACACTGAGGACTCACATATGCTTGAGACAGGTATTAAGCTCACGTCATCTTCCTATCAGATTTACTCTGTGATATTAGGAAGATAATCAACTAATCAACTAATCTTAAGTTATACAAATATGAGAATGGTTTTTAAATGAAGCAACTGCTGTGTGCTTCTTAAAATATTTCTTTTAAATGTGTACTAGTATGTTCAAATGGGTTTGCCGTATCCAACACAGTCCACCACAGAGATTTCCCTTTTATAATGCAGAGCCAGAAAATAATACAGTTACCTTTCACAACGTATTTCATTTTGTCTTCTCACACTGGCAATTGACACATATAATATAAAAGTAAATTAGACAGGTATTTGGTAAAGTTACAAATGTCATTAAAGTACCACTTGCTACCATAAGTATGATTTAATACATAAAAGAAATTTTCAATAATATGTTTTCTTGAATTAGTGGCAAAAGGAAGGAAATCCAAGGCTATCAAGTTCTATTATTAACTTGCATATTGATTGACATTTTTGAGTAAATATATGGTCTGAACTAACAGAATATGTGTTTCTTTGCTATGAGAATGTAAACTGCTACAGTAAATAAGTAGTTTTAGAAAGGAGGAAGTACACATTTTTAAAAGAAAAATTACAAATAACATACATCAACTCTAACTCTGTTTCTAGGTCTTTTAAGTTATGTATTTAAAGCGTTATGTGCCAAAAATATGAATTATCCACATATTGGATTCTTATTCTATTCACTCAAAACTAGTATAATCTGCTAAGAAAAAACTATAGCAATAATCAAGCCCCTCCTAAAAGTGCCATCTATTAGTATATAATATTCTTACACATGAAATAAGTTTTTAAAAAAATGTTAATATATTACATTGGAGAATGACAAATATAGTTGTAATAGATGTAGCAAACAGACATGGGCAATGTCTAATCAACAAAGGACAAAATCACAATAGCTTTTTAAATCCTACAGCCAACTGAGAAAACAGCACACAGGTGCTTATCCTAGATGTTTTGGTAACTGTTAAATATATCAGTTTTCCAAATGTACTGCACTGACCTGTGTAAATAAACTTTTCTAACAAGTACCTAGGATTTAACTTGGTTTTCATGTTGAGCTTGTTTTAGGTCAACTAAGTTATAAGCCAAGAAAAAGAAAGTACAATACAAAAACCCAGTGTCCCTCAAGATGCAAACCAAAAATAGCTCTTATGTTGAACAACTATGAAACTGCATTACTTTATGATAATAAACCAGGCAGAAAGCTTTTTTTCTTTCTGAAAAAGGTCTAGCTTAAATTAACTACATTCAATGTGATGGTGTAAGACCAAAGATAAGATATTGCATTAGCATAATAGCCAAGAGTAATAAAATAGAAAAGAAAAAAAATGATGCACAGGGCAAGGAACATAAAAGCACTTCAAATTTTATAAGCAGTATTATTGTACAACCATGCAAGTAGAATATTATCCAAATTTCACATTCCTATTTCTTATATCTGAAAAGTTATGCTAAATACTTCTCAGAGCAAAAATAAAAACTAATTTGTTACTTAAAATTCTGATCAAATCTGGTTCAACATTTAGGTCATAAGAGATTTGAATATAACTTTGAAAGACCTTTTCAGTAATGAAAACATCAGTAAGACTAATGAGAACCTAACTCAAGTTCCATAGTGAAAACTACTAGAATATATCCAGGAGCAAAGTATTACTACTGTAACTCCTTTCTCAATTAAAAAATATGTTTTAGGTAAATAAGATAATTCCTTCCCAGAGAAGGAATTTTAAAGTTACCAATTCATTACAAAATAAAATAAAATTTCACTTAGAATTATGTACAGTTATTCATTACAAAATAATTCAAGGTAAAGTTTACATTAGTAAGTTTCTGATTTTGTACATTTGACCCTTAGGTAAATTATTTTTCCATTATGGAGAAAAAAAGTCCACATTTTTTCAAGTTCCATATCAATACATTTTAACTGTGTACGTATTGGTGGAAGGTGGAACAAACCATCATACTGGGACTTTGTCATGTAGCTATTATTTAATCTATACAGAATTTGTAAATATTTTTCTCATTTGATATTTTTACCATTTAATGTGATACACTCTCATCTAATGATCTGATCTCTTCTAAGAACCTATTATAATGAAAAAGTTAAGGAGGATATCTGGTAGGGAATAAATCTGTTTAAAGGAGAGATGTGAAAAAAGTTTTTTGCAAATATTAGTTAAGGCCAGGTACTTTATCTTCAATATTTTTTGAAGGCTCTCCTACCACACTAAATAATTTGAAGTCAGTAGCCCTAAATCTTCAATAAAGGCAGAGAAGGGGAGAAGACTGCTCATAAGAATCCAGAAAGCTAGGCATTATCATTCCCCTTTCACTTTATTTAGTGAGGTAGATTAAGGATAAATCTTACTCTCTGAATTCATGCTTTCTCTTTGGAACTTTGTGGCTAGCTTCTTATGCTTCCAAATACTCCAAGATAGTCTTTGAAACCTCAAAGAACTCTAAATGCTTGGGGGAAAACAAACAAATGTATGTGTGTGTGTATGCACACAAACACACACACATGCATATACATTTACAATACACATAATTCTCCCACCGTGCCATGAGCTGTCTCTATAGGCTCTTTCTAGTGCACCGTGAAGTCCTTGGGTCCAAATGTATACCACTAGAATAGCCCTGGGTAGACTCGAAAAGGCTCTAGATTCAATAATGACAAATAGTATGGACAAGTGCTCAAGAACTATGGAAAAATTCCTGAATCTGTGTGAGTTTAAAAGCAATCAATAAGAGCAAACCAGAAGACACAGCAGTACTTGAAGTTAAAAAAAAAAATTGGTTTATTGAAAAGGCCAGCTTAATTCACTGAGAATTCTTCAAAATGCAAAAATTAATAGTCTAATAAAATGACAACGAAAATTCAAACACTGACTCTCAGAAGTTAGATGTTCAGAGTTGAAATGAAACTGACGTTACCTTTCCCACACTATGCCAAAAAAGCTTCTCCAATTTCATCTTTTTGAAAACACTATGTATTAATATGGCAGGGATAAAAGTATTCAAAATGATTGCAAAAAAGTTTGCATTTACAACTAGCAGCATATTACTAATGATTATACTTGGAGATGTTCAAAATAGCACCTGGAATTTTTAGTATGTAGTTAAGGGGAAAGGACAAAAAAATGACTAGTGGCTATAATGCCATCTCAAACATGCTTTATTTATTCAATCATATTAGTTGCATAAGTGATTAAATAAAAAAAAACTTACTAAAAGAAAACTAGTATACTTCAGTCCAATATCCCACACCAACAGCAACCTTCAGCATATCCCCACGTGGAATCAAGTACTTCAACTAAGTCAGCAAAGCCTTTGAAAAAAATCATCATATATCCTGTGCTCAGGAACTAAATATTCTTTCTGACTGAACAAAAGCTGATGTAATCTTGTGAAATGTGAATTTTGGACAATAATTTCAAATTAAAAGAAAGCAAAGCAAGCCATTTCAAACCATTGCATCTTAGAAAGAGACTGAGAAGGTGCAAACATAAAAGACACCACAATCCACTAAATAAGGCACCAAAAAATATGCAACAAAGCTAGCAAGTCACTGATGGCCAATCACCTGCGATTTTCATCCAGCACATCCAAGATCTGCTGGTAAGCCCTACGAGTAGAAGACTGGATAAGCGACAAAATGCCACGAGCAGAGGAAAGATTAGCTCCATCTTCAGGTAACATATGGGGAGGACAGACCCGAGCCTGTTGTGGCGATGGTGTCACACTGTTCACATAAGCACAGCAAACGAAGAGAAAAACACTCAAGTCAGATTTTTATAAAACTTCAGCTGAGTAGTTTTTAATCTTAGTTTTCTTGCCCCCCTTTTCCCACCCTTCACTTTCCCCCAAGAAACCAAACTAAAGTTAATAAACATTTTGTTTTCAAAAACCAACTGCAAAGTAATACTTTTAGCTTTGTAACCCTAAACATCAAAATACATAAAGTGAACATGAAAAATGACTTTGAGAGGGAAGAGAACCACAGCAATGAATGTACTTAACTCCTAGCATTGGAGCAGCAGCATTCTTTATTTAGTGTAGCGTGTTTTCCAATTCAGCAAACCAAACCTCTAAGAAACAACACTGCAAACTATGGATAATCACAATAGAATAGAGAATTCTGGTACACAGATGTCAAAATCCAAACACATGAATCAAACGTGATTCCATAAAAATGCTATTTCAAACACATCACAAAGGCAGCAAAGCAAGCTACATTCACAAGTAAATAAAATTAATTTAAAAATTAAAGTCTCAGAAACTGAGACTTTTGAGTGTTTAATCATAATAACGCACATGCTCTCTAGTTAAAGGACTAAAACATAAAACTATTCCCAATTCTGATTGAGTGAAAGAAGGAAGGATACTTTTTAAATTATCAAGACAGCTGATAATCATTTCTGGGCTTCTCAGTGACAGTACTCTTAGCCATTATTTCATGTGTGAGCTGAGATTCTTTCTTTTGGTTCCATTACCTGGGCTTCCTGACAGCTGACCACATTTGAATGAAGCAATTTGCACAGTCTTAACCTAAACTCTTAAGATTCTTGTCAGTATTTTGAGAGGTCTTTTTAATACTGAAGCATAGTTTGCTATATGAGGCATTTAACTGATATGCGGCCTTGGCATTTGACTTGTTACAACAAGAGGACTATGACACACCTGAATAAGGGTTCAACATTCTCAATGTCAGTGCAAAACACATTAGGCTAAACTTAATTCTGTGTGTTACATTGAAAAAAAATAAAAGCAGGACAGATGGTGAACAACTGAAAATAGAAAAATCTTTTGACTGTAATCTTTTCTAATTTAACATGTATTGGCTTGGAAACCACAAAATAAGTGGGATAATTTTTGAAAGGATAGTTACTGTCATTTAATATTATTCTCGGAGTCCCAGAAAAATTTTAAAAATCTCCAATAATTTTGGGTATAACCTTCAGCATCTTGATGATCTAAAGAGAGATGTACAATAAAGATGAAAACTGTTTTCCAAAGACTCCTTACAAAAGAAAGTTCCAAGTCGTATCTTGGC
Source organism: Xerus rutilus (assembly GCA_028644305.1). Taxonomy (NCBI): domain Eukaryota; kingdom Metazoa; phylum Chordata; class Mammalia; order Rodentia; family Sciuridae; genus Xerus; species Xerus rutilus. Next base: position 150,774,091 of record CM053402.1, on the reverse strand, counting down.
ACATTTGGAAATTCACCCATCAAGGCTGATGCACCATGGGAAGTAGACCTAATGGTATCAAGATAAACTCCAATTTTCAGATGCAGTCTCATGGCTAGTGACCCTAAATGTCTGTCCAGAGAGACTGGCAATCTTTTTGATTATATATAAGCCTGTGTGTGTGTGTGTGTGTGTGTGCATGTGAGTGCCACAGGCTTGGCATCTTAAAAGAATGCAAACAAACAAAAATAGCACATCTGGGATATAGAGACTATGTGCTAGTATTGCACTCAAGAATTCTTTTTAAGTAGCATAGTGAAAACCTGAAGCTCCTGCTATTTGTGAGAAATCAGACTGAGTTCATGTTTTAAAAGTATCACCAGGGGCAGGATTTAAAATGGCCAGTTCTATGTCAACATAACTAAACAATCCATCTTATATTCTTTATTTTTTTCAGGGGTGGGGTGGGTACCAGGGATTGAACTCAGGGGCACTCAACCAGTGAGCCACATCCCCAGCCCTGTTTTGTACTTTATTTAGAGACAGGGTCTCACGGACTTGTTTAGTGCCTTGCCATTGCTGAGGCTGGCTTTGAACTTGTGATCCTCCTGTCTCAGCCTCCCAAGCTGCTGGGATTACAGGCATGTGCCACCGCACCCGGCTCATCTTATGTTCTTGACAGAGTTGCCTGTGTACCTAGCTAAATTTTTGAGTTTTTAAAAAGCTAATTAGTACTTTGAATTTGGGGGCTGAAAGTGACTACTTTGTTCATCATTCTGTATTAAAAAATTAGCTACATAGTAATATAGTAAAGGTTAGAATAATATTTAGAATTATTATCTTAAGGCAACTACATCAATGAATTAAATCCAAATCTAAGCATAGTGTTGGATGGATTTTTGCCCACTAAAAATTAAAATAGTTATTTCCTCTAAGAGAAACCATTTTGCTAGAAACAAACAATAAAGAATTATATATTTAAATTTAAAAGTATTTTCTGTACATACATAGGACATGAAGTGGTTATCTTATAGAATAGTCAAGCACAGACTAACTTCAGATTAATGGCAAAGAATGAACAGAAGGGTGGATTCTAAAACAATCTATAGGCACTTGTTACATATCAAAGATTAATTTTAATATCACACATAAGAGAAATAAACTAATAAAAATCAATTTAAAATTTTTTTTTAAAGTCTGTAAAATCTCTTCCAATTTTAAGATTCTATAATCATATGAAATGGGAATATGAAAATAAACAGAAAAAAACCTTATATGATCTTCAATTGTAACTTCAGAAAAAATATTTATGTAGAAAGAAAGGATGAAATTAAGTATTTATCAATACTAGTAAAAATATTTATTTCATCAAGACGAAGGTCAAAAAAATTTTTGGATGTCTAGTTGTTTCTTCAAAGAAATTAATGTTTCAAAAATTAGTGAGAAATAACTTTTCATTCATTTATATGGCAATCCTTCATAAACAGCAGAAACAGAATAGGCAGTATATTTTTAAACTGAAATCTACTTTTGGCAAGATATGTACAGATTAAATGCCCTTGATTGTTTACATGTATTTCCATCTACAGAGGAGCCAAATGATTATATCAGAGATGAAGAATACTACCTTCATAATTCGAAGTAATAGCTAATTTAGCAATTCCTTTTTTCTTTTATAAAGTTTTAATAAGAAGTCTCATCCTCCTATAAATAAATTTAAGAACAAAAAATAAGAAGCCCTAAAAATTTTAGCAGTCAATCCAATACCAGTTGGAATGTTCTCTACTGGTATCATCTGGAGTGAAACAGTGATTTTAGAGTTGGGTTTCATTTCTGTCCACTCATGTACCCAAGGTGTAGTGATTTTTGTTGTTTTATTGCTAAGTAACAATGCAAAGGCACTGAGATTATTTAAGCAAGTATCACAATATTAGTAATTTAATAAAAATGCATTTTGGTGAAAAATGATCCTAGTAATGTTATAAAACAACAAAATCTCAGCTTCGATTTTTTTAAAGGTATCAGGATATAAAAGATTAGAAAATTTTGAAGAAAGCACTGAGGTTTATTCTACCACATGCTTACATCTTATAAGAGTTAAATAAATGATGCTAGTCAATGTCAGAACTAAAATTTAAATTTGCTTAGCATAACTGTGTCATTATTAAAAGGTAAGTTCAAAGTCAAGTACCTCTTCCCTATGGGTTTTCACAGGAATAATGTTTCTCAAACTGTGAGGGTAATCTTTTTGGCGAGGTGCTAGCCTTTCACAGATATTAAGGTAAAGAGTAAAAAAGGGAGAGAAAATCTGGGCTGGTGGCACACACCCACAATTCCAGCTACTTAAGAGACTGAAGCAAGAGGATTCCAAGTTCAAGACCAGTCTCAGCCACTTAGTAAGAGCCTGTCTCAAAATAAAAAATCAAAAGAACTGGAGTAAACTTCAGTGGTAAGGAGAGAGAGAGTTTTTTTTGTTTGTTTTTTAAACTGAAACACAAATTCTATATTAATTTCTCTTGGAATTTGAAACAGAAAATTTTAATTTGCTATCATTGTCTAAGACAATTTACTAGTTCCCAGAAGCATAATAATAAAATCAAAATAAGAGAAAAACTATTGGCCATTAGTGTGATTTCCTAAAAGAACTACATTCACTGTTGAATTTTTGTACTGCACAACACCAAACTGTTTCCTCTCATGTGAGCATAGTCATTCCCACACTTTATTCTGTCACACTTACAGAAAACGAGTTTAAGGATCTCAAAAAATTCTTCCAAGTATAATTTTAACAGATGGAATTAAAAAGAAACAAAAGCAGACAAATGACTTCAATAACAAACCTCAGTAAAGAATTCATTCTCTTTTGGGTCAAAATTAAACAAGAAAAGGTAGTGTGCTAAAATTTAAAAATGGGATTACTGACACTGTTTAAATTGAATCTACAGAATACTAATTGGTTAACCAAAGCAAAGTAAAGAAAATAGAAAAAGGTGCTTAATCCTTATGCATTAATCATTCCATTTTCCTTTCACCAATACGTATAACCACATAAACTTTGTTAGTTGGTCTTTTTTTTCCTTAATAAAATGTATGATGACAGTTTGAGAAACCCTGAAAGAGAAGTACTTTAAAAAAAATCAAAGAATAAGAGAATTAGGGTAGTACATACTAATTACCTAGTAAAATAGATTAGTATTAACATAAGCCTGCAAAATTAGAACAACTCCTACTTGTGAAAAGCAGAGCAGATAAAATCTTACGTGTACTCCGGTGCAGAAATCGATGCCTGGAACCTTGAAATTTTATTTCTTGGGGCAGAATCTGATCTGTGCCACCTTAAATAATAATTACGCTTCTTTTACATATTCAGCTTTCATAACACACAAAAAAGCTAGAAATGATTCTACTGTCAGAATTTATTTTTGCCAATAGGTGACAATAATCAATCTTACTGCCTCTTCAAAGTAACAAAAAAAAAACAAAGGCCAATGCCCCTGCTCTTATAGCTGTTCACAGTTCCATTTTTAGATTCATAAATAAAATAAAGTGGAGGCAGGCAAAAGTTCATGCATAATGATGCACAGTCTCCCACTACAAAAAAAAGATTTAAGTAGGTAAAGGCAGGGAGAGTTTAATACTTACTTTAATAGAGGTAACTACAGCTGTATTATATTAATAGTTTTTTTCTTACCACATTGAATATGTAATATGCTCATTATTCAAAATTCCTAAAGTTAATGAGATATAGATCCTTAAAGATGAATTCAATTACAGGAGAAGAAAGGGCAAAGTTTCATTATTAATATAAAGAGTTAAATATCTTACTATAACATGGCAACATGTATAACAACCATAACAGAAAATATTTTAATAGTTAAAATTATTGATTAAATAATATCAAGTGTTTCACTGTGAAAATATATGAAGATTTTACATTACTTTCACTATCAAAAATGGGATTTTCAAAACAAAATTTTTAGTTTTTTTAAACATCTAGAAAGTGCCATCAAGGCTATTTAAAGTAAAAATTAAAAATTAACACTATTAATCTTTTATGTTATGAGGAGCTTATCAAAGTAATTAAGGTCCTTAGTAGTAAAACAATCTTTATACAGTGAGAAAGTTCACTAGAAACTTTTCTTAAAAAAAAAATAATCAAAGACTTGAGGTGTGTTTAATCTAACTTAGTCATAAACTATGAAGCTTTTAATTATTTGTATGATGTATTTGGAAATATTATGGGAAAAATGGATTTTATGAACTTGTTGCCATCACATCGACCAGCCAGATACCGTCAGGTAAAGATACAATTCATCACAGAAACTGTCATATTAATAATAATCGAACCTTTCAGATACCTAAAGTAGATACATTCATTTTAACTTATTCTCTTTTAACATAACCCTACAGAATAACAACTACTTTAGAAGGCACTTGAGACTCTTCAAGGAATCAGAGCAGTTATAATTCTTTCTTGAACCTAACATAAAAGAATTTCAATAAAGCAAGTAGATAATTTACACTGAAGTTGGAATTTCACTGATGGATTGGAAATGGCAGTGAATTTGTTCATAAAACTTCTTTCAAAGCAAGGATAAAATATTATGAAAAACATTTTTCTTCTAGCTTGAATATTAAGCTCCTACCCCCATCAAAGTCCCTCTGCACACCATTCTTTAGTCAAGTCCAAACTAGAACTTAATATGTTATGATATAAACTGTATAATTGTATTGTGCTCTACTTATTTTGTATACATAATTAAATGTTTTGCTTTTATCTAGATTTTAAGTTCCCAGAAAAGATCTAACACCACTTGATTCATAGTTCTCAGAGAAGCTAAAATAATGGTTGACATCATATATGATTTCTGATAAGTACATGTTAACTGATAAAAAATTAATAAGGAAGAATATTAATTTATATAAATAATATAAATGATCTATCTAAAAGGCACTACTGCCAACGGTGTAAGATTTAAAATTCTGACCAGTTTTCAAAGGATATTTTACTTACAAAAATCAGTTAATTACAACAAAACAATAAAAAGCATTTTCCTGATCTGAAACACCATAGAGTAGCTTTAAGATCAGGGTGTGATAATATAACCAAATAAGAAAGAAGAATTTAAACAAATAGCCCTTTAAGCAACATCTTTTTTTTTTTTTTTAAATAAAAAGGACCTATTAATTCAAGAATCAGTAGGTATGAAGCTAAAATCTACTCCTGGAACAGTATGTGGAATTCTACTTGTGTATGCTGCACAGTTTGCCACAGCTCAGCTCATTGGAGATGGAGCTGAAAATGGCTGATTCACAATCCTAGAATATTAATAACTTGAAAATAAAGACATTCTATTCTGTTTTATTTTTCAATGTATGTGCTAAACATTTTTTAAGACTGCTTATAACTGAGAACTTAACGTTTATCAATTAAGTATACTTTACAGATTTCCCAAATAAGCCAATCATACTTACAGAAAAGTATCAGACACACACAGAAGATGTTATAATGTTACTGAAAAATTCATACAACTAACAGAATGGCCAGATTTTAGGAGTATAAAAAGTACCGCAAAAATACAAAATTGATGTAAAACAGATTCTAAAAACTATGGGAAATAACTATTTAGAAAAAGATGCATATAGACAATAAACTAAAAAAACTTACGAACGTGATACAATGCTTAGTGGTTCTACTCACATGGAATCGTTTCTGACCAGCTGTCCATTTTGGCGAACAGCGTTTTCACTCATAGAGCGCTCTCTTTTTAGCCTGCCAACTGTGCGGATCTGTTAAGGCACAAAGGGAAGAGGATAGAAAATATTCTTAGTAGCCAAGTAGCTGCTTAGCATCAAAAAGAATCTTAGTCCAAGGTTATTCATAAAAATTACAAGGAACCAAGGAAAAGCAACCAAGAATTGCTGCCAGACATGTATATTGCTCAAAAACCCTTACTTATTATAATGCAGATAAACTTAGGAATGCTTGTTTCTTTTGGATAAAAGTTCTTCTGGTTTTTATTTAACAAAGCATCAATCTTACTTGGTATAATCATAGTTGTTTCTTGGTACATGTGAGGATTGACAAACACCTAAATCATGAGATATTCAAGCACCTTATATGACATAGCATAGTGCTATGTAATCCTCCCATACACTGTTACCTAATGCAATACAAAATAAATGTTACGTAAAGAGATGTTACACTCTCTTGCTTAGAGAACAAGAAAAAAAATCTGTAGTGTTCAATACAGACACACCTACTGTAGGCTTAACTACATAGTGTATGAGGTGAATAGTGCTCAACAATGGACACTGGAGAAAAGACTGAGGGAGGATCTGTGAAAAAAAAAATTATCTGAAAACAGAAGAGTCTATTCGGAGCCTATTGCAAAAGCATATTATGGTTAACTCCCAAATCAAAATTACTTGTAGGCAATTGTATGTAAAATTTAACAACTCCACAACCAGGTGCATTTTGTTCACGCACAGTAAGCAAGCAGTACAAAGTTGGTGAGACTTGCCTTCTTTCCAGCTATTGCAGGGCCCTCTTGAGTATTCATTGAACACCTGAGGAGAGGATTCTTTTGCATTTGTTTTAGGCTCTGTTGCATAGCTAAGTGACTCCCTACACTTCTGATTGGCTATGATCTTTGGCTTCATTTCCTTAGGGTTCATGTCAATAAGACACTAATAACCATCTCTTGCTCCCTTACAGTAGGATTACCAACTTTAGAGCTTTGTAGAGCTTTTGTGTTATCTTTAAGATTTTATAACCATGGCTTTCTAAGTGTAATTGGTGATGAAGTTTGGCTCTAGCTGGGTAATATTTCTCCAAGTTCCAAAGTTCCGGCTGCACATTTTGTATAGGGATGATGTGGAATTTGGTCATTTGACATGGTTTGGAGGTAAGTTTCCTCTCTGAAAACACTCATTGCCTTTGTTCTTTTCTTCCAAAATCAGGTTAAAGTTCATACAGACCAACTGGTTTTGCTCCTTCCAGATTGCCTCTGATTAACTGACATTTCTTGGGTACATTTGGGTTTGGTGCTTTACTAAAGATTTATTACAGAGGGCTGGGGTTATGGCGCAGTGGTAGTGTGCTCGCCTAGCACGCGGGAGGCACTGGGTTCGATCCTCAGCACCACATAAAAATAAAATAAAGATATTGTGTCCACCTACAACTAAAAAATAAATATTTAAAAAAAAAGATTTATTACAGAAATGGATAGCATTCTAGTATTTCTCTTCTTTTAAGAAGCAATTGTGATTGTAGGCCAAACACTTCTCATGACTTGTCCTTTAGAGTCTGTTTTCCCCTCCTACTTCAATGGACTTTTCACAAAGCTCTTGGCATTTACTGTAGCTGATCTTTACAAAGCATACTGCTGCTTGATGGATAGAAGATAATGCTGAGTCCAAATCTTTGGCTTGGTCACACTCCTCAAAGCTGTGTCAAATCTTCTCATAGGCATTTCCCAATTCTTTTTCTACATACTGCTCTCCTCTTGTCCTTTGGAAGATCTCCCACTGGCTCTAGTTGAAGGGAATATTTCTGTCAGGTTTTAAGCCCTTCATGTAGACTCACTTGGATTCTTTAAGCCAGTTTATGAAATTAAGTACATTTGCTTTCTACAATTTTTTCCTTGAATCAATCATGCTTTCTTTCTCTCATTCATTCATTCATTCATTCAGACAAGGTCTTACTATGGTGCCCAGGCTGGCCTCAAATTCAAGATCCTCCTGCCTCAGCTTCCCAAGTAGCTGAGATTACAGGTGTGCACCACCATATCCAACTCATTAACTAGGCTTCTGAACAACAATTTTGTATTCTTCCTCATAAGTCTTCTCCCAGTAGTCTCCTTTCTTGATATAGGCCAGTGGCTTTCAGCTAGGGACAATTTAGCCCTGTAAAGAATATCTGGCGATGTCTGCAGATGTTTTTTCTTAATTGTGGTAAAATACACATAACACAATTCCCAATTCAACCCTTTTTAAGTGTATAATTCAGTGCCATTCAGTACAATCACTATGGTGTGCATTACCACTATCTAGTTCCAGAGCATTTTCATTATCTCAAAAGGAAACTCCACCCAGATCAAGCATTCTCAATTTCCCTCTCTTTCAATCCTTTGGCAACTACTAATCTGCTTTCTATCTCTATAGATTTGCCTATTCTGGATATTTCATATAAGTAGAATAATCCATGTGGCCTTTTCTGTCTGGCTTCTTAAACTTAGAATGTTTTCAAAGTTGATTCATGTTTACCACGTATCAGTATTTCATTCCTTTTTACCAATTAATAGTCACTCTATGGATATTACACATTTTATTTATCCATTCATTAGTTGATGGAAATTTGAACAGTTTCCATCTTTTAGTTGCTGGAGATACCTTTTATTGTCATGATCTGGAGGATGCTACTGGCATCTTATAGCTAGATATCAGGAACGTCGTTAAACTTTCCACAATGCAACAGGACAGCCCTCACCACAACTGAAGAGTTTTCCAGTCCAAGATGTCACTAGAAAACTTTGGCATCTCTTGGAGAATGATTATTATGGAGCAAATGGTTCTGAGGAAGTCACTTTATACACTGAATGAATCATCAATGTCATCAGCATGCAGAGTCTACTGCTCCTTTATTTTAGTCCATATCTAAGAGCTGTAAGAACACTGGCTCCCTCCCCCATTCATTGGTTGATCACTTTCTGATGGCTATCTGACCCTCTATAAACTTGAAGTACAGACCATCATCACGGCTTTTCCGTAGGCACTTGGTACTAATGTCAGAAACTCCTCTCTTTCAGGACCTGGATCCTGTTATAGGATGTTTATTCTTTCATAACAATAATATTCATACATATTGAGTTTTAACATGCATTTTCACAATAATCTTATCTACTGGCATTATTTTTATCTTCAGAACAATCAAAATAAAAACGAAATCTGTCAAATAACAAATGAAGCATCTCTCCTATTAGAATCCTTATTCTAAGACAGTATTTCTCACAGCTTTAATTTCCATTGGGAATTCTGAGGACCTGGAAGGTAGACCTCTACCTGGAAGCATTCTGTGGCATCTTTTTGCTTTGTGTAGCCATCTTCATAACCTTCATCATTTTTTTTAAATTTTTTATTATTTTATTTGATTGCATTTCAAGTCATAGCACATATATAGAGCTCAGTTTTTCCATTTCTCTGGTTGCAAACCAGATAAAGTTACACCAGTTGTGTTTTCATACATGCACCAAGGGTAGTGATGACGATCTCAATCAACCATCTTTTTACCTTCATCATTTTTTAAAAATAAAGAACTTTATATCTTCTCTGTGTTGACGTTTTCCCCTGCTATGACTAGAGTTTTAGTCAGCTTTTTTTTGCTGTTATGACTAAAAGATCTGACCAGAACAATTTTAGGGGAGGAAAAGTTTATTTGAGGGCTCACTGTTTCAGAGGTCTTAGTCCATAGAAGGCCGGCTCCATTTCTAAAGGCTCAAGGTGAGGCAAAGCATCATGGCAGAAGAGTGTGGCAGAGGGAAGTGGCTCACATGGTGATCAGCAAGCAGGGAGAGAGGTCTCCACTTGCCAGATACAAATATATACCCCAAAGCCATGCCCCCTATTCCCATCCCCTCCAGGCACACCCTACCATTTCAACTGCCACTAAGTTAATCCCTATCAGGAGATTAAATCACTGATTGGGTTAAGACTCTTACAACTCCATCATTTCTCCTCTGAACTTTCTTGCATTGCCTTACAAGTGAGCTTTTGGGGGACACCTCACATCCAAACCACAACACTAGGCAAGACAGCAAATCTTTTGAGAACAGGAGCTATGTGTCATTCACTCCTGTACTACATACAATGTCTTATACATAGAATCTCAAGAAAAATGCTTGTTAAATAAATAAAATTTGCAGGTACCTTGGTGCCTTTCTGTCATGTAAAGAGTCAAATTTAGTGCTTTTCACAAAGCATATCTAGAATGTTCAATCGGGCACCTAAGAGGATATTATCTCAATTATTTCCGCAGAAACTTTAAACCTAAAAAGAAGCAAAACCTAATACTAGGAAACTGCATTGCCCTAGTTTACATAAGTACTTAATCTCCTTTAGAATAGACTGCATGAAAATGAAACCAGATGCAGGCAATTAAAAAAAAAAGCTAGCACATGGTCTTTGTTTTTTTGTAGTATTAGGGATTGAACTCAGGAGCACTTTACCACTGAGTCATACTCCAGTTCTTTTTATTTTTTATTTTGAGATGGGGTCTTGCTAACATTGCCAAGATTGGCCTTTAACTTAGGATTCTCTTGTCTCGGCATTCTGAGTTGCTAGAATTACAGGCATGCACCACTGGGCTGACATTATTGTCTTGTACCAGCCTCATGACAACATATTAGAAGTTCAGAAGCTATAATGAAAAATATGCAACTAAAGAAATCATCAAGAAAAGAAGTTTCAAAAATTGGTCCTGAGTCAACAGCAGAGGCAAGACTTCAGCTCTACTGCTAAAAATTTATTAGTTCATACTGTTATGTTTACTTAACGGGGTACTAAAGTTATATGCAGTACAGTAGCTAACAGTAGAAATATTTCATCAGTTATCAATAATAGGGAGGGTCAAGGGAAAAAGAGCTTTGTGCCAGGTACAGTGGTCTAGTCCTGTAATCCCAACTACTTAGGAGACTGAGGTGGGAGGACTTCAAGTTTGTGGGCAGCATCAGCAACATAGTGAAAACTTGTCTTGAGATAAAATTTAAAAAGGGATGGCTGCGGGAGCCCAGCCAAGGGCAGACCTGAGACTGCTAGCTGTCAGTCACAGAGGAACTCAGACCCAGAAGAAGGACTGCCTCTGGGCACCCTTGTGGGACACCTGGCCTAAGTGAAGCCTGGGACTGTCCCCCCAGTTTCACATCAGAGATCCTGCTGACAGGCGGGAGCACAGGCCCAGGCCCAGGCCCACCTTCAGGAGCCAAGCCAAGGGCAGCCCCTAGACTACCAGCTACCAGTCACAGGGGAACCCAGATCCAGGGAAAGGACTGCCTCCGAGGACCCCTGTGGGAGACCTGGCCTAAGTGAGGCCTGGAACCGCCTCCAGTTCTGCGCCTGAGTTCCTGCCAACCCGCAGGAGCACAGGCCAAGGCCCAGGACCACCTTTAGAGACCGCCATGAGAGCCCAGCCAAGGCCACTCCCACTGCCATCTTGAGTTACCTCCACTACCACTGCCACCTGCTGGGGACTGGAAATGAACTCCAAGGTGAGATACAGGTAATCTGTAGTATCACTACAAGATTATAGGTTAGAAACCGCAATACCTCAGATAGGCATTGCAAGAAAAGAAGATACATAATCAACATGAAAAGACAAGGGAAGAAAGTGCCCCAAATAAACCAAGATACTACAATAATAGAATCCATTGACGGCACAGTAGATGAAATGACAAAGAAATCAGAATGTACATAATTAAAATGATCTGCAAATTAAAGAATGACTTAAGTGAGCAAATACAGGCAAAAATTGATCAGTCCAACAAAGAAATAAGAGCAAATAAAAGCAACGACTGATCATTCCAACAAAGAGATAAGAGAGCAAATAAAAGCAACTACCGATATACCAACAAAGAGATAAAGGAGTAAATACAGGTAGCAAAACATTAAGAAAGAGCTAGAGATTGTGGAAAAAAAAAATCAGAAATTCCTGAAATGAAGGAAACAATAAACCAAATAAAAAACTCGATAGAAAGCATCACCAGCAGACTAGATCAACTGGAAGACAGAACCTCAGACAATGAAGACAAAATATACAATCTTGAAAATAAAGTTGACCATATAGTGAAGATGGTAAGAAATCATGAACAGAACATACACGAAATATGGGATAGCATCAAAAGACCAAATCTAAGATTTATTGGGATAGAAGAAGGCGCAGAATTTCAAACCAAAGGAATGCACAATCTCTTCAATGAAATAATATCAGAAAATTTCCCAAACATGAAAAATGAATTGGAAAATCAAATACAAGAGGCTTACAAGATACCAAATGTACAAAATTACAACAGATCTACACCAAGGCACATTATAATGAAAACGTCCAGCATACAGAATAAGGATAGAATTTTAAAGGCCGCAAGAGAGAGGAATCAGATTACATATAGGGGGAGACCAATTCGGATCTCAGTAGATTTTTCAACCCAGACTCTAAAAGCCAGGAGATTATGGAACAACATATACCAAGCTCTGAAAGAAAATGGGTGGCAACCAAGAATCTTATATATAGAAAAACTGAGCTTCAGATTTGATGATGAAATAAAAACTTTCCATGGTAAACAAAATTTAAAAGAATTTACAGCAAGAAAGCCTGCACTACACAGCATTCTTGGCAAAATATTCCAGGAGGAGGAAATGATGATAATATACAAAGAGGGGAACTACACTACAAAAAAAAAAAAAAGCCAAAAATAAACCAAATTGACCGGGATTATAAATCATATTTCAGTAATAACCCTGAATGTGAATGGACTAAACTCATCAATTAAAAGACATAGACTGACAGAATGGATTAAAAAAAAAAAAAAAAATACCCAACAATATCCTGCCCTCAAGAGACTCATCTCACAGGAAAAGACATTCACAAACTGAAAGTGAAAGGGTGGGAAAAAACATATCACTCACATGGACCGTGTAAACAAGCAGGAGTTTCCACCCTCATATCAGATAAAGTGGACTTCAAACCAAAGTTACTGAAAAGGGATAAAGAAGGACATTTTATACTTCTTAAGGGAATCATACATTAGCAAGACATAACAATCATAAAATATCAAACAAATCCTTCTCAACTACAAGAATCAAATAGACCTTAACACAATAATACTTGATGACTTTAACACAGCTCTCTCACCGCTGATAGATCTTTCAAACAAAAACTAAACAAATAAACCACAGAACTCAATTAACAATGAATAATTTAGACTTAACAGACATATAGAGAGTATTCCATCCATCCACAAGCAAATACACTTTTTTCTCAGCAGCACATGGATCCTTCTCCAAAATAGATCATATGTTATATCACAAAGCCAGTCTTAGCAAATACAAAAAAATAGAGATAACTACCCTGCATCCTATCTGACCACAATGGAAGAAAATTAAAAATCAATGACAGATTAAAAAGTAGAAACTACTCCAACACCTGGAAACCATATAATACACTATTGAATGATGCATGGATAACAGAAGACATCAGGGAAGAGATAAAAAAAATTCTTAGAGGTAAATGATAACTCTGACACAACATATCAAAATCTCTGGGACACCATAAAAGCAGTGCTAAGAGGAAAGTTCATTGCATTAAGCTCATTCGTTAAAAGAAGAAAAAGTCAACAAATAAATGACTTGACTCTACATCTCAAAGCCCTAGAAAAAGAGCAAACCAACACCAAAAGTAGAAGACAGGAAATAATTAAAATCAGGGCTGACATCAATGAAATTGAAACAAAAGAAACAATTCAAAAAATTGACAAAACAAGAAGCTGGTTCTTTGAAAAAGTAAACAAAATTGACAGACCCTTAGCCACCCTAATGAAAAGGAGGAGAGAAAACCCAAATTACTAAAATTCAAGATGAAAATGGAAATATCACAATAGACACTACTGAAATAGAGGATAATTAGAAACTATTTTGAAAATTTATACTCCAGTAAAATAGAAAACCCTGAAGACACCAACAAATTTCTAGAGGCATATGACCTACCCAAACTGAACCAGGAGGTCATATACAACTTAAACAGATGAATTTCAAGCAAGGAAATAGAAGATGCCATCAAAAGCCTGACAACCAAGAAAAGTCCAGGACCAGACGGATTCTCAGTTGAGTTCTACAAGACCTACGAAGAAGAAAATACCAATACTCCTCAAACTATTTCATGAAGTAGAAAAGGAGGGAACCCTTCCAAACTCATTCTGTGTGGGAGTATCACCCTGATACCAAAACCAGACAGACACATCAAACAAAGAAAATTTCAGACCAATATCCCTGATGAACACAGATGCAAAAATTCTCAATAAAATTTTGGCACATCTCATACAAATACATATTAAAAAAATAGTGCACCACAATCAAGTGGGATTCATTCCAGGGATGCAAGGTTGGTTCAACATACAGAAATGAATTAACGTAGTCCATCACATCAATACACTTAATGATTCTATCAATTGATGCAGAGAAAGCATTTGACAAAATACAGCACCCTTTTATGTTCAAAACACTAGAAAAACTAGGGATAGTAGGAACATACCTCAACTTTGTAAAAGCTATCTATGCTAAACCCAAGGCTAACATCATCCTAAATGGAGAAAAATTGGAAACATTCCCTCTAAAAATGGGCACAAGACAGAGATGCCCTCTTTCACCACTGCTATTCAACATAGTCCTTTAAACATTAGCCAGAGCAATTATATGAAAGAAATTAAATAGACAGGAATAGGAAAAGAAGAACTCAAACTATCATTATTTGCCAACGACATGATTCTATACTTAGAGGATCCAAAAAATTCCACCAGAAAATTCTAGAATTGATAAATGAATTCAACAAAGTAGCAGGATATAAAATCAACACCCATAAATCTATTGCCTTTCTATACATCAGTGATAAATTCTCTGAAAGAGAAATTAGGAAAACTAGCCCATTCATAATAGCCTCAAAAAAAATAAAATACTTGGGAATCAATTTAACAAGAGACGTGAAAGACTTATACGGACACCAAAGAAAGAAATTGAACAAGACCTCAGAAGATGGAAAAATCTCCCACGTTCTTGGATAGGCAGAATCAATATTGTCAAAATGGCCATACTTCCCAAAGCACTATATAGATTCAATGCAATTCCAATTAAAATCCTAACATCATTTCTTATAGAAATAGAAAAGGCAATCATGAAATTGGAAGAATAAGAGACCCAGAATAGCCAAAGCAATCCTTAGCAAGAAGATTGAAGCATCACAATACCAGATCTTAAACTATACTACAAAGCTATAGTAACAAAAACAGCATGGTGCTGGCACCAAAATAGACATGTAGACCAATGCTACAGAATAGAAAACACGGAGACAAACCCACTTAAATGCAGTTATCTTATACTAGACAAAGGAGCCAAACACATACATTGGAGAAAAGATAGCCGCTTTAACAAATGGTGCTGGGAAAACTGGAAATCCATATGCAGCAAAATGAAACTAAACCCCTATCTCTCACCATGCACAAAATTCAACTCAAAGTGGATCAAGGACCTGGGAATTAGACCAGAGACCCTATGCCTAACAGAAGAAAAAGTAGGCCCAAATCTTCATCATGTTGAATTAGGACCATACTTCCTTAACAAGACTCCTATAGCACAAGAAGTAAAATCAAGAATCAATAAATGGGATGGATTCAAACTAAAAAGCTTCTTCTCAGCAAAAGAAACAATTCATGAAGTGAACAGAGCCTACATTCTGGGAACAAATTTTTGCCACATGCACATCTGAGAAAGCACTCATCTCCAGGATATATAAAGAACTCAAAAAACTTAACACCAGAAAAACAAACAACTCAATCAATAAATGGGCTAAGGAGCTGAACAGACACTTCCCAGAATGAGATATATAATTGAGCAACAGACATATGAAAAAATGTTCAACATCTCTAGCCATTAGAGAAATGTAAATCAAAACTATTCTAAGATTTCATCTGACCCGGTCAGAATGGCAGCCATCCAAAATATAAGCAACAGTAAGTGCTGCCGAGGATTTGGTGAAAAAGGCACAAACATTGCTGGTGGGACTACAAACTGGTGCAACCTATCTGGAAGGCAGTATGGAGATTCCTTAAAAAACCTGGAATGGAACCACCATTTGACCCAGCTATCCTACTCCTTGGCCTATACCCTAAAGACTTAAAAACAGCATACTACAATAATGCAGCCACTTCAATGTTTATAGCAGCAGAATTCACAATTGCTAAACTGTGGAAGCAACCTAGATGCCCTTCAATAGATGAATGGATAAAGAAACTGTGTAATAAAAAATATTACTCAGCAATAAAAGAGAATAAAATTATGGCATATCCAGGTAAATGAATGGAGTTGAATAAAGTAAGCCACTCCCAAAAAAACAAATGCCGAATGTTCTCTCTGATAAGTGGATGCTGATCCATAATGGAGGAGAGGACACGGGAAGAATGGAGGAAGTTTGGTCAAAAAGGAGGGAAAGGGAGGGGGCATGGAGACAGTAAAGATGGTGGAATGAGATGGACATCATAGCCCTAGCTTCATGTATGACTGCATAAATGATGTGATTCTACATCACATACAACCAGAGAAATGAAAAGTTGTGCTCCATCTGTGTACAATGAATTAAAATGCATTCTGCTATCATGTATATCTAAGTAGAATAAAAAATAATTTTAAAAAGGGCTAAGGATGTTGTTCAATGGTAGAACACCCGTGGGTTCAATTCCCTAGTACTGTAAAAAAAAGAAAAAGGAAAAAAAAAAAAAAACCAGAAAGAAAGAAAAAGAGTTTCCTTAGCTGTTTGTCAGACTAATTTTATTAAAAAAAGATGCATTAATTTCTACTACTTAAAACTCTCCAACTTTCTGTATTAAGATATAACATCTAGTCATAAAAGTTCTTCCTTCAAGTCTACATGAATGTTAATATTTTACACAAGATTTTCATTTTCCTGATGGATATTTAAAAAAATAATAGCATAATCTTTGAGGAATTTATGAATCAGAATTGGCAATAGCAATGTTCCACGTGGAAAGATTTAATAATATAATACATAGCCTCTTAATTTCTCCTTAACTTTTATTTTTGTTTATATTATTTCAAATTCAATTGATACTAAAACTCTACTCACTTCTTCATTTTGAGGTGTTGGAGGAGATCTTTCTAAATCCAGAAAGTCTAGTGGTCTTTCACTTAATGTAAGTACACGAGGTGGTGTTTTTAGTGCAAGAGGTTTAAAGGGAGTTGACTGAATAAGGTCAAGATCTGCTGGTCTTGAAAATGAAATGTCTTCATTATTTCCTAAGAAGGAAAAAAAAAAAGAGGAGGTGGGGTTTAAATGTATTTATTTTCTCTCACTTTTGTATTATAACATAACTCAGTAGCATTAGTTTCTTTACAACTGCACTTTGGAGTGTAAGATTGATATTTCACTATTATTTAATATTGTGGTGCAGAACTTTATCAAGAAATTATGTAGTATATACATATATGATTAAGAAAACACTAGTAGTATCCAGATACATACAGAACTCTTTTTACAAAAACTCAATTTTTCAAATTGGCACATCTAAATAGATGCTTCAAAAGGAGATATATGAGTGACCAAAAAACACTTGAGCAGATGTTCAAACACTTGAGCAGATTATTAATCATCAGGGAAATATAATTAAAATCATAAGGTAATGCTATTACACACCCCTTCAAATGACTGAAATGGAAGAGACCAACAATATGAACTGTTAGCAAGGATGTGGAGCAACCTTAACACTCATGTTACTGATGAGAATGTAACATGGTACAATAATTTGGAAAACAGACTGCCAGCATTTGAAAGAGTTAAATATAACTTATAACCCAGTAATTTCATTTCTAAAGATATGAACACATATGTTCTCAAAAAGACATGTACATGAATATTCATAGCAGCTTTATTTGTAAAAGCTCCCAAAAGGAAACAACTTAAATATCCAACAGATGAACAGATAATTTATGATGTATTTACATAGAATATTGTTCAGTAATAAAATGGAGTGAACAATTAATATATGCAACCATATAGAAGAATCTCAGAAACACTGCACAAGCAAAAGGAGCCAGACAAAGCATTACATACTATATTCCATTTATATGAAACTCTAGGGGAGATAAATATAAGTCTCTGGTTATAGAAAGAGATTTTAGTTGCCTTGTGTTGAGGCATAGGGAATGATGGAGAAGGAGCACAAGGGAATCTTTCAAGATTACAAAAATGGTCATATGGTGGCTGCATACGTTTATCAAAATCATCAAGTGTACACCTAAAAATGGATACATGGTATGCATGTAAAATCTCAGTTATTAGTCAAAATATGTTTAAAAAATTGCTTGAAATTCAAACAATTGCAATGAGTAGAATATTTGGAAAACGAAGTTGTATTTCCCAAACCCTTTTCTAAATAATATTTTTAAAACCCCAAAAGGTTTCACAAAAACACATAAAATAAAGATTATGAGGCAAATTTCTAAACAAATGCGAAGTACCTGCTACAACAATCCTCTCTGGAACTTGCATTATCACACTAGCATTTGGAACTCCCTCTTGAAGTCCTTGTTCCAAGTCAGCATTCGGTGGTGCTACTTTTAGTTTTTCAGGGACCCTCATTCGCTGACTAATACCTTCGGTATATTCCATTTCATACTGAATTCGACTAATTTCTGCCATCTCAGCAGCAGTAGGTGAAGGAAATGCTGCCCCACTTACCCTGTGGGAGGAAAATTTTAAGACCAGGATGAATGAGTGTTAGAATATCAGTCCTCTCTATGCTGTCATATCAGAAGACAATACCTTATAATAAAGCAAAAGGAAACATTTCATTTTTGAGCACTGAATAAATACAAAGGAAAAATAAAAGATTAAAGAAAATATTTTCCTCAACATAATGCCTTCACCTATCAATTGAAATTGCACCTTGAAGATATGGCTTGCTCAGGAACAAATTTTAAAAATTATTGTATAACCACAACACAAGCATGTGTATGCACGCGTGGGCACACACATACATAAGCAAACGCTTACTCTCCCTCTGCATAAACAGAAATGCATAGTGCTTATAACTTAAAAATGTCCGAAATAAAATTTAAATTGAAAATTCTTTATGAGGGGGCCAGCAATGTAGCTCAGTGGCAAAGTGCTTGCCAAACATGCATGAGACCCTGGTTTGATCTCCAGCACTGCAAACAAAACAAAACAACAAATAAATAAAAAACCCTAAAAAATTATTTAAGAGAAAGCTGCTTGACTTTATAAAAATGAAATTAGAAATTGCTGTCATGCATGCAAAAAACAAAACCTTGCAACGATGAAAACCAGACCCAGAAGATGAATGTTAATTCTGAATTTACTAAAAAGATGCAGCCCTCTGAAAATCACATAATACAAATTAAAACATTTCCTATTGAACATATATCTGATGATTGAGATGAAATGAATAGCAAATACACAATATTAATAAACCCTTAAAGTACACATTCATTTTTTGAGGGATTAAAAGAACTGCATTATTTATTTATACATTTGCTTGTTTGGGTACTGGGGATTGAACCCAGGAACACTTCATCTCTGAGCCACATCCCCAACCCTTTTTATTTTTTATTTGGAGACAGGGTTTCACTAAGTTGCTTAGGGCCTTCCTAAATTGCTGAGGCTGGCTTCAACTTGCAATCCTCCTTCATCAGCCTCCCAAGTCACTGGGATTACAGGTGTGAACCGTCACGCCTGGCTTAATTAATATTTAATATCATATTTATATGTGTATTTTTCAAAAGCATCAAATGTCCTTTGGGAAAGGACAGTACAAATGCATTGCATAACCTAAATCAGAGAAGGATCCATGATCCCAGTGAAGTGCAACAGAAAGAATACTGCCCCCAAATACAAAAAGCTGATAAAAGCATAAAAGTGCACGATTAGCCTATGGCAAACAGCTTTCAAGCCACTGTCTCTCAAACCTTTAATACTAACTCAACTGAAAAAAATTTCACTGACCTTCCTATTGGTGTGTCACTGCTTGTTCTTTTACTCATTTTAATACAGTAAATACACGTCTACAATAGCTATTAAAATACTGCTACCCTGTAGTTCAGTTTACTTTACACAACAATTCCCCTACAGATCTGAACTTTTTTTTTGGAGGTGTACATAACAACACGGACACTGCTTTTCCAGCTGTAAAAAAGAAAGAATAAAAATCATTATTTTGACAATTCATTTCATAAGAAAACTATGAATAAAAGTGAGTATCTATTTAACACATTACTTTTGGACTTGAACATGACTTGGGGATGAAGCTAAGAAATCACTTTTGACATCTCTCCTCAACAGTTATTCTATATGTCAAAGTAACAAAGATGGTTTCAAGCATAGTCACTGTTTTATAATTCTGCAAGCAGAATAAAGAAAAACTGTACTGATGATATACAGATGTGGAGTCAAATTAGAAAAAAAAATCAACACTGCTATAAAGCTCCCCTAAGCATTATATTCCAAAGGAGGAAAAAAATCCTTGAATTTTTTAGACAAAATACAAATGAAGAAATCATAAAGAGAAAGCAAAGGGCAAAAGTAAATGTATTAGAGGTAGCCTAAAATTTGATGTATATGTAATGGCTTTCTTAAAAGCATAAAAATTTCAAAAACCAAATTACACTAGGCTTTAAATAAATGATACTATATATAAGTCTAGGGCAATAAGTAATTAAAGACAGTATAAACGTCTGCATCATAGATGAGATATTTCTTAAACTCCATGTCAGAGATGTATTCTACATCTTAAATGCCACCTAACTGAAACACTCAGGAGAGTTCTCAGAGGTTTCTCAACTGGTTTCATTATGAATGCTAACTAGCTTCTTTCATTCTTTACCAAAATGTCTGAATTTTAAGGACTGAGCATAAAGACAGTTTCAAGACTAAGAAAATAAGCCAAAAGAGAAAATTTTACTCACAAATGGGTACCAACTACTGCTTGCTGTTTGGCACTATCTGCTTCTGTGCTTCATATTAAATCCTTCAACTTGCTTCACTGTGCAGGTGCTGGAGTTAGAGCCACTTTTGTTCCTGGGAGAGAAAAACAGGAGCTACTTGAGAAACTAGATGATACTAATATTAATTAGAAATTCTCCAAATGATAAAAGCCACAAATACACACAACTTTAGACTAAGAAACGAATAAAAGAATAAAGGAAGAGCTGAGCGTGGTGGCACACTCCTGTAATCCCTATGGCTCAGGAGGCTGCGGCAGGAGGATCTTGAGTTCAAAGTCAGTCTCAGCAACTTAACAAGGCCTAAGTAATTCAGTGAGACCCTGTCTCTAAATAAAATATAAAAAAGGACTGGGGAATGTGACTCAGTGGTCAAGTGCCCCTGGATTCACTCCCAAATACTTCTTCCCCCAAAAAAAGAATAAAGAAAAACTATGCTTACCAACAATTTTAGTCCCACAGACACTGCCCTATGATTATTCATCAAGTAAGACATTTCTCATTGTTTCTGATTTGTAGTTAGAAAAATATGACAGGTGAAAAATATATTTAAATTAATATACTATATATATTTATGTATAAGAAATAAATTTCCATTCACTTAAAATGTTTTAAAAATGGAATCAGTAATAAATGTACATGGCACAAAGTACATAAGAACATATGGAGAAAATAAAGTGTTCCAATAAATTTTATCTTCAACCACCCAAAGGCAACCTCTAGTATCAATTTTGATGCATTGTTCTAGATGAGATACTCTTCAAATTCTTAAGTCTATCTGAAGCATATCAAAAGCTTATATTCAGAAATAACACTGAAAAGACATATCTCAAAACAATAACAGCCTTGGGATATTATAAATTGAAGTTTATAATAAACAATGGACACAAGTTGCAAGACCATATCATCTCTTTGAAATGTACTGGTCTCCACATTCCCTTCACTGTATTTCAATCTTCTTAACTTTGCACTAGGATATCTCAAGGGTCTCAACATTTCAATCTATAGCATTATCATTTCTTATGAGAATCTCTGAGTTTGTAAAGAATCACAGACTTAGAACATACAGGTAGACAGTGAAAAGACAACTTCTGGAAAAATCCAAACTCTCCTGTACTTGAACTACTTAAATTTAAAAGTAAATGGAACTTTTCCACTAAGATTTAACACTACTGTCTCAGTTACTAGGTTTTCTGCTTAAATGAAACAGATCAGAATTTGATTATTTTTCTCCCTCATCGGACTAGGGCACTTTAAGTAAAATCTTTTAGCAATAGGTAAACTTCTCATTTGGGGTTAAGATATTAATTCCAGAAGTTTTGTCACTTAGAATCTACTAGGCAACAAGTACATGATTCTCTGTTATATAGCTAATGAAACAAAATCCCCCTTAGAATCAAAGATAATTTCAAACTTCATGTGCCCCCCCACCCCCAATTAACACAAATTTATTCTTGGCTACACTTAATTTTTTTAACTTGATTTAAAAATTTTTAAATAACATTTTAAAAGAAATTTTAGATAACTACCTTAAATCATGGACTTTATGTATACACAAAAACACGTAACAAAAATATAATTATTACAACAAACCCTCATCCATATTAGCACTTAAAGTCAAGTTATAAACTACTGGTGGAAAAATGTACTAATTTGGAGACAGAATGATTCAAGCCCAATTTCTCACTTTCTAATTAAAATACTGGAAACCATGAAGGCTAGAAAGTCGTACAAACAACCTGAGTTAAACTGTGGCAGTAAACATTTATATAATTCTACAATTACAAAAAAACAACCAACCAACCAAACAAACAAACGAAAAACCACCACTCCATTCTTTAACAGATATTGTGTGGTTCTAGTTCAAGGTTTTTATCTAGGTCACTCTGTTTGGGTTCTTTCCAAGCAACTATGGTGTATCAGAAAAACAAATTGTTGAGATCCAGGGTTAACTTTATTTTTTAGGAAAAGTCACAGAACACTTTGAGAAACATCTATAAGCCACACAAAATTTCAACACCAGAAGGAAGGTAGCAACAGCTCAATTTTAATTCTAAGATGAGGTAGCCCTATCAGAAAGGGTGACAGCACAATTTTCTTTGGAAAAGAAAAACAGCTTATGAATTCACAAGATTTGAAACCAAAAAGATAGTAGGTTCCCCCAATTTAATTGCACAGGGAGACCAGTAAGTGCAATTTAAACCGTCCTAATTTCCCTAAGGGTTTTTCTTGTGGGATTTCATTAGCCAAGGGGATTGAGGCAGAAATGTCTTCCACCTGGGGAGGGAAAACATTCCTGATCACTAACTGGTTCGATATTTGGCATAAGCTTTTTTCATCTTCTGCAATAAAAGACGCCACCACTGCTGAACGAGCGAGAGCTCTTCTTTCGAAAAT
Organism: Xerus rutilus; assembly: GCA_028644305.1. Lineage (NCBI taxonomy): Eukaryota > Metazoa > Chordata > Mammalia > Rodentia > Sciuridae > Xerus > Xerus rutilus. The sequence goes on along the minus strand of CM053402.1, from coordinate 150,750,925 downwards.
GTCCCTTGCTCAGCCTTGGTAGGACGCAGCTGGGGGTTTTCTTTCGCCACTGAAAGGGGAACTCCTGCCGGAAGGAGAGTCTCCAGCAAGCCCCAGCTTCTACGCTCCCGCAGGGCAGAAGAGGAGCACCGCCAGCACCCCCGCCCGCGAGCAAGGATGCTCGCAGACCCGCAGGGCCTTCCCGGGGACTAGCGACCACCCGCAGACGCCACCACCTGGGCTTCCCGCTGGCCGGCCCTTCTTTCCGAACAGTGTTTCCCACAAAACCCAACAAAAGGCCACTTTAAACGTAGCAGGCTCAAGGTCAAATCGGCTGGGAAGACGACCGACAGAGCCCGGCACTCAGCTCGCCAGCGTCTCCCCAGGTTCCCAAACCCAGATCAGGTTCTAAGCAGTCAAATCCGAACTTCTGCACACAACCGGGCGCTGGGCTAGAAAGGGCAAAGAGGCTGGCCCGCACACTGCAGGACCGGCCGCTCGGCTCCCACGCTCTCCTCGGAACCCGAGGGCAGCAAGGTGCTGAGGAGGAAAGGTCCGGGGACGCGACTGCGGCCGGGGCGACACCTCGGGCGAGCTGGGCCATCGCGGTCTCTTGGGTCGACCGGAGGGTCACTGCCGCAGCGCTAGGCCCGGAGGACGACTCGGGCGGGAGTCCCGGGTCGGGAAGGCGTCAGCACTCACCCCTGGGCCCGCTGGAGAGTCCCCAGAGAGGGCCGCCGCCCGCCGGCTCCCGGGGCGCTCCGGTGAGCGCTCTCAGAGGCCGTTGGCCGAGCGCACTGAGGCGCCGGGGCACAACACCGGCCGAGCGGCCTTCAGCGGGCCAGCAGAGACGCGAGAACGGCCAGGACTGGCCCCTTGCAGGAGCCGTAGAGGAAGCAGATTTCTGGTCATGTGACGCTGGAAAGGGCGGACGTACAGCTCACGCACAGCAGTCGGGACCCGCGAGACGACAATAGGGAGACATCTTTGTTGTGGGCAAAATACGCCGACCGCAGGTAATGCTGGAGGTACTTAAAGTTGATCCACGGTTAGAGCTAATTAGTGTTCATGATCTTTAAGATCACTTTTGCAAGGTAAACCTTCGGAATCCAGTTAAGATAACAGTTTTTCAGAGCACCTGCGTCAAAATGTCCATGGTGCGAAGCCTAAGAATGTGGATAAACAACTCTGGGAATGTTTCTTGTGCACTCCTCCTGTGAAGTACCCTGGAAAGAGGGAAGCTTTAAGTCGGGTGTCATGATTGTTTAGCTTCCTGGGAGTTCTCTCCGACCTAATTTCTGACACTTCCCAATGGAACTTCGGGGCCCAGAGCTGGATAACGAGAAGGGGAACGGTACTCACCAATCCAAGGACAGACTAACTCCAAACCAAGAAATGCTGTGTAGGCTTCGATATTCACAAACTACGGAGGAAGAATCGGGCGATCCTCCGTATTTATGACTGTTTATCCTTGGATTCAACCAACCTTAGATGGAAAACTTGTATTTTTGTGTCTGCATTGAACATGCGCAGACTTTTTTTCCCTTGTTACTATTCCCTAAACATTAGATTTTGACAACTATTTGCATCGTATTAGGTATTACACGTAGTCTAATAGTCTAATACTGATTTAAAGTATATGGAAGGATGCGAGTAGGTTATATGCAAAAGCTATACCATTCTATAAGGGACTTAACCATCTACGGGTTTGTTTATCTATGAGGATCATGGAACCAAGTCCCTCATCTCCGCCCTGAAATTACTGAGGGAGTACCATTTACACATGAGTGATACACTTTTCTAGATTCAGAATTGTTAGCAGTCTTTAAAAATTTGGGAAGCTTTCCAAATTGTGTTCTTGGGCCCCATCTTAATATTGGTATAAGGAAAGTAAAATTTCTTAACCCTCTTAGAATCTCAACTGGGCCTAATAATCAACTTGACATAAAACAGATAACAGAAGGAAAGCATGCACATTTTGTTTAGTAATTTTTAGTAGAGTCTTCACTAGAAAAATGAAAACCCGAAGAAGCAGTTAGGGTCCGAATCTCACATACTAGGTGGAACAAATAATAGTAAATTGTGAAAATGTAAGAAGACAGAAGAATATGGGCCAGGGCAGCTGACTGTGGAGAACTGACCTGCAGATAACAACTAATTTAACAAGGTTGGTCTGTACGCATTTTCTCAGCCTTGACTCCTTGACTCCATAAAAATGTCTTTCTGGTACAAGGAAGTCACCCTTCACGTGGGAGTCTTATCTCTTGCTTTCAAGAGGAGAAAAGACAGAGTGCTCTTTTGCATCTACTGTTTTCTCAAGTGCCTTTGACTCAAAATAATCTTTATGCCAAAATGGTATATTCTGCTACATAATAGTGGCAAACCATTCTTCTTTTAAGAATAGATTCAATAATAATGATCAGTTAGCCAAAGTCGGCGTCTTGGGGGAAGTTAGAGAGCAAGCTGGGTAAACTGTGATCAAAACCTTAAATGAGGGTCCTACTACTTCCATTAACCTTTACACTTCGTAAATACTTACAATAGTTTTTTGCTCCTGCCTCCCTCCTCCAAAGAAAAATGTTTTTGAATAACTTTCAAATGAAGATTGTGATCCAGTGTCTTCTCCCATACACTGATCACTATTTATCTTCTGACATCATATGATTCTGCTAAATTAAATGAGATTGTAAAATGTCAAAGTACCTAACACTTTCTGGTAGTGGATTCTCTTAAGAAAGGGTGGCATTTTCTTTCCTGTGCTTAGAAACTCTACTCCCTCCTTTTGTGTGATACAGCTTCATGATGAGTCTTTCTTCTCTTCCCTCATTAATTTGGATATTTCTGTTTATGATTTACTCCATCATTGACTTTGCAACTTCATGGTATATAAATCTAAATTAGTACATTCATTTAGTCTCATTCTGATGCCCTAGTCTAGCCAATTCTACCTAGGTGTCCCATTGAAGCTTTGATCCCAACAGCGTTTCAAACTCAGTTTTTCCTTCTTCATCCAGATACTTTCTCAGTTGCTTTTTTTTTTCAGTTAATGGCAAGATTTATTGTTCTAGTCAACAGAGTTCGAAATACTGAAGTTATTTTTTACCATCTCTCAAGTCTCTTATGACAATTTGTGATGTCAGCTTGACTGGATTAAAAAATACTCAGATAACTGGTAAAACATTATTTCCAGGTATTCTTCTGAGAGTATAAGCACTGAATAAACATGATCACCCTCACCCCCCACTCTACTGAGGGCTGAGATAGAATGACCTACCCCCACCAACACACACACAGCTGGGATACCCATCTTCGCTTGACCTGGAACATTGGAATTCTGGATTCTCTGGTCTTTGTACTTCAGGACTTGTACCAGTGACCCCCAGTTTCTCAGGCCTTTGCCCTTGGACTAAGTGTTCCTTCCACACATCAGCAACCCTGGTTCTCCGACCTTGGACTTGGAATGAACCATAGTTCTCCATCTTGCAGATGGCCTGTCTTAGGTCTTCTCAGCCTCCATAATCACATAAGCCATTTCCCACAATGAGTTTCCTCTCTCCTATCCATCTATCTGTCTATCTATCTACCTACCTACCTACCTGCCTACCTACCTGTTTCTACCCTGTTGGTCTTGTTTTTCTGAAGAACCTTGTCTAATACCTAACCCATGCTTTAGATTTTCTCTCTTCAATGCCAATTATCTACTTTATCTGTTCTTATTGCTAGGCCATTAACCATCATTTGGGTTTTTACTCTTTTAACTAGCCTACTCATCTCCAATCTTTTTCTAGTTCCTCCTAGACATTGGGTCAAAGTTTTATAAATTATGACATCTCAAATTTGAAGTCCCAGTTTGAAAGAAATTGTTGATTTATAGTTATATAGAAGTCCGATAGACTGTAACAGTAATCCAGTAATTTTTTAAAAACTTGAAAGTATGAGATAGTCTGACAAGCATAGTATATATAAGGTCCTCAACTTATGGTAGTTCAGTTTATAATTTTTTCAGTTTTATGATGGCGTGGAATAAAAATGCATTCAGTAATAAACCATACCTTAAATTTCAGATTTTGATCTTTTCCCAGGCCAGCAATATAGAACAATCATTCTGGGTTTTGCTTGCAGTACAGTATGCAATCAACCACATGAGGTTTCTAATACTTATTATAAAATAGGCTTTGTTTTAGATGATTTTGCTCAAGTGTAAGCTAATTGTAAGTGTTCTGAGCACATTGAAGACAGGCTAGGTTAAGCTATGATGTTTAATAGGTTGGGTGTATTGAATACATTTCCTACTTTGTTGTATTTTCAACTTCCTGTAGGTTTATCAAGACATAACTCCATCATAAGTTGAGGAGCTTCTGTATTATATATTGGACTTTCCAGATTATAGTTTATATAATAATTCCACTCATTTGCTCCAAATCTTCAGTACGAACCAATGAAGTAAAGTTCAACCTGGTATTATAATCCCTACCTAACACACTATGCCTATTAACATGTGTGCAGATAATATATTATTGATAATAAGGAAAATGTAAATTAAAACAATACGCAAAGATGTAAAAGAACACTTTGAGGCCAACTCAGCAATTTAGGAAGGCCTTAAGCAACTTAGTGACACTCTTGTCTCAAGATCAAAAGGGCAAAAGGGCTGGGGATATAGCTCAGTAGTAAAGTACCCCTAGGTTCAATCCCCAGCACAAATAAAATAAAATAAAGGCAAACCTTTTTAGAGAGAATTTTTTTTTTTACATCTACAAAAGACCTAACAATGTAGAGTAGAATGAATGGGACATAACTTCCTATGTTCATATATGAAAACATGACCAGTGTAATTCCACATCAGGTACAACCTCAAGAGTGGGAAGTTATATTCCATGTGTGTATAACATCAAAATGCACTCTAAAAAGAACAAATAAAAAATTTAAATAAACCACTAAAATCAAAAGGCCTAACATTGCATGGATCTTTTAATTTTCCTTTTTGAGATTTATACTGAGGGAATAATTGGACAAATGTGGAATGACATAGTTACAGAATGTCTACAATGAAACTAAGTGTCCATAAATTGAGGATTCATTGACTTGTGTTGTATATCCACATGATGTACTGTATTATAAGTGATGAGTACTTACCTCCTGATATGAAGCTCTGTCCACAATGTATTAAGTAAAAAAAAAATTGAGGGTTAGGAATGTAGTTTAGTGGAAAAGTATTTGCCTTAGGCCTCGCTTCAACCCATAGAACTGCAAAGAAAAAAAAAACTAATAACAAAGCATGCTTCTAATTTTTGTTTAAAAATATATTTATAGGAAAAAATTCATAATGGTTTTTATATTCTTCATCATAATGTCTGTATTGCCTATTGTTTTCATAGGGCACATCTAATTTTACAATTCAAAATAAATTTATTTCTATTTTGAAAAAACAAACACGAAATACAATTTTTCAGTTTTATTCTGACAATACAATAAAATATTATTTTAGCTATAATTACAGAAATATTAGTACATTACAATATATTGTAATTTTGTCAGGTTATAACAATATAAAATATTCAATATATTTTAAATATATTTCATTTGGTTATAGAGTAAATATTAAATTTAGTAGCAGTTACATTTGATACATAGAAAACTCTGTAAGTTAGCAATAAAACTCAAATTTAAACATTTTAATACTTTTATAAATAAATTAATAATGTTTATCTTGTAGAAACAAAAAACTCTGAGAAATTGGTTGTTTTAGCACACTGTGAAATTCCAAAGTTGAAGCCCCAAATTTAAAGAAACAAGTTACTTACATTTTATCTGGAAAGTTAAATCTTAATAACTTTTAAAACTACACCTAAATATCTGGAAAATAATTCATGAGCTGTATTTTAATGCTCACTCTTAGAATTATGACTGAACAACCGCTATTCATGTGGCTTCCTTGGAATTTAAGGTTTTAGCATTACTTGTCTTCCTCAGAAGTTAAATACTGTTAAGAGGGCAAGAGGAGATACAAAGGCTTGCCATTGAGTGAGGGCCAGTCATTTGCCATTAGCACCAATCTGGAGCTTTTAGGAGCAAAAGTAGTTTACCTTCAGGTCATCTGTGAGTTTGGACTTTTAAAAGGCAACTGTGACCAGTGTCTTGACCATTTGCCTAGAGCAGCTTTCCTCAGTCTTTAGAGTGCGTCAGAATCATGTGAAAGGCTTGTTAAGATGCAGATTTCTGGCGTATACCCACACAGTTTCTAATTTCCCAAATCTAGAATGGTCCTAGGATTTGCATTTGTAACAAGTTCCAAGACAGTGCTGACTTTGCCAATCCAGGGGCCACACTTTGAGAACTGCTTGCCTATGTAGATCTGTGAGCCCTCTTCCCCACTATAGTACAGTTGGGACAGTAGGATATTTTTAGGGTAGGTTAAGTCTTAATGGTAGTGAATCTAAGTACATACTCTAAATGAAATGTTGCATGTCTCAGTTTGGGTGTAAAAATAGCTTGACAGCAATCATGAAAAATGAAGTCACATTTCCCTTACAAGGCAATTGAGACTGGAGCAATAGCCTAAATTTAAATGTTAGCACCACTGATTCCTCCTCTGTGAATCAAGAAGCATCTTCAAAACTGTCTCATGATGCCTGGCCCTTAAGACTCATCAAACTGTGCTGCCATCACATATAAATGATTTTTAAAATGTTTTATAGAGCTGTGCTTTCTTCGTGTTGTTCAGAACTTAGTTATTTTGGGGTCTAAAAGCAGCTGGAGGTTCTAGGCTTTCCCTGGGCAGGAATCTTATTTTCAAACCTTTACTCAGGCCTCTTGAGTTATAATAATAAAATGTAAAAGCAATGAAAAGAAGAAAAAAAAGAGGGAGGGAGAACAACTCATGTATGTGAGACTTTAATTATTTTTAGTTGTAGATGGACACAATACCTATCTTATTTATTTTTATGTGGTGCTGAAGATCGAACCCAGTGCCTCACATGCGCCAGGCAAGCCCTCTATCACTGAGCCACAACCCTAGCCCCGTGTATGTGAGATTTTTGTTTGTTTTGTTGGTTGGTTTGGTGCTGGGATTGAATGCTAAGCATACACTTGCCCTCTGAGCTACGTCCCCAGCCCCTATATAAGATTCTTAAAAGAAGCAATAATTCACCTTTTTCTGAGATACTAGATCAGAAACAAGTCCCTCCTCCCTCTTTTTCTCTCTTGTCTTTTTCTGTCTGTCTAATTTAGCCTAGTGCCTGGAACATCACTTTGTGCTGAATACAATGCTTTTTAGTTGACCTGAGGAAGCCTGGGAATGTATCAACACACCAAAACAAGTCTTAAGACATGCAGCTACCAAATTATACAATTTATACATTAAGGTTTTTACACAATGTTCTCCCACAATATGGTTTGTAAGAATGTATGACATAAAAAATGTTTGTGTTTTTGTTTACAAAGAAAGAATTAGAAAAGTAACAAAGGAATAAATCCGAAAAACAAAATAATGGAATATTTAGAGCAAAAATATTGAGCATGAAAAATCAACAAATGCCATAACCTTTCATGAATTTTGAACTACTGAACTCAGTTATATAAGATATGTGCTAGGATTTATAGGAATGGGGATAAAGTGCAGATCTAATAAGTAGTGTCCTAGTTATTTTTGTGGGTACACTAAACAAGAGAAGCTAAAAATTGTCACATTTGAGTGTATACGTAGCAATGTCCTATTAAAGTTAATTGACTAAGCATGCACATTTTATCTACTTTGAATATAGGCAGGCTATATTGATGGATTCAGATGAATTTGATGAAAAAACAAATCTTCAAAGAAATATAAAATAAGACCATGCATTATTTCCAAGGCTCTTATGATTCCATTCAGGGAACTCCTCTTTGGCCTTAGTTTTGGGTATGTGTAAAGGGTCTTGGAAAATTCATGAACTTTATCAGTTCAATCCTGTGTTCCCCCAGGCTATAGGCTGCTCCACAGGTCTGAAGTCCAATTCTGTTCATGATGCTCCATTGTTCCACAAGACCCAATCTCCTTCTCCTGATGTTTCAGGAGGGAGGTGACAGGGCAATCTAAGACTGCTTTAGCCTCCTTCAGCCTGAAAGACCGGAAGAGAGGACAAATATCTCTTATCTTGTAGCATTCCAGCTTTATACAGCCACTACTTAGATAGTGGTCTGGGTACGAATGGATCCCGCAACAGGTTGTTGCCTTACCAGAGGAAACTTTGAAACAACACAGTTTTAGAGACCAGGATCACAGAACTAACTTGAAAGAAATGCTTTGTTGTGTGAGGAAACAAATTGAAACTGTATTACTTAGACTTCATAAAGCAATATTGTTTGGTTAGAGAAAAACACCTAAATAAATTCCAGATCCACGTCATTACTTTGTTATGTGGGAGAAAAAAACCAGCAGTTCAATTTTTCTTTTACTTCTTCAGTGTCTTTTCTTCATGCACACCTGACAGCGACTTATTATTTTTTCTAACTCCCCAGCTTTTACAGTTGATGGAACAGGTTTTCTGAAATAAAAACAACACAGTAGCAACAAAAAACCTCGTTAAATAATAGATAAAAAGGGAATACTTGCTGGGTATGAGTTTTATTAATATATCTATTCTAAATTTATTACAAGATAAAAGGGGTGAATTTCTGGAAAGAGATATATATATATATCTGATATATATCAGCATTTATAATTTAAGTTGTATTTCAGCAGCACTCAGGAAACATTGGCCTTGATGCAAACTTATAAGATCATCTTTCATTCTGATAAAAACTGTTCCCACCCTTTAAATAATCTGCATTATTCACAAATCTTCTAATACAGTACAGCAGATCATTTAGTGGCTATGTTTTGTAATTTATTATAAATTAATATATAAATATTAATTATGTTTAGTGATAGTTAAAATCCCATATTTTGTCTGTAGTCCAAAATCATAGTTACTTGTTAACTTTAAAACGCTTATAAACTAGGAGTGCCAAGATAAACAGATTTTTATTGGCATGGGGTGGGGAATTAAATGTGAGAACATCAATGCATAGGTAAAGAAAAGCTAACAGAGCAATCTTTGGAGAGTTCTGCAATTGAGTCATTGATTAAGCTTAACTTTGAATTGTTACCTGAACATTCTTTCTGGGTTTAATGAAGCCAACCAGAAACTGTAGGAATTTGAATAGTAGTTACACGTTCCTCTTCCATGACATTCTATAAATGGACTGGCTCGGAATTCCTCCAGACAGGAGCCGGGGGATGCCAGCGCTTGTCCAGCACCCTCAGAACCTGCACTTGTGAACTGTCACAATAAAATATCAATAAAATCTCTGTCCACTGGTGTTCAAATGCTCAATTCTCTACTTTTTTTGGAGGGTAGGGATTAATATAAGACTGCAGGGAAATGAACCGTAGAAAGAAAACTTCTTGATCTAGATTTGCTAGTATTCTAGCTATCTTTCAGGTTGTGATAAGAGTCTTTCCAGCATCTGCTTACAGGTGACCTCAGGAAGGCTATCTTTGTCCAGCCTCTGACATTACCTTGCCTGATTTCCTCCTAGCACCTATTGCCAACTGGACTTCTGCTACTATTATTGTGATTTTGTCTGTTTGCCTATTGCTTGTCTTTATCACCAGGATATAAGCTCTGTGGGAGCAGGAACTTTGGCTCCTGATATTCTTAGTGCCTAGAATAGTCATGGCACATGGTAGTGTTCAATAAAATTTTTTGAATTAATGAGTAAATGAATAAACTGTGAGCAAAGATGGGGAAGAACATGTCATAAGCAATTACAGAATATTAATGTACAAAGGAGTCAGCTTTGCACGTGGTCAATCCAGAGACTTCATTTAGCACTTACATCTGGGAGATTTTCCTTAAAAATGCTGTCTCTCTTTATTCTTATCTTTATAGAAATGTCAAAGGAACACAAGGCACAAAGATTCTGAAGCAGATAGACCTAGGTTCAAATCCTAGCTTTACCACTTAATAGTCATGAGACCTTGAGGAAGTTACTTCATTCTTATTTGTGAACTATAGATGATAGAAACTACCTTTCAGGGATGTCATCAGGATTATAGAGGATATATATAGAAACTGCTACACATACACACAAAAAGACAAAAGGCATTCCAGTACCAATACGTGGTAGTTCCTATTCATCTAAACAATTGTGTCTTGAGAAGTCTATTTTTTAAATGCTTTATTTCACTTGATCTTAGCACTTGATCTTAGCCAAAAGGCTGAGAAGTGTTAATGCTTCATTGCTCACCACAGGTAACACTTTTTTTAAAGAGTATATTTGTGAACTGTCAAATATCCCTGGCATCTTACACACAGTATTAGGCAGCAACCATCATGGGGACCATACATATTTCACCCAGTACAATGTGTAACATTCTGCAGGGAATCTTAACTGAGATTTGCTGTTCCTTTTCTCCTTACCATGATGAAAGAAAATCCTTTCCAGAGGGAAACCCAGCCTTGGGGACATGGGGGTATGGTGGTGGTTTGGCTGTGAACAGCTATAGTCATTGCAGGACCTTCACAGACGGTGCATCTGTAACACAAAATGAACATCATGCTAGCATTGCCACTTTCTGCAATATTTCATCCCATTACAAGCAATGGAATTCATTTGGACCCATTGCAAAATTAAGGGACTGGATTTTTACCTGCTAATAAAAGGCTCCAGAGCACTGCCAGTAATTGGAGCCATGTCCATTGGCATCAGAGCTGGTGTTGACAGCCAGTACGAATAATCATTCCGAGATGCAAAATTACATATTTCATTGACATTACAAAATAAGAATGGCATTGTGGTAAATCGCTGCAGGCAGCTCCCAAGAGTTCCTAATACAACATGGAACTGAGTATCACTTGCAATAAATTAAGATTTTTCTATTAAGACAGAGAGGCAACCTGATCAAATACAACACAAGTTAGTTATTTACAAAACGTCATATTGACAAGTTTTAGTAATGGTAGAAATCAAAACCCCAGCAGGCAAACAAATCCTGCTTTTCTCATCCTTAGTACTTCCTAAGGCCCTTTCTAATCAGTCTAGAACTTGGGGGCTGGTGTAGTTTGGTTGAAACAATGTCTTTGCTTCAAATAGTTTCAGTTACTCATAATAGCTAATAGTCACATAAAATATTCTTAATCAAGATCATTTGGGGATTAAAAAGACACATATAACTAATAAGAACAAATTTTTAAAATTTTAAAAAAGGTGTTTTAAGTGAAAATGTTTTTCATTGAGCCTGACAAGCTTGACTCCTTCTAGCATACCAGAATGAAACTTAGACCTCAGGCCACTTACTCTCTTTAAAAGGTACAGGAGGACATTCAAGGTTGTTTGTACTTATCTTCAGAGGAAGCACCCCACACTAAAAAGTTTGCAATCTGCATATGGAGCAAAACAACTGGCAACTTTGACCAGAACATTACCAAGGTCTTGTCCATGGGCTTGCTCATTTCCTTGTACAAACAGAAGAGAAAACCCGCTGTAGAGTGGTTCTGTCCCTTCTGGACATGAGGGGATCACTGTTGCTTGACTGTGTCGGGTGAAGACAAAGCCACTCTTTCTTGTCTCAGTTGCAGGTGAGCCAGCATCTCCGGGTCTTCCTTTCAAACCTGGCAACCCATCTGACCCAGGTGGTCCTTTAAAAAACACATTATAAATGTTTTTTATTATAAACATATAAATGTTTTAAATTATAAACACAAACAAAATCTCAGACTTGTTTTCCAAATTACTAATTTAAATGCTTTTGTGTATCTGTTAAGCTTCAAATATAGAAAGGAAACCTAGAGTACTGTGGCTTATAAAATGACCAAGCAATATCATTAAATGTTAGTCACACAATCCTCTTATTGTTGATATTTGTATGTGTGTGTTTTCATGAGTGTTTTGATAACAGGTTTTTTTTTTTTTATCTCTGAATTCCCTTGTGATGCCTAGCACAATGGCCTGTATGTGGTAGGTGTCATGTGTATCTTTTATGAACAAATATATGGGTCCTCCTACAAATATGAGGGAAAAGAAATAAAATATCTACAATTAGAAATTCTGTTCAAGTAGATACTAAGAAATTACTAATGCTGTGGATAAATTCACTAAACAGTCACAGAAAATACTAAAAGTTCTTTGTAAAGGTGCAAACTTCAATAAACTTTCTGATCCATTAGTAAGGCAAAAATTCTCATGTGTTACTTAAAAAATCCACAATTGCCACAGTTTTAATATATGAGAGGCACACATTTTTTACCTTTCCTAACCTATACTCTTATTCACAGAGGCTATAATTGGTCTCAAGCAAAAATGCCTTCCAATATCTGCATAGGAGTTATAATGTGATTAGCTGAGCAGGACAGGAGATGGAGGTGAGCTTATATACTAATGTATGATATCCAAGGCTATTCTGCATCTCCAAGAAAGGGGCCAAGGCTGTCAGTTTATCAGTCTTATGAGGCCTCCATAGCATTGGATTGTTTCTACTTACTAATAATTCTCACCATAATTTGTATTGTAGTACCATTGTTCTTGCTGTTGCCCCATTCTGAAACTCTGTCTTGGTCATTAAAGTTTATAAATTAATAGAATTATTAATTAGGATTTTGTTTTTTACCTCTTTGAAAACACAATATGAGGAAAATATAAAGACTAATAGTAGTCTAAGGAGCACTTGTGAGAATACTAAATCAAAAGTAATTATGTAGTTAATATTAATAGCACAATATTTAAATTTTTAAGATTTAAACTTCTAGTCATATGTACATATAAATAAACTGGGAAATCACATGTAGAAGTTTTTCTTACTTTAACAAAGTCAGCAATCCTAAACACTATAAGATTGGGACATTTTGTTATTTTTCCAGAGAGGTACTTTGAAACTTTTACAGAAGGTAGATTTGGACCCAGGCATCAAACTGACACATATAACTTATCTTCAGACATATTTAAGGGGCCTGTTTCCAGGACACACAGAGAAATTATTGAGTGGTGTTATGGTTTGTGTTAATGATGGGCTATCCAGAGGTGAAATGATTGAACTGTGAGCACTATAACCTAATTAGTCCTTTCTAGCTTGAATGGACTGACTCACTGATAACTGTAGGCAGGTGAGGTGTGGATGGAGGAGGTGGGTCACTGGGGATTTGCCCTTGAAGGATGCATCTTCCCTGTGGCTCCCTCCCTACACTCTAGCACTCTTATCTTCTTGCTAGCTGCCATGAGCTGAGCAGCTTCCTCTGCTGCCAGCCTTCCACCATGATGCTGTGCCTCACCTTAGGCCCAAAGCAATGGAATTGACTGACTACGGTCTGAACCTCTGAAACTGTGAGCACAAAATAAACTTCCTTCTCTAAGTTGGTCTTGTCAGGTAATTCAGTCACAGTGCCATAAAGTTGACTAATGCAAGTGATATTTGGCAATGGTGTAGTTAAAAGATGGCTTTCCTAAATAAGGATACTCAGTTGTTTTACTATTCATATCAAGATAATATTTTCCTAAACTTTATATTGATATAACATTCCCATAAGTAGTTATTAACTACAAACTCCTATAAGTAATTTAAAACTATTGGCCTTTCTGAAAATGGAACACCCACTAGAGCTTCATTAATTCTATCTGTCCTGAGTCTAAGTTGTACATTGGGCTGAAAGTTTGAAGTATATATGCCCAAGGTAGGAAAAATAGTGTTTTCCAGTAATTCTTAATTTCCCATCTTCTTCCAAACAAACCATTGACCTTTGGTCTAATCTGAACAAAACACACCGAAAGACCTAGATTACCCTTGTACTGACGACACATTCAGACAAGACCTCCCTTTGTATTGAAGCAGCACTTCTTCAGCAAAGAACCAACTGGGTGTTTGTTTACCTTGCTCTCCTTTGTGGCCTTTGTTGCCTTTTTCTCCAGCTGGTCCAGGAGTCCCTGGTTTTCCGTCTTTGCCAGGTTTACCTCTTGGCCCACAGGGTCCTAGGCAAAAAACCAATGGTGCCTTGCATTTCATAATGTCAGGATCAAAGGTAAGGTGGCCAACCATCCCAGTTTACATAGGACTTCCTCAGTAAACTTCAGTAGTGAATGTCCAGCATCCCAGGATGACCCTCCATCCTGGGCAGAGTGAGATGGTTGCTCATCCAACTTGTTACCTCTGCTTCCCCCCCAAAACACCCTAAAATGAATTATTAGTATATCAGATATAGAAGTTTAAAATTGTGCTGGCATGTTGATTTATTCTATTCCAGAATTGACTATGCCCATGTATTGATCAATCTAATAGGTAATATCTCTCTTATCACCCATGTGACTTGCACACATTTACAGCATAATAGTTCCTTTCAGAAGTGTATTATAATATGCTATGTATATGTAAAGAGTTAGTTCAATTTCCAAACACAAATATTTTTTAAAAGATTTTAAAGTCATTTTCCCTAACACTTCACGGTAAAAGTGTTAGAAAAGTCTAAATTCATAGAACTTGGGTATATTTAGGCAATGATTTCAAAATAGAGCTTCAAGGGTGACAGCTGTCAGAGGAGATAGACATAATGCCTTTATCTTAATAAAAATGTGTATATATATATAAATAAAGGGGGAGAACAAGTGCCCAAGTTTATACTATATACATCAATTTTCAGTAGATTCTAAGGTCTTTTATTTTCTGGTCAAGGGTAAATGAGCTCAATTCTGAAACTGATTATATTAAAACCCACTACAGTGTTTAACATTTTCTGTGAAGTTGTATCATTTGCCTCCAAAGTGCTTTACAGGTATCATGGTTCAATCAGTTCCTAGAGATCCAAGTCACTGCTTCTAGGTCCACACCTGGTTTTCCTGGTAACCCCACTGGCCCAGGTTCTCCTTGCATCCCTGGTTGTCCAGGTGGGCCAGGTGGCCCTGGGCTTCCTGGAAGGGAGATGATCTTAAGAGTTCCAGGATCTCCACGTGCACCTATTGATATAAAAATAATAAGAAGATGGCTTTGTGGATGAGTCACCCTTCTTTTCATAGAGAGCAATAAATTGTATGGAGAGATATTTACCAGGTGGTCCTTTTGGCCCAATTGGCCCTGGAGGTCCAATTGATCCCAGAAATCCTGGATCACCCTTCTCTCCTTAAAAAAAAAGAAGAAGAAGAGGAATGATCCCATACAGGACAATTGATTTCCTGGCTCTAAGGATAAATTCTGGAAGTTATAATTGGAGTTTTATGTCACAATACGATGATGGCCACAACTTAAATATTTTCTTAAATATGTTCACATAGGTTTTCGCATGTTATTGTACATAATCATGTAAAATCATGATTCATCATTCTATTAAAAAAATGCCCCAAAGTAGGCATTTAGAACTTGTATTTTAGTCAGGTGCTGTGGTACACACCCGTAATTTCAGCTATTTGGGAGGCTGAGGCAAGAGGATGGCAAGTTGGAGAATAACCTCAGCAACTCAGTGAGACCCTATCTCAAAATAAAAATACAAAAGGGTGGGCATGTATTCAGTAGTAAAGCACCCAAGTTCAGTCCTCAGTACTAAAAAAGAAAGGAGGAAGAAATGAAGAAGGGAAATAAAGAAAAAGAGAATTTTTATTTTAACATTGAAGGGTTCCTACAGTGTCACGTTTTTAGAAACTAATTTAATATTAAGTGAAATAAAGTTACCAAGAGCCATTTATTTGGAGAAATACTTTACAGAATTTTGAAATAGTATAGACATTACACGGATTACTTAGGAAGACTTTAATATTAAATGTGATACTAACAGAAGAAATAAAAATAATTAGAGCACCAAAAGTTAACTGTCACCTTGATACACAACTTATGGAAAGCATAAGTGTCTACTTGTATCCACAAGAAGCCAAAATGTTTTTCTTTTTGGTGACTAAACATTTCCAAACAAAGAAGAGCAAGCTTGTAAGGAGATTCAGCTGATGGACTTGTTCTGAAATCTAGAAGAACATCTGAATATGTTTTATGGAATATTTTTTTAAATTAATTGAATCTCCTTTCTAATTATTTTAAAATATTTACCAGAATGTTTTATTTACTGGATGTTTTATACATATTCAAATTGTAGATATTTTATTCAGCCTGGGTTTTGTAAATTTTGCCCAAGCTCTGAGGTATTCACCATCCACCGTCCAGTGAGATTCCTCAGAATTACTTGCTGCGATTTAGTCTTAGCATATTTGTTTCTCAGAGACTCAGTGGCTGAGTGTATTTAGAAAATCATCTGTCCTCCCTGGAACCTCTCTTTTCCTCCATGAAAATGGGACTCTGTTCATGTCGCATACACTCATTACTTAGCATCTTCATAGGCTGTGATGAGAGAGATTCCTGGCCCTATGAAACCAACACCAGAGGAATTAACTAGCTAAGATAATGATTCAAATATTCTAACCTTATTGAAGGTCATAGCACACTTTTTTTTAGATTAAGGATACAGGGGCTGGGGCTGGGATTGTAGATCAGCGGTAGAGCGCTTGCCTCACATGCGTGAGGCCCTGGGTTCGATCCTCAGCACCACATACAAAGCAATAAAATAAAGACATTATGTCCATCTACAGCTAAAAAAAATTAAAAAAAAAAAAAAAAAGGATACAGGGGCTGAGAATGTAGCTCAGGGTAGAGCACTTGCCTAGCATGCATGAAGCTTGGCTTTATCCCCACCATGACTACACACACACACACACACACACACACACACACATATGCCCCAGAAAAACAAGTGTATAATTTGCATATAAAAGTTTTCTTATTTTCCTCCTCACTGTCTGGTGACAACTCTCAGATTTTTTAACTTTTTGAAATTGTGAAAATAACAAGCATATATGGTAAAATAAACAGCTAGAAAACATTACTATTTATATTAATGAAGGGCTGGTGTTGTGGCTCAGTGGTAGAGCACTTGCCTAGCATGTGTGAGTCCCTGGGTTCAATTCTCAGCACCACATATAAATAAATTAATTAAAGGTCCATTAACAACTACAAAATATTTTTAAAAAAATATTGATGAAGCTCCCTTTTTCTCATCTGGACACATATCAATAGCTTAAAAGGTAACTGCTTTAAGCTGTTTCTGTTTTAAGCTTCTCTATCATTTGCATCCTTAAATTATAGTTCTAATTTTAAGACCCATGAGCTTGGGCACCTGTGGAGACTTTACTCACATTGAGGTCCTAATTGTACTGACTCTCACTGTCTAAGGTGTTCACAGGAGTGCAGCAAACATTTGTGTGCTCTAAAATGTGAATTGCAAAAATTATATTTGTCTATAAAGAGCAGTACCTTTCATGCCTGGAAATCCGTGGAACCCAGGATCACCTCTGAGCCCTGGAAGACCTGGGGCACCTGGTGCTCCCTATATTTCAAATAAAAGGGAGCAAACCTCAGATGAATTTTTCAAATCATAATACTCATGGCATTTTTTTAAGCAAAAATAATGCAATATTACATTCTATGAGAATGAG
Source organism: Xerus rutilus (assembly GCA_028644305.1). NCBI lineage: Eukaryota > Metazoa > Chordata > Mammalia > Rodentia > Sciuridae > Xerus > Xerus rutilus. Next base: position 150,733,471 of record CM053402.1, on the reverse strand, counting down.
GTAAAGTTGACAGATATCCTATTTTACCATCTAATGCAGTGTTTCACCCACCTATAACTCCTCTGTCACCTAGACCTTTCCTTAGGACTATTATTTTTTAAAAAAAAATTAAAGGAAATAAAAATTTCCTTTAGGTCCAAGATCAAACATACTTTCTTATGTTACTATATGGTTTTTAGTATTGAATACAATTAGATATTTTGTATCCTAAATGGGATTGCTCAATATCAGGGGGAGCTTTGAGGAAAAGAGGCACCAGACCACCAGAATGAGAATTATTATCTGCATTTGTAATTGTTGCAAAGGTGACCGTGCTGTTTTTGGGTACACGTGCCATTGTTAGGCATCAAAGAGATTCCTCCTGGAGTGATAGAAGTGGAGTGTCCAGAGATGGCGTGGAAAGGGAGGAAGCTTTTGACAGAAACATTTGGCTCCGATGCAATGGCCTGAGTAGGCAGGAGGTGCTCCTGGCATGTGAGGCTCCCACTGTTGCTCCTGAGGCCATGAGATGCTCAAGTTAGGCCATATATGGGAGACGAGCAGTGCTTCTGAAAAGAGCTATATGTCAAAGTGTATATTAAATCTACTCTCACGTGCTCCACAGGAATTAGGCAGAATGTTATTGTTGAGAATAATGAGCTGAAAGTCATGAAAAATGCCAAGAATAACAAAACTTGCCTTTGAGTCAACTGTCTGTGGAGGAACAAGAGCAAATAAAGAACAGTCCTGTTGCTTCACTTGATCTTAGCCAAAGGGCCCAGAAGTGGCGAAGTCCCTTTGCTTGGATGAGGTAGTGTGAGGCTAATAGAGGAGGGAGAGGAAAGACAACCACCTGTTCAAGGACTTTCTGTCTTCTGATATCTGCCTACGATCTTCAGCCAAGGGAACTAAGCAGGGCCTGGTGCCAGGACCAGCCCTGGGGTGGAAGGGAAATGCTCTGTGCAAAGACAGAACAGTTAAGGGTCAGTCAAGACACCCATCAAGAGGAATTATCTTTCAATTGCAAATGTGGAAGCTTTTGACCCTGAAAGCACCAGGGGATTGAAATGTGAGAATGTTTATAAACCAGACATTCTACCTCCCAGTGCCCCTGGAAGAACTCAGGTGCCATCACAGGATCAGGCTGACCATTTTCAAAGCATCAAGGAGAACATGAGAAGCATCTACAGACTGGAAACAGATACCTTGTTTTTCAAAATAAATTATTTTAAAAGGCAGATTCTAGAACCTAAATACCAAGAGAACCAAAGAGAGCTTACCTTGATTCCTGACAATAGTCATGCAAAAGTACCTCTACATTCATCACTGATGAGGGTAGGGTAGGAAGCAATCAGAGTTACGGCACAGAGGTTCTGTATTTTCCTAGGAACTGTCAAAGCCTGGGTCTCTTTATCATGTCTGTGTGCGGAAAGGCAACCAGGCATGGATTTAAGGGCAACCAGGATGGATTTAAGGTATGGTAAATGGCCAGATCAGAAGGCAGTTAACTAAGGGATTAGTTCTAACTTGTAGAGAGGACTCGGCACACAGAGCAGCTCTGTCAATGCTTTTTGAATAAACAAATGATGTCTTGCTTCTTAGTCTAGAAAACTGGACCTCAGTTAACTGGACCTCTGCGTAACCCTGCAGCCTCCTCCTGATGTGTACTTAGTTGTGTGCTGCGTTGCTCACACACAGCCGTCATCTCTGCTCTGAAAGCTCCCTCCTCCCAGTTTCCACCTTTGCTTGTCTTGTTCTCCTGGATGGCTGCTATGCATTTTTGCAGACTCAGGCCAGAAGAAACATTTCCCAAGCACCTTTCCTCTACAGAAGGGATGAAACTCCCTCCGTGTTCCCTCAGCCCTCCTCTGTTCCTCTCAGCACAACTGTCTGTGTGTCTGTCTTATTCACCTTATTGAAGGTTCTCCAGGGCAAAGGACTGTGTAAATGTATTATTCTGTCCATCAGTACAGAGTAGACACTTCTAGTGATTGTCAATCCACACTGACCTGTCCCACACGCCTCCAAGAGACTCATGTACACAGAGGAACCAGTGTATTGAATACGCGGCCAAGAGAACACTGAGGAAGGGGCGAAGGACATTGGGAGAGAGACTGAGCAGTCTTAGGCGGGAGCATGGGTGGGCCTAAATGAATGGGATGGCATCCCCAAAAGGTAAATGTAAAAGTTCTGAACATGAGTCACAAACATGAACCACACAAATCGGGGCAAGAAACACATGGAACAAACATAGCAGCAGTTCATTTAGGAAATGAGCTCAACTGACTGTAAGTCTAATGTGTGACGATGTGATCACAGGCAGCCGAAGGGCCCATGCAAGATTTTAGATTGGATTCCCAAGAAGTTGGTGTTCAGGATAGTGAGATGCTTTCCTATTTTAGCCACTCGTGGGGGTATTCCTTCCAGAGGGCTTTCTTCCTGGGGGGGGGGGCACTTTTTAAAGGGAGATATTGACAAACTAGGGTTTACTCAGAATAGAGGCAAGGTTGATCAGCAATTTGAATTTGAAAAAAATCAGGTATTTATCTAGGTAGAAAATACTTGGAAAAAAATGGCAGCTATTTACGAATGTTGGAAGTATGTGGCGGGGAGAAAATAGATGTTCATAGGATAGTACAGATTGCTTGGAAAGCCTATTAGTAGAGGAGAATGTGGTGTCATTTCAGATGATTTTAAACTAGGTGCTTTTGTCCACTGGAATTGTTCAGAGTCTAAGTAAGCAAGGATCAGGAATGCAGCAGAGGCGATTCCCAGAGAGAACAAAGTTTTAGAGGTCTTTTAGGGGCCAGATGTTCCCAACTATTAGGATTCTTTGGTTTCCTGAGCCTTGTTCTTAGGTGCACTACACAGATGCATCACAAATACTGAACTTGTGTTACCTCCAGGTGCATCTGATCCTAGCAAATGACACACAGGAGTAAAATAATGCTATTGGATTAATAATGAGCAAGTATTAAAATTGACAATATGCAATATAGTTACAACATAACAACAATAAGTCAATATCACATTAGTAATAAGTCAAAATAATTTTCTATACTCACCAGATGACCTGGTGGCCCTGTATCCCCTACAGTTCCAGGTGGACCTCTTGGGCCAGGCTGGCCCATAAATCCTTTGTCACCTTTTATGCCTTTTACATGACTCCCTGGAGGTCCAGGGGGACCTGGATCACCTGAATTCACAAAGAATCTGTCATTATTGCCAGTAAGGGATCCTGGGAAGTTCTATCACAGATTTTTTCCAATAAAGTACAAATCCTGTACCTTATCATTGCAAACATCCTATCCCCTGCTGTGTGTGATGGTACTGTGGTAAAGACAGAATAAAATAATGCCAGGAAAACACCCAGTACAGTTAAAAACAGCTTCCCCCTTCAGACAATCTATTATGATGCCTGGGCCCTAGATCTGATCTGTAGTAGAAGCTCAATAAATATAGGCCTCTCTCTTCTAGGATCACTGATTTGTACCTACTAGTCTTTCAAGCAAGCTGCTCTACCTCAACACCACCAATGGTCTAAAAGCTGTGAGAACAGTGGATACAGGAAGAATGGAGACTCGAGGCAAACAAGAAGCAATGAGTCCCAGGAGGAGGAGGAGAACTTCAGATGTCAGATGTGACTTTCATTCTATCTTGCTTAAAAGTAAACCCTCTACCTGGATTTCCTCTTGAACCTGGTGGACCTCGATTTCCTTTTTGGCCAGGGATGATTGCCCCAGGCTGACCTGGTGGCCCTGGGGGTCCTGTGATGCCTGTGGGTCCTCGAGGCCCAACATCTCCCATGGCTCCCTTCCTGCCAAGCAGGCCAGGCCGGCCAGGGGCTCCCTTGTCTCCTTTGGCACCTGCAAACAAGAAGACCTGGTAAGTTTCTGTCACATTTCTGCAGCTGGAATTGCAGGTTTGGGTTATCTTTAGTAATATAGACATTTAGTTTGAGAGTATCAAGATTCACAATATATATATTATTTTTAAAAGAGGCTGATAAATGAAATAAGCATTTACAGTTCTTCCTTCATCTGGCAGTTCGATCCTAGCAAATTCACTTCACTATTAAAAGTCTCTATCAGCTTGTTTTAAAAGACAAAGTAATACCTGTCTCAGCTCAGTTCTTTAAAGATCAAGTGAGATAATATACAGATAAAAAGCATGGTATAAACTCTGAAGCGTTACGTGAATATAAGCCACATCTATTGTTATCTGATGGACTGTAATTCCAATGGCATTATTCTGTTACTGATAATTCAATAGAGCATTAAAAGTTAAACTTCATAGTACTGATGTGTGCATTTGAAGTATTGTCTAGCTAGAACCAGACGAAGGGGGAACAGAGTTATAGTCCCTATTGTATCTTTGTCTTCTGGTTAATTCTTCCTCAAAATGAGAACACTTAATCTGGAAGGGTCAAATTCAGCAAGAGGTTTGGATTTATCAAAGAATACCCTCCCATCACAACTTAACTCTAATTTATTCCACTTCATCTCAGAAAATCTTTAAGAGATTATGCTTTGACACTCGTAGATAAAAAAAATGTACAAACTGCAATAATCTCTCCCTCCTCTCTCCCATCTCTGTGCTGTTCTTGAGAGAGTAAATGGCATGAAAATAGCAGGCAAATTTGAGGAAGGATGGGGAAAAGTGAAGGTGAGGCTGGTGGCTCAGAGGGCGGGCTTGGGACATTATTATGTGGCAAAGACTTGAGAGTTATGATGAAAACAAAATTAATGAATGATAAATATCTAGCCCCATGTCTATCCACACCCTTAAGCTTTTTAGTGACTGTAATTTGTGCTTCTTAGAGAAAGTATTTAGATGACTTTGAGCTCCATGATGCTGTGTTCATATAGCAATAATCTGAAGCATGCAGATGCTTGGGTTGTAGGTTCTATGTTCATTAAAATAATTCCTTGTTCTGAAATATAATTTCTTCTTAGGATTTGGAGGATAAACTAATTGAATGGATTCAGACCTTCCAAGTCCCAATGAACTCTTCATACTCAATTACCCTGGAAGGACTAAGTGCATGATCATTTACTTACACATTTGTTATTTTGAAGGCACTTTTACCTAAGGTATGATCATTTTATATCAAATTTTACTGCAATGAAATGCTATAATGTTTTCATTTCAAAAGATTAGATTTTGAGCTTAGCCTACACATGAATAGAAAGTTTCCTTTTCCCACTGTTCTGGAACTAGACAGTAATTAGGGGAGCGCTTCATGCTCTTGGGGCAGGAGGGGTCTGGGACACATGGAAACACTGAGCTCAAATGAAAAGACAATCATTCATCAAGAAGAAAAGGGAAAAGAGCAGCTCTTGTCTACTTTCATATTGAACTCTTGGGCAGTTCCTGTCCCAGTGAGTTTCTCACAGACACTGGGCTCCTCTCTGCTGGTTCTCTCAGCGGCAATAGCTGAGGCTTTCAGTGGGTCTAGGTCTCATTGTTAACGAAATACTCCTATGCATAGGACCCAGGGCTGAGAAGAAAAGGTGCAAATAGTCTGATATATCTCTTGGAGACGTGGCTCAGTGATAAGCGCTTGCATGGCATGCCTGAAGCTCTGTGTTCAATCCCCAGCACCATACAGATAGATAGATAGATAGATAGATAGATAGATAGATAGATAGATAGATAGATAAATAGATAGATGAGTTAAAAGCTTGTGCTTATCTTGAAATACACTGGCATGAGAAATGCAGACTTGCAGTCTGTCAAATAACAAAAACATGTATTTACTTGGAATGACATGTTTGGTAAGTTGCCATGTTTGAGTCGTTGAGAGAATAACCAGGTAGTAATAGCATGAACCACATGCTCAGCATGGGGGCAGGACTGGACCCGTGATGACAGCAGGTGGGAAGGGATTGTGTCTCGGAGCCCAGGGAGGGATGCAATTCTATCTGCATTCTTCTCTGAGGTGACACATGGAAATCATACTGGCAACAAGGAAATGACGTAAGAATTCTTTTTTAAAGACAGACTTTCAGGCTGAGGTTGTGCCTTATTGGTAGAGCACTTGCCTAGCATGTATGAGGCACTGAGTTCTATTATCAGTACCACATAAAATAAATACATAAATAAAATATATTAAAAGAATACAGACTATCATAGAAGGAAATCCCAAAATTGTCTCACAGTTTCTTAACTATTCTCTTTGTGGTGATTATAATGAACACTTTTAGTTGAATACTAAGACTATCACTGTGTCATATTGCCATTGAGAAACTTCTTTAATTCACTAGGTTAAGTTTATTTAATACAGCAAGCAAATCAAACTGGATTCTGTCATTGGAAATGTGCTTCTTTACGTCAGGAAAGAAATGCTTACCTGGAGCACCTGGCTTCCCTCTTGGACCTGGATGGGCCCCCAGCAAGCCTAAAAGACATATTTGACATTTAATATTTGGTTAATTTCATTACTTTATAAATACGAGTATATATGTGTGTAAATTATGTGTATATCATATGTATGTATATGTATGCATATATATATATGAAGGAAGTTTAATTATCACACACCAAGAACATGTTAGAAAACATCAGTTCTATTAGAAAAAAAAAATCTTTAGAGCAACGAAGGTTTAAAATTGTTCCTAATGAGAAAAAAAATTGTTCCTAATGATTCTATCCAGAATAAAATTAATGACTCAAAGATAATAATCAGGGCTGGGTGTGGTGGCACACACCTGTAATCCCAGCTACTAGGGAGGCTGAGGCAGGGGGATTGCATGTTTAAAGACAGCTCCAGCAACTTAACAAGACCTTGTCTCAAAATTAGAAGTAGAAAGGACTGGGGATGTAACTCAGTGGTAATAGCATCCCTGGGTTCCATCCCAGTACCAAATGTGGTGGGGGAGATAATGAACAAGTTGCACCTGTTTCTCCTTTTTCTCCAGCTGGACCAGGAATTCCATCATGTCCTTGGTTACCTCTTACACCTGTTGGTCCAGGAAGTCCTGGGAATCCTGGAAGACCTGAAAAATAATTAATTAATAAGCCAAAACAAAATCATGGCATTTGAAGAAGAGTTTATTTCTTACCAGTGGCCTAGTGTGAATACCAGGAAGATATAGAGAATTTTGTTAAAGCTGCTAAGTTTTCAGAGCTCTAGTTATGTGAAGCTAGGATCATAGTGAAAAACATGCACAGATTAGTATTATCACGCAGGTGTTGTGTTGAGATGTTTACATGGGCAGACACGTGAATCAGAATTAGAGAAGTGGAAACATCTAACTCCATTTCTCTCTATTTTTTTGTCTGGGTGCTGAGTAACTAGAACTACCTTCTAGAAGAGCAATAAATGTACAGAGATTCTAACCACAGGAGAAAATGTGCTTCCCTCAAGAAAAGGGACAGAACAAGTACAAAAATGAAACCTGGAGGGCCTTTTATTCCTGGACGGCCTGGGAAACCTTTGATTCCTTTAAGTCCCAAATCACCATCAGGACCTGGCATTCCTAGACATGGAAAGAGAGGGGAGAGGAAAGCAAACATGGAAAGATAAATGCTTACAACAAAGCCTGAAAAGATCACTTCCTGCAGTCACCTGTGCTCCAGCTGGCCTCAAGGAATCTCTGGTCACAGGTCCCTTCAAGCTTTTGTCTTGGTAGCTATCTCCCAGGGACCCACAGCAGAGATGTGTCAAATCATTTTCAAAAGCACGTGTATACCAACCACGTGGACCACTTGATATTGGAAGTGCTGTTTTCATTGTAGTTAACTGCAAATATGTTGAAACGTGTAGTGTTCCAACAGATAGTTTAAATGCTATCTTTAATTAAGACCTGAATCTAGCAGGACACAGTGGCACACGCCTGTAATCCCAGCACTTTGGGAGGCTGAGACAGGAGAATTGTGAGTTCAAAGCAACGGGGAGGCACTAAGCAACTCAGTGAGACCCTGTCTCTACATAAAACACAAAATAGGGCTGGGGATGTGGCTCAGTGGTTGAGTACCCCTGAGTTCAATCCCTGGTACCAAAAAAAAAAAAAAAAAAAAAAGACTTGAATCTGCAATCTGATAATTAAAACAATTGTTTTCAATAAAACACAATGAAAACAAACCTGAACTGTAAGCTAATAAGAAAGCAATCCACTGTTCAACTCAGAAATATGCCAGAAAAAAGAATCAGAACAATGTGTTGGAGGTTGAATTGTATTGTCCTCAAATTCATATGTTGAAGCCCTAACCCACAGTACCTCAGGATGTCACTGTATTTAGAGACGAGTTGTTAAAAATTAAGTAGAAATGAGGTCACTAGTGAGGGCCCTCATCCAATGGAGACACCAACTGAGTGGTGTCTTTGTAAGAGGAGTTTAGGACCTAAACACCCAGAGGTAAGACAGGGAGAATGAGCCAAGCAGCGAGGTCTCAGAAGATACTAACTCTACCTGCACCTTGATCTCAGGCTTCTGAACTTGAGGACCCTCAGGAAAATAATTCCTGTTGCTTAAGCCATCCTGTCTGGCGTGTCTGTTATGGATGTTTGTAAACTCATACAAACATTATAAGATCGTGCAGGTAAGTAACATTTCATATGTGTAGGCTAAATTTGTTGAGGTAGCATTTCAGAAGTTTTGCCTGTAGGAGTATGATTTTAGATTTTAGCTTTCCAAACAGTAAAATTAGATTCCTCTTGACTAATTCTTGTTTCTTAGTGTCTGAGAATTCCAAGTTCCAGGTTGAATAAAAACAATTGTAGCATGCAAGCATTCTGTTTACAAAGAATACTCCAGGAGGCTAATTACTACATGTAATGCTTCTAACTTTCAGAACCCTAAAGCCAAGGCTCACCTGGGTGGCCAGGATTTCCTGGACTTCCAGGGGCTCCCTCAGGTCCAGCAGGCCCTGATCGTCCAGGAGGGCCAGGGGCCCCTCTTTCTCCTTTCTTTCCCACGTCACCTGGCAATCCTGGATCTCCCTTAAATTCAGTCAAACACCTTTAAAATTCTCATATAAGCAGGATATGTGATTAGGATTAAGAATAAACTTTGTCCATTAATTCATTCATCAATTCATATCAAGTTATCTGCTATAGGCCAAGACCATGAAAGGTGCTGGAACAAGTTGGCTACACAGTTTGTAGGGTACAAAATAAAAGTGCAAAATAAAAATGTAGCTCTCTTTTTTTAAAAAAAATTAATTTCAAAACAGCAACAGTAGAATATCAAGCCAAGCCTAGGTCCTTCTTCACATGAGACCTTCTTGATAACAGAAGCTGCAGACCTGTGAAGCTGGTTCTTACCAGCATATGATGATTTCCATCTGTACATCTCATATATGGATACCATCCCGTATCCATACATGATACATACAGCCCTGCCTTCCTGGAGCTTCAGAGACCAGTGGGGAGATAAATATTAAATAATCACACAAATTTATAATTATAAATTATGATGGCTGACTGGAGGTAAGAAAGAAATAGCTAACCCAAATGGATACGTGTTCTATAATTACCATGTATTCAGATTCAGGTATGTCAATCACACATGAAAAAAATACTTTGAATAATTTAGTATTCTTTAAATCTGTATTTCAGTCTTATGATAAATCAGAACATACAGGTTTGATGGTGACTTGAAAAATCTCCCCTGTTGCTAATTAAAATATGTTACTGTTACTATTTTTTGCTAACATCATATTAATTAAAATATATTACTATTACTATTTTTTGCTAACATCATAAAACCAGCATATGCACAGTTCCAAAAAATTGGTTCTGACGGTTAAATCTAAATAGAACTACTAGTTAACTGAATGTGAATAAAGTCAAGTAGGATTCCTCACTGAGAAAATTCCTCAGTGGAAGGAGTCTTTTCCTGGAGTCCTGAGAATCTGGTCTAAATAGAAAGGGAAAAGGAAATTTGTGTTCCAACTAATAAAGGGTTATTTTCTTGGCTCCATGCAGGATCTAAAATTTTTCTTTCTCGTTTTGGCAATTGCTACTGGAAAATATGAAAATTTTAAGAAAAGTAGTGTTTTGTTGGCTCAAAAGAGAGGGAGAAGTTTTCTGAAGTAATAACTTTTATGTTTTACAGTCATATATTCTTGAACATCTGATGAAAAATATTGGCTCTTCCATCCAAACACTGGCATTCAAACACTTTGCATTCAATTTCAGGAGGTGAGTGTGTTTCTTGGGATTTCATAGATTCCTATAGGAACCCATGGAACCCATGTCCAAAACCCCTACTTATGGGAATTTCTATTGGTTGTTCTGTAATGGTCTAGCTCTGACCATTAGTATAACTATAGTAGACAGAAAAGTTGGAAGAAAGTAAACCTTTGGTTGAAAAATCAACCAAAGCCTCCTGAAACATTTGGTCGCTGCTTCACACAACACACTATCAAGAGCTTCGACTTCCAACCTCAATTCGACAGACGCAAGCACAAGAACATTGAGACAAGATGAAAATGCTGTGCGTAATGGAATGAAAATACGTTCTAGGATGCTGATCCATAATGTGGGGAAGGACATGGGAACAATGGAGGAACTCTGTTCACAGGGGTGCAAAGGGGGGAGGGGGCATGGGAACAGTAAAGGTGGTAGAGTATGATGGTCATCATAACCCTAACTTTATGTATGACTGCATGTATGTTGTGATTCTATATCACTTACAACCTGAGAAATGAAATGTTATCCTCTAAAAAATAATAATAATAATAATAAAATTTAAAAAAATACATTCTATCAACAAGAAAGAAAAATGTATGTTTCTTAGGATTCTGTTTGTTTTTAGTAATAATTCTTAGTTACTGTATTTTATATCTTTTATGGTGTCTTAATAAGAAAAGTGTTTTTGATAATAAGATTTGTAAGTCTGTGTGAGGTGAGTCCATAGCAGAGACCAGCCATTTTATATCACAATGGAAAAAAACCTGCTCCATCAGGTAGTGTGGGCTTACTACTGCCTCCTTCTGGGAGCACACTTAAATTGCAGGGACAGTGGCTGAAACAGGATTTCTGAAGTAGACAAACAACTGATAGAGAGGCATCCTCAGTTGTGGAAGTAATATTTTAAAAAATCTAACTGTCTTTAGACATCCATTGAATTTGGATGCGTATTAATATTTCTGTGGGCTTCTCCAACCCCCAAACATAAATATTATTACTTTTAAGTAATAATATTTTCAATTTTCTCTGCCCACATTGAATTTGGATGCTTATTAATAGTTCTGTGGGCTTCTCCAACCCCCAAACATAAATATTTCAGTGGCCTATGTACCTTTGGTCCTGGTAGTCCTGGCCTTGTGTCTTTTGAATAACCTGGTTCCCCCTTATCTCCTTGGAGACCATGAGTACCTGGGAAGCCTGGTCTTCCAGCTAGACCTGGAAGTCCTAAAGTTCCTTTTTTTCCTTTAGAACCTGAAATTAAGAATCATTATCAGGTAAAATAGGTAAACACAGAGGTCTTGAAGTGTTCTACTTTCAACCTTCAGGTAAAGCACCCATTTTCCAAGAAGTTGGTTTTTCAGAATCACGAATACATCAGGTACTTATGATATGTAATTTTTATATGACAGAAATATTTATTTTGTTCTCATTCATGTTCTAGTTGCACACAATACCTATGTCTAAAAGAAAATCTACTTATTTTACATGAGCATTCTTCTAAGTGGAAAATTAGGACAATATGTAGCATAGAATATCTAGAAGTGTGACCTGTTGTTAGCTCATGGGCTCATACAAGACCTTATGCATTACCTGGCATACCCATGTTCCCCATGCGTCCTGGCACACCATGTGGCCCTGGTTCTCCAGGATTCCCAGGGCTTCCTGGATCTCCTCGAGGCCCTTAAAAACAAAGGAAGAGTAATATGTCCTGCATAGTTCCTGGGCATAGTAGGTACTCAATAAATATCTGCTGTTTGCATGAATGAAAAATCCAGAATAGTAGAACCAGCTGGTACAAGGATATAAGTTCCTGTTTAAGCTCTCTTTTTTAATTTCTTTTTCACCACTGGGGATGGAACCCAGGGTTGCTTAACCACTGAGCCACATCCCCAGCCCCTTTCTCCCTTTTTGTATTTTATTTAAAGACAAGATCTCACTGAGTTGCTTAGGGCCTCGCTAAATTGCTGAGGCTGGCTTTGAACTCGTGATCCTCCTGCCTCAACCTCCTGAGCAGCTAGGATTACAGGCAAGTGCTACCATGCCCGGCTTCCTATTTAGCTCTCTTTATGCTTTCTGAAAAAGGCCTGGGGAGTCAGAACATGTAAAACTAGAGAAAGTGACATTCTAGAACCAACACCAGCAGGAAAGGGTGGGCTCTTGCAATTATAGAGTAATATATTTCCAATTGCATACTGAAGTTTTATTGCCATGTAACATTTTTGTTACTGAAGTGGTTGGGGAATGAGGGAACACTTTAATAGTTTAAAAAATTACTTTGCAGCTGGTCATGGTGGCACACACCTCTGGTCCCAGCTATTCAGGTAAGAGTTTGAGGCCAGCCTGGGCAACTTAGAAAGATTCTGTCTGAAAATAAAAAGTAAAAAGGGCTGAGAATATAGTGTAGTAGGAGAGTGCCACTGGGTTCAATCTCCAATACCACACCAACAAGAACCAAAATGAAACAAGAAACACAACTTTGCAAACTCAATAAATTGTTTAAAAAATAAAGGGCAAATCTGAAAGCTTCTAGAGCACTTCTTTTCCTCTTTTATATATGATATTGTGACACATGACCATTTATCATACAGATCAGCCATTTCAAAGTAAAATTTTGAGTAGAAAATGGAACTATGTGTAGGTTAATATTTTTTTAGTTAATACATGCCAACTATGAATCACCTTGATTTTGGTTTAATTTAGAAGCAAATTTCTGCTGGAACACTATTGAAGCAGGTTTCATATTCTACTAGTATAGACGCAAGTTTTATTACATAGAGAGCTAGGAAAATTTAAAACATAGTATTTCTATTGGATCATCAGCAGTACCTGGTGGTCCTGGTGGCCCAAGTGGTCCTTCATGGCCTTTTAAACCTGGAAACCCTGGAATGCCCCTGTTTCCTTTCTCACCTGGATTTCCTGCAAACCCTAAAGTTAAAAACCAGATATTAAAAGTACTGGTTAGAATTTTATCAGACTTATCCACATCCTGGTTTAAACTGCTGGGATATTATTATACTATAGCCTAGCATATTTATTAAGAGTATGAACAGATGAGGTTCTGTGTTTTTTTAGAAGAGGATTAAATGAGATAATGTATGTAAAGCACTAGCACAGTGCCTGGCAGGAGCTAGTCCTCAGTGCACACTAACAATTATCATAATATGTAAATGTTAAAAATGTTTTAAGATTTAGTGGCCCAAAGACCTCTTCATTTTTTTTGTGGTAAAGCAGAACACTATCTACTACACAATTCTCATCTAAACAATTTTATTCTCAAAACATTTAATAAGATTATTTGTAAATATTAGGGAAGTCAAAACTCTACCTGGACTCAGACTGTCAATCAATGACAACACTGGGTTTGAACCCAGTTCTGTATGGCTAAAAAGCTCATGAACTTTCCAGGACACCATTCTACTCTTCCTAAAATTACAGGTTTGATCATATAATTCTCCTGCTATTAATACTCATTGAATCTCTTTTACCTACAGAGCACATTATAAACTCACCTAACTGGATAGGTCATTCTAGTCTGCATAGTTTGGCTTTGTATCTTTTCTCAAGCAAATTTCCTTCCCTTGGCTATTGTCCTGCTTATAAACTTATTCATTCATTCACATATGGATTGAGCATCGAAGTAATAGACAGGTCTTGTAATGAGCATTGGAAATAAAAATGAATCAGGCTCTCTTTCCCAAGTTTTTAGTGTTCAGTTGGGAAGATAGCCAGCTAAACAAGAAATTAGCACCAGTGAGATAAGTACTGAAATAGAGTTGGGCACTAAATGCTGCAAAGAAGACTTTCTGGAAGAAGGGCTACTCTTTAGTTCAGTCTTGAAGTTGGAATGAGAGCTAATGGGTAGAGAAAGCACGGAATGAGACAAGATTCTCAGGCAAGAACACAGCGTGTGCAGAGGAGTGGTAGATTGTTTTGTTTTGTGCCTTTATTTTTTCAACGTGTGTTATATATCACAATCTATGAATACATATTGTTTAATGCGTTCCTTTGCTTTAGCCTCCAGGCCAAATCTGTCTTGACTTTGTGAGACTTGAGAGCTAAGGATGGTTTTCACATTGTTAAAGGGATATAAAAACAAAACAATAAACATAAGCAAAATCAAAGATGAGTATACAACAGGGACTATATGTGGTCCACAAAGCCTCAGATATTTGCTACTTGGGTTGTACAGATACTTACAGACCCTCCTATGCTTTTTCCCACTAAGCAATAAATTTCTCTATGATAGGAGACCAAGTTGGCTTTGTTCACCTCTGCGTATTCAGGACATAATGTCTAATCCATAGACATTAAAAAATAATTGTTGAAAAAAAATAATTTTTGAGCACATAAATGTTATGTGGATATAGGCAAAGGGCAAATGGTCAAGATACCTGTATGCCAGGCTAAGGAGTTTGAATTCTTTTTTTTTTGTAGTACTAAGTGTCGAACTTGAACCTAGGGTTGCTCTACCATTGAGCCACCCAACCACACCTCCACTCACCCCCAGCCTTTTTCTTTTTCTTTTCTTTTCTTTTTTTTTTTTTGAGGCAATGTCTCACTAAGTTGCCCAGGCTGGTTTGAAACTTGTGATCCTCCTGCTTCAGTGTCCCAAGTAGCTGGGATTAAAGGCATACACCACCATGCTAGGCTGGAGTCAATTCTTAATCCCAGGAGAGCCTTGGAAAGATTTCCTTCTCTTTCCCCCTCCTTCTCCTTGTTGTTATAGTTTTCTTCTTCTTCTTCTTCTCCTCCTCCTCCTCCTCCTTCTGAATAGTGCATTATAGTTATACATAATATTGGGGTTCATTTTGTCATAATGATACAAGCACAAATTCATAAGCTCATCTGAATTCCACTCACAATTGAAATCTCCTCTCATGGAGGTTTGTCTGATTATTCTACTTGCACTTTTCTGCTTCTTTCAATAACCACAGGGCTCCCTGTCAGGGTACCCAGCAGCACAGAGAGGAAGCCAAGTATGGCTTTTCCAATCAGTCACATCAGTATGAGGCCCATCTCTGCCACTTCCTATCAGAGTGGCATTAGCAAGTAACTTGACCTAGTTTGCATCTGAAAAATGGAATGATGGCAATTATAGTATCTCCACCTAGGGTGGTTGTGAGAGTAAATGAGTCAATATTTGAAAAATTTAGAATAGTACTTGCACATAGTAAATGCTACATAGGTCTTTGTTAAATAACAGAATAGTACTAATTTGCATTATTGTATTATTTATCTTTTCATACATATGCCTAAGTTTCCCATGCAGACTCCTCAAGGAGAAGCCCATGACAGCTCATCTGTGCCCCTGATGGCTCTTCCACATCTGCAGTGGATGTCTTTGTGTCAGAAATTCAAATTTTTATAAATGGATCTTACTTAAATTAGAAAGAGCCAGATAATTTGTTTTATTTTTATTGTTCAATCTGTGCTCCTTGCTATGCATTCAAAACACTAAGAGCTTTGACACATACTGTAATTTGTGTGAGTAAATTATAGAATTTTGTTAGACGCATAGGGATAGCATGTGTCCCTCTATATTTTACAAAAGGAATTTTTTATTGTCAATTAGTATTTATTGCACATTTAGGCAGTGAGAGCCAAATTTTGGCTTATGTAGGTACAGATATGCTATTCATATTTTTTTCAAAATGTTTCCAACACTCTCCAAACAACATGAATAGTAAAGTGTTGTCTATGCAGACAGTTAGTGAGGACTAGAAATTTGTGCCAGTATATATTTTTTTTCATATCTTGATTTAAGCCAAATCTAGCAGAGTCTTATGAAACTCATCTTACTTTCTATTCCATTGCTAAAAATGGTATACAATCTTCTGTTTGCATTAGAAATAAAAGATCTCTCCAGTAGCAAGTTGAATGGGAATTACACAAAAGGCGTTTACTTCCTAGCTTTCCTTTGTGGGGAAAAAAAAAAAAAAGAAACCAATTTCTGAAGGCGTAATGGTGCACACCTGTAATCCCAGGGACTCCTGAGGATGAGGCAGGAGAGCAAGTCCAAGGCCAGCCTCAGCAATTTAGTGAGACCCTGTTTTAGAATAAAAATAAAAAGAGCTGGGGATGTAGTTCAGTGGTTAAGCTCCACTGGGTACAAAAAAACAAAAACAAAAACTTTTGGTAAGATTTTCTCCAGTGATTATTTTTGCAGTTGGCAAAGGAGTTGGATTCAATCACTCTTTTTTTTTTTTTTTTTTTTTTCCTTTCAATCACTCTTAAGAGCTTGTCAGATATCACTTTTGGGAAGTCCTCCCTAACTTTTGGAGTTATTTAGTTTTTCTAATATGGTCTGCAGCACCCTGTGCAGAATTTTTAAAGCAAATCTCTTGGACTAAAAATCCTTACTTGCCAAGCATATAAATATTCGTTGAATATGATCTTCTCAAAATTCATTACAAATTTCTCAAAACATGATATGCTGTGCAACTACAAACACATTTTTATCTCATTCCTTTCATTGCTATGAAAGTTTGATCTGCAAAGGTAACATTTTATCCAGCAGTTCTTTGTTTTTCTAAAGTTGGGATAGCATTTGATCAAGAGCCATGCTGAAACCCTCTATGCTGTGTAATTAAGATGCATCAGTGGGAAAAAAATATTAGTCAAGGGGACTGCAAGGGAGGCCTCTTTAAAATTAGGTTTTATATTGCTTGTATTAATCACATGACAAAAACTGCCATGAGAGGCACTCAAATAACTTGAAATAATTTGAATGGACTTAAATTTTAGCCTAATAGCCATACCTTACAATTAACAGTATTTCTAAAGGGCTAATTTTTCATAGCATATAGTATTATTCTCTAAGGAATTCTAAGCATGAGAAGAAGTTTTTATATGCAATCTGAAAAATCCATCCTGAGCCCAGTGCCGTGGCACACACCTATAATCCCAGTAGCTCTGGAGGCTGAGGCAGGAGGATCAGAAGTTCAAAGCCAGTCTCAGTAATTTGGTGAGGCCTAAGTAATTTGGTGAGACACTGTCTCAAAACAAAACATAAAAAATGGACTGAAGATATAGCTTAGTGGTTAAGCACCCCTATGTCCAATCCCCAATAACTTCCCCTAAGCCCCCTCCAAATAAAAAAGAAAGAAAGAAAAAGAAAAATCCATCCTGGTAATTGACAAAGTAGAATACGGGGTAGAGGTTTCTATTTTAGCCAGAGAAGTTTCTTAATGTGGAATTTTCCAAGGGTTTCATTTCCCCCACACTTGGCAAAAGGTGGCTCTTGAGGTTTGTAGTTTAGTTTTACTAGTGATAATTTAAGTACAGCAAAGCAAAATGCAGAATTAACTCAAATAAAAAAGATTCACATCATGGCTGGAGTTGTGGCTCAGTGGTAGAGTGCTTGCCTGGCATGTGTGAGGCCCTGGGTTGATCCTCAGCACTGCATATAAACAAACAAACAAACAAACAAACAAACAAATAATTCATTGACAACTAAGAAAACATTTTTTTAAAAAAGATACACATCAAGGAGGTAATACATTATTGTAGAAGGCACATAAACTCAGAACCAGTGCATGCTCACCTGGCTGTATGGCTTGGACAGAATCCTAAACATGACTCTCATTATTCTCATTTGTCAACTACAGGAATTTGCCTGGATAGTGACTTGGTCACACCATCACCTCTAATGTTCTGATTCTAAATGTAGAAAATTCCTTACCTTTGGGCCCTGGTTCTCCTTTGTCTCCTATTAAATGGACTATTTGTGAAGGACCTGGGTTTCCTTTATCTCCTTGCTCCCCTCTGGCTCCTGGGGGTCCTCTCTCACCCTTTATTCCTGGAATTCCAAGGCTACCTAACAGACAGGAGTAACAACATCAAGTTCTTCATTCTTCAAGAAGTTCACAGGGATTCAGAGTTAACGGGCTTGCAATAAGAGAATGAAAAAAGGCTAACAGTGCTGAGAATTCGAAAGTTTCCCCAAACTGGAAGCCACATAAGAGGAGTGGTAGAAACCTGTAGGAGAAAACAGGGTTCCATTCAAATGGGAAAAAGGAACACAGAAACCAGGAAGGTCAAACTTGTTGTTCTCTTAGAACTCTTCTCTCCCCAAAGAATGAAGCATAGTTTATTTTGTTGCTGAACAAATGAATGCAGTCCAAACTTCCTGAACTGGACACTCACCCTTCTGCCCCTGTATGCCTGGGTTCCCAGGAGGGCCAGGAGGGCCAGGAGCTCCAGGATGGCCCATCAGCCCAACCATGCCTCTTCCACCTGTGGAAACAAATTGACACAAAACTGCACGTGTTGTACAGAATGGGAAAAACAAAGTATTCTGTAAAATAAATTATGCTTAAAAATAGATTTTGGGAGTTGAAGGAATAGCAGGTTCCTTACCGATCTCCCCTCCAGAGAGGAGCCCAGGATAATAACATAATTGACAAATGATCTCTTTGTTCATATTATTGGGCTACTATCATGTGCCAGCACTATTCTAAGCATTGAAAACACACCAGCTGGTAAATTCTCCCTCTCATAGAAGGAAGCAATAATAAGTACATTGAAAAACTAAGTTTACCTACATATAAGTATTAGGGAAAAACATGAAATAAAGGGATATAATAAAAAACTATTGGTCAGAAGGTGGAAGGATGGAATGCTCCAAAACTTCAACATATGCTATTTTCAACCATAAATGTGATTTTCTACCAATGACTTCCATGTGGATGAGGTAAAAAGAAGATCATTTACTTGACTAGAAGATAGGTCAGTAAATGGTCTGCTTAAGTTAATATCCTGGGCTTCACTCTGGAGGGAAGATCAGTGAAGTCCTTATGCTATGTGGAAATGGTTATTTTCCCCAAGTATGTGAACTATAAAAGGTGCCATGAAATAAAAAGGATAATAAAGAAATATTAGAAACAACTCTATGGCAAAAAATTAGGTAACTTAGACAAAATGAACAAATTCCTAGAGAAACACAGATTAAAACTGTCTCAAGAAGAATTAGAAAGTCCAAATAGACCTATAACAAGTGAAGAGGCTTAATTTCTTATATAAAGGCTTTCCACAAAGCAAAGCCCAGACCCGAATGACTGCTCATGAATTCCAGCAAATGTTTAACAAATTTAGCAATTCTTCACAAAGTCTTCCAGAAAATACAAGAGAGTAAAACACTTATTGGTTAGTTCTATAAGGCCAGCATTGACGTGATACTAAACCAGACAGCAGCATCACAAAAAAAGGAAATGACAGACCAATATCCCTTGTAAATATAAATGTAAAAATCTCAAAAAAATATAGTGAGTATATTATAGTGGTATATGAAAAGGATTACACAGCAAAAATAGCCAGATCCTGGGCAATTAAGAAATGTGATTATCCCACCACCACCATTTCCCTGCCCCTTGGTGCCTGGACCTTACAAATAATTCAGAAGAAATAACTTGCACTAACAGAAAGAAAAGCATATAGGCACAAGCCTATGCCTAGGTACAGTTTACAGAACCACCTTAAGGGAAAAATGTGAAGGAAGATAGAAGAAGAAAACCAAAAGTGCACATGTGCAAGCAAACACACACACACACACACCTACACACATGCTACACAATACCTGGTGGTCCTAAAAATCCTGGAGTTCCTGGATATCCTTTGTGACCAGGTGGTCCCATCTCACCTTGATGACCTGGCTTTCCTGGTGGTCCAGGTTCTCCAGGGAATCCTGACCTATCCAAGCCTGGAATTCCTGGGTCTCCCTTTGGCCCTGTTCCACCTCGTCTGCCTATATATGAATGAAAGCCCACAAGCACGGATGAGTTAGCAAACATGCTTTCCCCACCAAACTCAGAAATATTTTGTGGCAGCAAATATTTACCTGTGATTCTAGATAACTGCACACTTGTGTGTGTGTGTGTGAGTGTGTGTGTGTGAATGTGATGTCTCCCCTTTGCAAGATAAAATTTCTAAGATTCCACTCTAACTGTAACATCCTCTGTTTCAATGATTCATTGAGTAATAGAAGTGTAATATGCATATCTATGATCTAGGCTGGTGGCACATTCAGGGACTGCACTTTTTGACTTGTGGCTCCATCTTTCATTTACAAAAGACATACAGAGTCATTCATAAGGAGGAGAGTCATTGGATGCTTCTGGAAACAACAGTGCCCTCTAACAATCAAGGTCTTGGCCAAGACCTTATTTGTGAACATATGAGCATTATACTAGCCCATAGACATAAACTGAGTTCTAAAGAATTTTTCCCAGAAACAGTCACCAGATTTGGACAAGAGGAGCAAAAAAATAGAGAAAGTTTCCCATTATCTGGAACATACAGCCTGCATCATTTAGATTTACTTACATGTCCTTTCTTTTATGTTGCTGGTAAAACAATCAACTACATATTTTAGCTTACAACTTGTTAAACTAGAATCTTGGCATAATTTTCACTATTTCAACAAAAAGAAATTCATCACTTGAATATACTATGGAAATAATAAATGTAAAATGTTGCCTAGGAGTGTATTATGTGAATACATATGCAAATCATCTCTCTATCTAATTACATGTTTATCTATCTATCTGTCTTTGGTATTCATATTTTCTTACATAAAAGATACAAACCAACTTTCTGTGTTAACTTCAGGTCTCTTCTATAGGTGGTGTACACTGCTTTGTACAACAAATCTATAACAGCAAAATTCATATTTCTAAAATAGCATTTCTCACTGAACAACAGCCAGGATTTGTTGCTCGACAATTCTCATAGCAAAGTACAGAGCCAGTGGCCCCTGTCTTCGCTTGCCTCCTGCCTAGTTTGGAGGTCCTTCTTCTACCTGGTTGCCCTTGCAATCCATTTAATCCTGGAAGTCCTTGGGCTCCTCTGGGGCCTTCTAGGCACCTTCCTGGAGGTCCTTTTTCTCCAGGTGGTCCAGGCTGCCCTGGATCTCCTGAAAAAGAATCCAGGAGAAAATTCAGTCACTAGAACTCAAGGTCCAAGTTGCTACTCCAATCATTCTTCCATAGCCTCCCCCATCAACCTATATTTAATGCCTTAATGGCCCTTTTATAGAGAACACTCATGAAGAAGAAGAGAAGAAAGGGAAGAAGAAAAAGAGGAAGAAAAGCAGGGCAGCCATGTTGAATGGGAAAATGATTAGGCCTCATAGATTCTATTCATTGAATTAGAAGTTATTTTGAGAAGAATTCTTCATTGCTAGAGCACCTACACATTCAGCTGGCTGCATTTTAGTCGAGCTCACAGTGGAGAAAAGTAATCACACTTGCTATTGTACCTCGTGGTCCATCAAGCCCTTCTTTTCCTGGAATTCCAGGGAGACCTGGAAGTCCAGGGAGTCCAATTTCTCCATTTTCCCCAGAATTGCCTCTTTCTCCTGGAAAACCTGGTTTTCCTGGTTCTCCAGGCCTGGCTAGTGCTGGTTCTCCCTATAGCACAGAAATTATGTTAGTTTTGCCACATAATACTTCCAAATCCTCATTGATATGGGCTAGTCTCTAAGGCTGTTTACTTGAAAATAACCCCTCTGTTAGGGAAGCTCCATGTCCATTTGCCCAGCCACCACTATTCAATCAACTCCCCCTTTTCCACTTTAGCTGCTGACCTTGCTATAAAATGATGCTTCCAGAGATGTAGCCTCCATTTTTTGAGATGACTGATTTAGATAGCTCTACTTTTGCTAGTTTTTATCCACACTTTTTCCTAGAGTTCTCCCATTTTGTATGCTCTCAATGTTCATGAAGCCATTAAGGAAGAAATAGAGATGTAAACCTTCCTTCAAACACTTATTTTTCTTTTTTATACTTGGGTTGAATCCAGGAATACTAAACTGAGCCACATCCCCAGCCCTTTTTTTATATTTTATTTAGAGATAGGGTCTCGCTGGGTTGTTTAGTGCCTGACAAAGCGATGCTGGCTTTGAATTTGTAATCCCTGTCTCAGCCTCCCAAACTGCTGGGATTACAGGTGTGCGCCACTGCGCCCTGCTCAAACACCTTCTAAGGAAAGATGGTCCAGAGACACTTAAAAATATTTGATGTGTTCATTATCCACAAATATACTGATAATTTCTACATCCAGAGCATACTGGCTAATGGGGCATCCCGACTGGGAAATTATGGTTTTCCCCGTGCCCCCCCAGATCAGTCTGAGCATTAATTCCTACAGACCTTGGCTCCTGGGAAACCTGGCTGTCCAGCTAACCCAGGCTCTCCCATTTTACCAGGACAACCTGGTAATCCTTTTGTTCCTGGAAAACCTCGATCACCTACAAAGAAAAACAAAAAAACAATAAACATTGGAGTTTAGTCTTATTGAAAGATTCTGAGTAGTATTTCTCTTATTTTGAGTAATATTTTTTTGAGGCAGCCAGCTAGAGATGTTTGTATGAAAATTGGAATGATAAGAAAATCAATGGGTAAACTAGCAATAGAAAAAAAAAATTCAGTTCCAAGTCAGATTAAGTTGGTTCCCAATTTAAACAAAAAATGATTTCTTTCATTTTTCTTGTTTAATATGGCTATAATTTTTGACTCAGCAGTTGTTCAAACTAGTGATGCTGGTTGACCATTTGACTTTGTTTTTGAAGTGTATTTTAAAAAGCATTCAGCTGAATGATTTTGATGTTTATATACATGCAAGTATGGTCCAGATCAAAGAGCTTTCAGTGCCCTGGGTGGCCATTCTCACCAGAGGCAATCAAGAAAATGAAATTCTGATGTTCTTTAGCATCCATTCTAGGTAATGAGATAACCTCTTTTTATGCACTTAAAGTTCAACATTTTCTATGTTCTGAAAAGGAAACCCTGGTGAAATGAGACTGCATTCAGAGAACACCTTCATGTCCCCAACTGGACCAATGTTAAATTCATAGTTAGTTCATGGGATTCATTATCTTCAACTGTGAATCTTTAAATATCCACTTTCATGGTGCTCTCAAACTGGTTATGGTTCCATAGTTTACTATCATCTTCCAGAGAGTGAATTCATGGAGTTAGAAAGCTAGGATGCAACTTACTAATGCATCAGCAAGGCAAGAGTAGGGCTTTTGGCCAGGTGCCTTCACTTCACAGACCAGTAGAAAGAAATACACAAAGAGGAGTTAAAGCCATTCTTGAAACCCCATGAGAAATGTGATTGTGTTTTCCATTTCAAATACTCATAGATGGCCATGGTGGCACACACCTGTAATCCCAGCAGTTTGGGAGACTGAGGCAGGAGGATCTCGAGTTCAAATCCAGCCTCAGCAAAAAGCAAGGTTGCTAAGCAACTCAGTGAGACCTTGTCTCTAAATAAAATACAAAATAGGGCTGGGGATGTGGCTCAGTGACAGAGTGCTCCTGAGTTCAATCCTCGGTACCAAAAAAAAAAAAACCTCATAAATTCAAATCAATATTCCCATATTTGAGCACAACTGATGTATAATACAAATTGATAACATTAATTTGAGACAAAACATGAAAACATGGATTATATTTTGACCAACATTTTAAATAATACTGAAACAAACATGCAATTATCATAAAGTTTGAAGTTCTATGTTATAACGCAGGGACTGAAATTCCTCATATGTATCCCAGACTGGACTTTGATATACTCCTCAGCAGGAACCTCAGAGTTATTATTCCATCTCTCAGCATCTGAATATTTGTGTGTGTGGTAATGGGGATTGAATCCAGGGAAGCTCTATTACTGAGCTGTATCCCCAGCCTTTTTTAGTTTATTTTGAGACAAGGTCTCATTAAATTGCTGAGGCTGGCCTGGAACTTGTGATCCTCCTGCCTCAGCCTCCCAAGTAGCTGGATGACACCATGTTCAACTTCAGCTTCTAGATTTGGGGGACTTTTTTCACTTTCATGGGAAATAGCATCTTTTCTTAAAGGAAAATAACTTCTTATTTTGGAGTGCATAGGGAAATCAGCCATTTGTGATATTTTGGGGGATGTGCTTGGGATTAAATTCAGGGTTTTGCAAATGGTAAGCACATACTCTACCACAGAACTACATTCCCAGCCCTATTCGTGATTTAATAATTCATTTCTTCTTTTAAAAATATGTAAAGTAATACATAAATGTAGAAAGCACAGAAAAAAACTTATAATCTCATGATTGAGAAGAATCACTCTTATTCTGATGAATTTCATTCCATTTTTTAATATGCATTTTTAAAATAATAAAATGATTGCGATGAGATTGCATAAATCAGTGTGAATTCTGCTCTTTCACCTAATATTACTGTGAGATTTTTAAAAGACTCAGTATCATTTTTCAAGAATGTTATAAGTATTTCTTATATTATTCACTATACATACTTACAACTTGTAAATATCCACAATGAACCTTGAATTTTAGTTTTTAATTTATTTACCCTTAGGTCCGGGAGGTCCAGGAAATCCAATTCCTGGAATTCCTGGTTCACCATCAGGTCCAGGAAGACCAGGATTACATTTCCCCATGGAGCCAGGGATACCTTAAAAACATACACACACATACACACATCAGCAACTTTTCTTCATTCATTTTAAAAGAAAATGTCTAAGCTCTCTGTGTCTTCCTAGCCCATTTTGGAAATTAAGAAATAATTTTAACATAACCCCAACTGTATTCTCCCTCCCAATGGACTAATTATTAGGAGATGAATAGAATTTTAAAAATACAAGTTAGTTCCTTAAAAAAAAACATTCTAGATATCTTGAACTATATGTCTCCCTTTATGTAAAAAAAATAAAGTTTTAGATCACATTAGCAAAGAAAAGGTGCTCTGGGAAATACCCTGATTAACCCCATGGGCAAACATTCCTAGCTGACCTGCCAAAAATCCACAAAGATTATTTGCTCTTGAATTCCTTTTAAGTAATTATGCCAGTATGATTTGGAACTTTAATGTTAGAAGCACCAGGAGGGATAATTTGGATAATCTCAAAGGACAACAGAGAGTCCCCTGCCTGCTTGCTCATCTCACAGGTCTGGCTTGTGCTCTCTTTTGGAACCAACAAATTTATTTTTTCCTTATAACAGAAAGAGCATTTTTTTTCCAGAAGAGGATGGGTACTATCTGATGTCATGCACCAGACTTGGCAAAAGGGGTACTCACCAGGTGGACCTGGGGGACCAGCATGGCCAGGGCGCCCTGGAGGTCCTGGGGGGCCAGGGACCGGCACTGAAACACTGGATTCTCCCTTAGGACCTTAAGAAAAGTTGTGGTAAGATCAGGATGCATATTGAAGCTTTTCTTGGATGATGGGAGAAAATATAATTATAAGGAATTTATAAACATTTTCTGAAGGAAAATTAAAAAATTCTTCTGCTTCCACAATATCAAAACTAGCTTAGGGATGACCATTCATAGAAACTTTCCTATTCAATCAACAAATACTTATAAGCTTCTGCTATTAGCTAAAGCTTGTTTCAATTAATAGCTCTACAGGCTGATCTAATGGATAAGAGTCCTTTCCCTAAAATTAATAGTATGGAGTTAAGTTGATGAATACTGATAGAATATTGATCTATTGGTGACTCATTTCCATGAGAAGGCAGTACAGTATATTGAACACAACAGTAAGTGTGGCCCAACACACTGGTCTGGACTTGAAGCTTGGCATTGCTATTTATAAGACCTGTGAGCTCGAGCACATTTTTTAAAAAAATTTCTTTTATTGGTTCATAATTGTTATACATAACATTAGGATTCATTTTGACATACTCATAAATACATAGAATATAATTTGCTCCAATTCAGTTCCCAGTACTTACCCTTATCCTCTCCCTCCCCCTTGCTCTGTTCCCTTTCCTCTGCTCTACTCATGTTTCTATTTATTTGCATTTTTAAAAAATTAGTGTCTTGTGGATCCACATAATGGTGAGTTTCACTGTATTATATTTATATATGTACATTGGAAAGTTAGTTCAGGTTCATTTTATGGTTTTTCCCTTATCCCATCCCTCCCCCTTCCTCCACAATTCCCTTCTTGTACTCCCCCTATCTTTCTTTTGATGAAATTTCCACCCCCTAATCCCTATTTCTTTTCTCTTTTTTTCCCCATTATTTTAGACTAGGTTTGCATATCTGAGAAAAAAATTGTCCTTTGACTTTCTGGGTCTGACTTATTTCACTTAGCATTATAGTCTCCAGTTCCATCCATTCACCATCCATGACATAATTTCATTCTTTTTTATAGCTGAGTAATACTCCATTGTATATGTATTCCACATTTTCTTTTATCTGTTCATCCATTGAAGGGCACCTAGTTTGGTTCCAGAGTTTGGCTATTGTGAATTGTGCTGCTATAAATATTGATGTAGCTGTATCCCTATAGTATGCTGATTTTAGATCTTTTGGAAAATATACCGAAGAGTAAAACAGCTGAGTCATATGGTTCCACTCCTGGTTTTTTGAGGAATCTTCATACTGCCTCCCAGAGTGGTTATACTAATTTACAGTCCTACCAACAATGTATGAGTATACCTTTCTCTCTGCATCTTTGGCAATGATTATTATTTATAACCTTGATAACTGCCATTCTGACTGAAGTGAGATGAAATCTCGATGTGGCTTTGCTTTGTATTTCCCTAAATGCTAGAGATGTTTGAATTTTTTTTCATATATTTGTTGGCCATTTGTAGTTATTCTTTTGAGAAGTGTCTATTTAGTTCTTTTGTTGGGCACATTTCTTTTTTTAAAATATTTTTTAGTTGTAGATGGACACAATACCTTTATTTTATTTATTTTTATGTGGTGCTGAGCATGGAACCCAGTGCTTCATACGTGCCAGGCAAGCGCTCTACCACTGAGCCACAACCCCAGCCCCACATTTCTTAACCTCTGATAATTTCCTCATCTGTCATCAGGGAAATGATAACTAACAGATAAGGATTCAAGATAATGTTATGACCACAGTGGTCAATATTACATCATATTGGGGATTAGACATGGCCATATATTTATAGAAAAATATATGGTTTATAGTATGTGCTGTGAAAAATTTGATAATGATATATTTTATGACAATGAATTCTTCATTAAAGATTCACATTCAGAAATTGAGAAGAGAACAGAAGAAGGCTGAATGATGGATGAGAACACGTGTCAGTGAACTTTTTATGTAAAGACAGTAAATAGCTTAGGCTTTGTGGTCCAGACCTTTGTTACAATTATGCAGCTCTGCCACGGTGTCCTGAGAGCAGAGAGGGAACATAAATGAGTGAGTGTGGCTGTGTTCCCATGAGCTTATTTATCAACACTGTGATTTGAATTTAAAAAACTTTTAATGTATCGCAAAATATTCTTAGAATTTTTTCAATTATTTAAAAATGTAAAAACCATTTTTAGCTTTTGAACCATACAAAATTGGTCTGAGGGCTAGATTTGGACTATGGACCATCATAATTTGCTAATCCCTGGATTAGAACAACAGCTTCCAAAGTATATATGGACAAAAATAAGTATTATATATATATATATATATATATACACACACACACACACACATTTATACATATATGTGACATATATGTATATATATCATAAAATAAGCTTTACATATTATATATATTCATATAAGCTTTACACATGTATGGATAGAAATGCTGCATTCAATTTGTAATACATATAGATAACTATGAAGTTGTGCACTCAAAAATTTTTACTATTGAATTTGCAATAATGTTATTGGGCTGCTGAGGCCTCAAAAATGTTTCTCAAGGTCAAGTTCTGTTTTTTGCTTCCTCTTGGTGTATTGTGATTGACTTCCACTCACCCTTAGGATCTATTCATTCCATATACTTATATCAGGAATAGATATATACAAACCTCTGAATTGCCCAGTAACAGGGAAAATGGATTTTCTCTGATATACCCTACATATTCTTTCCCATTGTCTGTACGTTGACATATTCTATTTGTTAGAAACAATTTTATATATAGTCATTGATCTTGAAGGTGCTTCATTAGCCTAGGGAATCATCAACCCACTCCATAGGAAAACAGGACTGGAAAGAAAACTAACCAACCGGCTTCTCCAGGTGGTCCAGGGGCTCCAGGAATTCCTTGGGTACCCTTTGGACCTGGCTCTCCCTGGAGTCCATAGCCAGGTGGTCCAGCAGGTCCTGCAGATCCTGGGGGCCCAGAGAACCCAGGATCCCCTGGCGGACCCTGGTCTCCCTTCTCACCACTCAAGGCCTGTGACAATAAGAACATATTTGTATAAACCTTCATGCCATTATCTCCTAACTACAGGTTAATCTCATGCCAAATATGAACACCAGCGAATCTAGCAAAGGCAGCTAGACTTTCATTGAGAAGCCCTTGAATGAAAAGGCAGTTGGCGTTGGTTGGGAATTATTAAAAATAAGAGCACCATGGGCTCCCGTTGTTTTATGCAATGTTGAAATTCAGTGATAATGTATCATCTTAAAACTATCGTGAGTCCCACTTGAGATATCCTCTAATGACATGTGTCCCATAAGATAATAGCTACTTAAACTAAGTGCAAATGTTCAAATGGCTTTAGAGGTCACTTTCATGTTGTTGGTACATTTCCAAAATAAAACCTGTATAGCAAGCCTTTATTTGTATAGTTTTCACCAGGTATTTTTATTACAAAGGAGATATTCTGCTTGTATTGATTTTTCTCATAAAATATATACTCTTGTATTAAATTCATACACACTAACTTTAAAAATGAGTTGTATGCTTAAAAGAAGTTGAACTTGACAAAATAATCAAAGCCTGCCCTCTTGCCCCAACATGATGGACTCAAATAAATTTACTGGTGTTTTCACTGTCAGAGATCATTGGGTGGCTAAGTGGTTTTTCTCCTTTTTTAAAAAAAATTTTGGTACCAGGGATTTTACCCAGGGGCACGTTATCACTAAGCCACACTCCTAGCCCTTTTAATTTTCAAGATAAGGTCTTGCTAAATTCCTGAGGCTGGCCTTGAATTTGTAATCCTCCTGCCTCAGCCTGCTGAGTCACTGGGATTACAGGCATGTGCCACCATACCCAGCCTTATTTTTTTCTTTATTATCACAGGACCTGACTCAACAAATCACCTCTTTGACTTTTTATCATTTACTTTTTGAAGCATCTTTGCCAAACCTAAAAAAGGAAAATAATGAGATGCTGATGGTGACATCCTATGAACTCTAGTAATACTAGACCAAAAGAACTCAGACTTGGTTTTGCTACAAGCCTGGCTAAGAAACCTTAGATGCTCCAAGAACATCAATTTTGCATGTCTACATGATGGGAATCACATTTATATAATGATATCTAGGGTCTGTAAATGAATCTTTAAATTTGCTTGCCAAATTTCCCCAAATCTGTTCAAGGTGGGACCCATTTTATTAGATAAATCTGATTAACCTTGGAAGAAACTGATATTTTATGGACTAGTGTGGGCAAACTTCTCACAGATACATTGTGTGAGGGGCTCAGTCTTTCACTCCAAGATATTTTAGGAGAGATCTGGTAGATTATTTCTCAATTAACCTGCGAAAAATTCTATTCCACAAAAAGTCAAATTTATGTAAGCTAAAATATTTTAAATGACAAAACATTCAATCTCTTTATTTGACTTCCATACCCCTAATATTTTTATGCATTTATTTTTACTTCAAAGAATGAACACTGCCCCTAAAACTTTTTTTAACTAAAACTTTTCCCTATTAATCATTTTCTGAACTTATCTAGAAATTCATTTGATATAAAAATGTAACACGTATGAAAGAGTCATTATCAATGTAGAATTTCAATTGAAAGTTGCCTACTTTGTCAAAATGCTATACATATTTGCTTGGGTTATTACTAGTAATTTGAAGATGCCTCATTTGCAATTACAGTGATGAGCCATGCTGAGTGGCTAACCATTTTATGCAAGGAAGTTATCTTTTCTCAGTACCTGAGGAACAGCACTTTATCTATGGGGGAGGAGGTAATCCAAAAAAGTTGCCAAACACCAACCGGTTCTCCTCTAGGTCCTGGTAATCCTTTAGCTCCGGGAGTTCCAGGAATTCCATCCAAGCCCTTTCTCCCTGGTTGCCCTCTGAGCCCAGGATCCCCTGGGGCACCCACTGGCCCCCGGGGCTGAAATGTTTCACCTTTTCCTCCTTTAAGTCCAGGATGTCCCTCAGCACCTGGGAATCCCTAGGATAGTACACAGAGTTGTCCTATGTCAGTCTTAGAAACAATGTCAACAAGAACTTTTCAAATTTAATGAAAATGGATTGCTTTTTGAACACATATTTTCGTTGGTCCATAAATATCATTTGAAACTTTTGTTTGTTTTTAACTTCCAAAACTGGAAAAGAATTTAGTTAGTATAATTCAATACAATACAAACAATAATATAATTCAATATGATACATCAATCAACATAATTCAGATTATGTCTAGTTATTGGTAAATTTTAACACATCTAAATAAATAGATTTAAATATCCTTATCTGCATCTAAGTTTCTGATTCATAATGTAAATTTTTTTAACAGCTTTATTGAGGTATAATTTTACATACCGTAAAACTTATCCTTTGTAAGAGTACAATTCAATGGTTTTTAGTAAATGTATAGAATTATGCCACAATCACCACATCATATTAAAACATTTCCATTATTCCTGTTGCTCTCAAATCCATTTGCAGTTAATCCCTATTCCCACCCTGAGCCCCGGGCAGTGACCATCTTCTTTCTCTGATACCATTTAAAATTATTTCTAAATTCATTAATTCATTCATGTATTCATTTGTCTATTCATTTAATCAACAAGTATCTATTGAGCACCTAATGTTTGCCTATCCATTAAACATGCGCACTTTGCCAAACAAACTAATAATCTGCAGGTGGTGCAACCAAATTTCCAGAGCAACCAGTTTTCCAAACTGAAGCTAAAGCTTTATAATCGTGAACTCTTACTGGAAATCCTGGAAGACCGGCACTTCCTGGGGACCCTGGGCTTCCTTTCAGTCCAGGTGCACCTCGTCCTCCTGCAAAGCAATCCACAATCAGCAATGCACACCAACTCTGAGTGTCCTCAGGATTGCAGTATATGAAGAAAACACTGCATTTCCTTATGAGGAAAGAAAGACAGTTCCTATCATAAAACGAACATAGCCGTAAGAGAATGGAGGTTAGTGAACGGAATAAGAGATAACATAGAAAGCAAGAATGCTTAGATCTTAGCTTCCTAACATTGTCATCTTTTCAATTTTAAGAACTTGTTTTTCTTAGTGATATACTCATTGAAGAAAATTATACGGAAAGAAGAGAATAAAAATTGGGCTGGGGGTGTACCTCAGTGGAAGAGCACTTGCCTAGCAAGATCATGGGTTCCATCCCCAGCATTGCATATCAGTGGTAACAAACAAAACAAAAATATTACTCATAGATCTATTATCAGAAGATAAATGCTTATGGGGTTGGGGTTGTAGTTCAGTGGTAGAGTGCTTGCCAGCACATGTGAGGCTCTGGGTTCGATCCTCAGCACCACATAAAAATAAACAACTAAAATAAAGGTATTGTGTCCATTTACAACTAAAAAAATTTTTTAAAAGAAGCTAATACTTACTTAATTTTAATGTATATTATTTATACATTTTTATGTCCATGAATGCATAAGACTCCTATATACATTATTTGGGAATTTTATCATCCATAGTCAATAAATATAAGTTTAGAGCTTCATTTTAGATGATGCAACAGTAACCTATTATGTGGGTGAGCCTCATTTACTTAGTTAACTTTTAGATATTTGGGTTGTTTTTCAACTTACAGCTGTTGTAAACAATGTGGATATTTACTTTTCAAATTTATATAAATATTTACTTTATATAAGGCTTACAATGATAACTGCAAGTCCAAATGGACAAAAATTTTCTGATTCTTTTGCCAAATTGCATTTTACTGCGCAATTTCATGCCTCCTCTGGATGTTTAAAAATCACTGTAAAAACGATGCTTTTAATGATCTTTTGGATGACTCTCAGGTCAGTTAGTCAACAAATGCTCAAGATACTAAGTCAGAATATATTTTTTTCCATAGCAATCCAAACCATTTTACTGTTTCCATAACTTCTTTGACTATACCTGTAAATGCCAGTAGAAAAACTAAGGAAAGTACAATAATGCAACCTGTCCATCTGTGTACCTTGGGTCAGAGGTGAGGCTCAAGGAAGTGTAGGGAAATCCAGGTCTCTCATCTTTTTCTCCTTTCCCTCTCTCTCTCCTTTCCTTGGAATTTTTGTTTTAGTAGAATGTTTCCCCCAGAGACCTGGACACCACATAGGAGCTGCAGGAGGAACAGTCTCTCTACCTTTCTCTCTCGGGGTTGTCTCAAGGATTCAGGGCAGTGGCAGTCATCACAAAGTAGCTAAGGCTTTCAAAATGAAGTGAGTGGAACTTAAAGGTGACAAAGGATCCCTGCCCAGGTGCTTGTCCTCCTCCCTGGCCATGTGGTCATGGCTGATACCATTAGCCTTTCTTCTTTGTGCTGACACTGAGCCTCCCAAAAGACCCTATGCTAATGCAAATGCCTACTGGGCAGTGGGAACATATAACCATTCTCTATCATCTCTTGCTCTGAGGACATGGCTATTTTATTTGTGTGTGTGTGTGTATATATATATATGTATATATATATACATATATATATACGTATATATGTATATATGTATATATATACGTATATATATACGTATATATATATACATATATATATATTTTTTTTTTAAACTTCACTTGTACCCTTAAAGAAAGTGAAATACTGCAAATGGCTATGACTCTTGTCAAAAGTGGGAACATGAAAAAATGCAGAGAGACATTGGTCCAAAAATATCATTTTAAACTCTTGCTTATTTTTAACTTCTAAACCTGGAAAAGAATTTAGTTAGTATAATTCAATACAATACACACAATAATATAATCCAATATGATACATCTATCAACATAATTCAAATTATGTTTAGTTATTGGTAAATTTTAACATCTATCTCTAAATAAATTGATTTAAATATCCTTAAGAGAAGCCTTGTGTGTTTGGTCTGGTTGCTCTACTACTTTAAGTTCTCTGCTGGACCCTGTAGGAATCTGTTTACATTTCCTGGCGAAAACAATCATTTTGCTAAAGTTCAGTGATGAAAATGGAAAAGAAAATACTGGCTTTTATATGACTCTGGTTAGCAGACTAGATGTTTCTGAAACTCCACTCCAAGTTTGTCATATCTCACATTTGTGACCATCTAATATCTCTTTAAATTTCTCAGTGTGATTATCCGTCTGTCCTTGCTCAAACACAAATTTGTGTGCAAATTGTTTGTACCTGGGATTCCTTTCACACCGTGCAGCCCTGGCAATCCTGGGAGGCCAGGGGGCCCTGGAATACTGGGGCACTGTATGCACAGCAAGCCTGGTTCTCCTGAAATGAAAGCAGGTTTACATTACCTGTAAATACACCCTAGATCCATAGAAAGGATGAACGTGCTCCATCCACACATTTCTTACATTTAAACATTTTTCAGGTAAACCAAAATCATCTAATACTTCATACAAATTAATTGAAAAGTTCACATACGCTATCTGCTTACATTTTTGTTCTGAGCTGTACCGTTCTTCTGGGAGAGGAAATTCTAAGAATCCAGCATTAAGCATCAACTATATCAGGGATTCTCTCCTTGCATGCAGGAAAAAACTCACATTCTAGTGCCATCCAACAATTAATTGAGGGCTAAGCGAATTTTTGATCGACAGATAATGGAATATTTTCAGCTAATATTTTTGGAAAAGGATCCATCCAAGGCTAGTGGCTGTTTGGATCACTGCTGTCTCGGGGGGGAAGGAAATCAGTGACAATGCTGATGGGAACGGCTTATTCTAACAGAACAGCACTATTAACTGAACCAACCTTTAGGCCCATAGACTCCTGGGATTCCTGGAGGCCCTAGATGGCCTGGCAGGCCACGATCACCAGGTGGACCCTTGCGAAAAATGGTGTCACCTATGAAAGGACGATATCAAAGATCATTTTTTTCCAACGTGTAAATGTTTTAATATATGTATTATTTCATATACATTTACCCCATCTTTGTATGGGAAGCTGAGTCTTTGAAAGCTTACCTTCAAGGAAAGTTTTTAAATTTTTTTCAAATAATCAGAACTTAACTGAATGATTTTATTAATACTGAGTTTTTCAGATTTTTAAAAAATTTTCTAGGTTTATAATCGCATTGTCTATGAATAATAAATGCTTTCTTCCTTCTAAAAATAAATGATTTTTAAAAATCCTTTACCTATAGAAGATTCTTAAGTCTCTTAGGAGAGTGGACTATAAAACACATAATCTTCCAGGAAAGGTGTTTTAAAATATAAATTGAGCTATATGTTCAATAGGACCCATTGGACCTGTAAGCCAGCACAGAATGCTCAGTGGCTTAGCAGGGGGACAGGGTTTTATTGTCAATCTCTGTGCACTCCAAATCCTTTGGGCTGCAGCTCTGTGGCCTCTGACCCACTTCACCTGCAGCATCTTGTCTTATACCTGGGATGCACAGCTCTGGCCTCCTGCCCTGAACTTTCCTGCTGATGCCAAGGCATGGGATGCTTGGGAAATGGGGGCGGTGGGCAGGAACGGGTTGTCCTGTCCCATGGGGCAAGTTATAACCCATGGGAAACAGGAGCTGGTGGATAAATTCCTGCCTCTTCCTCCCTGGGAACAGATTATTCTAAGACAGGCCTCTTGGCAGAGACTGTAAGGGCTGAGCAAGGAAATGCCCTTGCCAAGGCCAACGTGATAACCAGTTCTCCTTCTCTGCTTCTCCCCCCTTGCCCCTGCTCCCTCCTGGGAAGTCAGGGGAAGACCTTGCAAAGTCATCATTCCATCATAGTTTCTTTCACAGGCATTACTAAAAGGAAACACCACTGGAAAGATCACTCAAAAAAACCCACCCAGACCGATAGCCAAGCACCATGTCGTTTATTGCCCCCAATTTACAAACTGCTGTCATAGGGCAATGTACACCGAAAAGGCCCTATTATACATCTTTACCTGGAGGTCCTGGAGGTCCTGGTGGCCCCTCAGGGCCTGGTGAACCAGGACAGCCAGGGGACCCAGGGAGGCCCACTGTGTCCTTTCCTGGAGGTCCTCGTTCTCCTTTGATTCCTTTCAAGCCAGGCCACCCAGGGGCTCCTCTGAGGCCAGGACTTGATGATCCTTGAAGAAAACAATCAGTTGTGTTATTTTAAATACTTTTACTGATGAATACATATTTATTTTCCAAATGAAAAAAGTGATATATTCTTTTATTTACAAGAGTTGCATAATTATGAGATATATGAAGTATATAAAATAAAAGGTGAATATCCTCACTTCCTTCATCTTTGGCCTTGTTAAATGACATCGCAGTATGGCAGAGTACAGAACGCTCCATTCCAGAGAGACAATGTGTGTTATTTATCATAAGGACTGACAGAGTTTCAGCACTGCAAACTTTTCATTTATAATGATTCATGAGAATTTCTTTCATATATGCTATTTTGTAGATTTTTTTTTTTAAATTAGAGGCTAGAGGATATCTACCTTTCAGTGCCCCAAATGAAAGAGAGTTATGACTGGATTTCATTCCTGCCAGTTGTCCTAGGTATAAAAGAGGCTGGGGGTAGAGAACTGAGCCAGGTGGTGCAAGTCCCATCCTAATCCTAAAACACTAGGATGTGAGGAGGGGGCAATCGCAAATCTCTGCCTGGCATAGAATTGAGCTGTTAGGAGAGATGTCACCAGCTAAGGACCAAGGACACAGCGGGGGTCATATCTGATCATTTCTTATTACACAAGCATAAAGGAAAATCCTTCTGATGTCTGTTTCAGAGCTTTGTAATTTCCAACTCACTGGCTTTTTAAAGGTGCCTATTCATTACTTAGGGTCCTGGTGGGGAAAAGGGGGGTCTTCCTTGATCTTTGACCAGTCCTCCAAAATATCCATTTGCCCATTCCAACTTCAAGATATACCCACTGTTAATAGATTGAAACATGCTTTTCCAGGCAGGGATACATTATAGGTACAAATGAGTATCCACTTATGTCTCTATTTCCTACAGTGATGTTATAGTAAGCATATCATTCAGCAATCTGACTCATTTTAATTAGTTATCAAAATTACAAAATAGTTTAATATAAAGCATTGTACAGAGAAAAATATGATCAATGACAGGGTACCCACTACTCTAGTTTATCAAATCCCTCTTCTTTTTTCTCAGTTTTGTTTCCTTTAAAAATAACACAGTATAATTATAATTGATGGGCTCTTTTAGACCCGTCCCTGATCTTATTTTTCTTTTCTGAAAAGGAAACATTAGAATAAATCACAGATTAAAATGTAAAATTTTACAGAAAAAGTATAACCTAGGTATCATTATGTAATTTGTGATACATAATGAAGGCTATCACTTTCAACCAAACTCATTTCAATAACATTGTTTTCTGTTTCTGTGCCTCCTCTGAGTTTCAAGGTCCCTGCTCATATCCCAAAGTTACTGTGAAAATTCCCCGACAATGAGACCCTTATACTTGGTTGAAACCACTGAGAAGTAAAAAAGAACATTTCTGTATCACTTTATTTCACCTTCTGTACTCTATTCCACCGTAAGCCACAAAGATAAAAATTAAGAAGCTAGAAACACATTTAGATCAATTAATAGAACATTGGTCTTATATAAAACATGCAAATTTTAAAAAGAGCTATATATTTTCTTTTTAAATAGCATTTCTATTGTTATTCCAAGAATTGAGGACATACCAGGATTTCCAGGAACTCCAGGGGGACCACTGGGACCTGAGAAGACATAACCTTAATTAATTACTCATAAAGATGTAAAGTTGAAATCTTGGGTGCTAATATAACAATCATAGTAATAAAGAGTTTTTTTGTATTTCTTCCCTGTTCTCATATGGATAAATATTAGAAAACACCACTTATTTAGACAAACCAGAGCCAGGGAACTATTTGTAGATGTCTAACATTCCAAAGTAAATTATGCTATCTGGTTGTTTTCACATAATTCAACAGAGATTGGCTAAGAACTTTCTCTGTGTTTGGTTCTTTGTTGGAAGTTCAGATGCGAGAAAACTAAACATCACTGGAATCTGTAGGGATCTGCAGTGTCTCCATGCTCTATCTCAGACTGCTTCTAGTTGTCTATAATGTGTATATTTATCTGTCATTTTATTTTTCTAAGCAAAATTCTCTTTTGAAATCTTCTTTATATCAGTGATTTACCTAGATTAGTAATTCTCAATCCTGGTTGCCCACTAGAATAATCTGGGTATTTTTTTTTTTTAATAATCTACCAGTGTTCAGGATTCTTCTGCAGAAAATAAAATCAGAATCCCAGGGTTAATGACTTAACCAGGCCATTAGAAGTTCCCAGGGATGCTAACATGTAGCCAGAGATGAGATCTCCTGCCTGAGAACTTTCAGATCTATGAAAAGAGATTGCATATATGCAAACACTCATGGTATCTAGTTGCAGAACCAGGAAACCAGGACCTCAGTCCTCTGGCCTTGTCACAATTTATGTGGATTTTCTCAAGTTACAGCTTTTTGGGGTCCCTCTTTTCTCTTTTGCAATCACAGTGAGATTACTGATTTCTTACACTCCCTCTTCTTGTTCTCTGTCCATATTAGTATCTTCTTGCCAACTTGAATTTCATGCTCTGCTATATACAGATAATTCAATTAGCTTCTATGGCATACCACTTACAAAGTTTTCATGCAAAAATATGAAAATTGAAAGACAGAGAAAAACACACCACTAGTCAAAATTAGGTGATTTCTTTCTTCTTTCCCTACCCTCAAAATCCTGGCTCTATGAATGCATGATATTTGTTACTTTGGAAGAAAGAAAGAACAAAGCAAACATTTTAAGAGGAAATGTATCCTCACCCTGTGGGCCACGAGCTCCTTTGGGTCCTGGTGGGCCTGGAATTCCTTCATCTCCCTTTTCCTGGTATGCATCATAATATTCTGTCTTAAAGGAAAAGGAAATAAATAAAAAGAAAGGATAGCTGCTTATGAATTGCTCACCAAATGTAAAATTACTTCAACTTCTTCATTTGGGCTAAAATAGTACTTTCCTTAATTTTGTGAAATCATATGTTTATATCTTAGCAGGAATATGGTGGTCATACACAGGTAGATGGATAAGGTTAAAGAAAAACTTGAACAGTGTGTACAGTTTCTGAAAATTTGTTTTTTTCTGTTATGTTTGATAACATGTATTAAAATGCAACTTTTGAGAAAAAATTAAAAAGAAAGAAAGAAAGAAAGAAAAAGAAAAATTTGACTTTTTTTGGTTTCATAATTTTTCATGGGCTTTCAATTAGAAATACATTTTATTATGTGACCCACATATACACATACATATTCACATGTATATGAATAAGATAGTTAAATTTCACAAAATAGTGACTTACCACTATGACATATGACCGACTCTGAGTGTTTTTATTTTATAATTCTATTCTATTTTACCGTTAAAATGCTGGTCCTTATGGACTCACTTTATTTCAAAGTATGGTGAAATCCACACATCCACAAATATATGTATATTGATTCCTTAAATTTCAGGACAGCATTGGCCTGCAAGAACCAAGGGATGTTGCTTTTGACTTGCCCAGTGGGCCTCCAGCTGGTCTCCTTAACCATTTACTCCCTAAGTAGACCCTCTTTTGAAGTTAGTTAGAAGCTGAACACAGAGTTATCTTAGGGTTGAGCATAACAAAACACCAGTAAGCTGAGAATGCTAAGAATTCCTCTGAAGTTCAATGGCAAGTAGATTGTGCATAGAATTAATTTATTTTGTATTTATTTTGAAGGAAAAAATATCAGAATATATGTATATATATATGTAGAACTCTGTTTTGTTTCTCATAGCCTGCCTGAGCCAAATAATTTGTTGACTTGTTTAAAGATGAAGTAACAAGAACCTGTGGTTAAGCCATGTGTATAAAATCACAAAAAGTCTTTATAATAATCTCTGTAAAACTCATAATGTAGGTATGCACCTGCTTGGTGTTGGACATTGCTATGTACTTTCACAAAATAGTCCATTTAATTTTCCTGGAAACTCCTTAGAAGTATTTGGGGACTACTTGTATGTATCTCAATCATTTACTTTAGTATAAAGATGAACATTCTTTGTAGCTATCATCAGTATCTGAGCTAACTTACTTAGCTTGGGGATCTGACTGCATTTCTAACAAGAAAATATAGAATGTGGCCTGTCTGTAGTCAGGAGCTGACAGACATCAAAACCTTGTCTGGGCTGGGGAGGGAGCACTGTTCACTGTAGTGGACCTCCCACTGGGATGATTGGCTTTTGCTGACCCTGCATCAAACCCATGGCTGAGCTTCCACTACCTGAAAGCCTAAAAGTTGTCATAACTGGCCTATGTTGGTATAAGAAAGAACTGGTGTCCTTGCCCTAGACGCCAGCTGTCTAGGGCAGTAGCCTTCTTACTTTGCTAACAGGGTGCAGGATCACCTTGGGCCAAACCTGACTGCAACAAGTTTTGCTTCTCCAGAGCCCAGTGGGCATTTATTAGTGCATCCCAGGGACCAAATAGAATCAAATAGGAATATTTATCCATTGCCAATGGAAAAATAATGCTGACAGCTATTTTTAGCCCTCGTTTGATGAAAAGGTAAGTGCTATCATGTCTATCACAAGAGTTGATGAGAGACATTGACTCAAAACTTCCTCAGTACTTTGAAGAACTTCATCAAAGATGACATTGGTATCAGCATTAGTTACACTTACTGGACCGCGAAATCCTGGGGGGCCGATGTCCCCTTTCCATCCCTACATTGAAAGAGTTACATATTATAAATATGTAAACCAATAGCATTTATGTATTTAGTACGGTTGAAAAGCAAAATGCACAGCTGGACAACAAATTAACATAGTTGAACAATAAAATTAACAGTGGGTGTTATTTAGGTACAATCTACAAGCCAAATTAAAGCTCAAGGAAGATTGCCTTTATATTCCCAGAGAATCTGTGTCTGAGTCGTGAATCCCATCCGCAAGGCCATGAAGTGGTTATTACTGGATCTGTTGGTTCTCCAGGCTTCTACTAAACTACCTTTCCTGGATGCTCACGTGCACTGCACATCCATGTCCTGGCTCACATTAAAGGCACAGCACCACCAGGCCATGGTCTGTATGCAATTCCTAGTGGCTCAGCTGTGACCAACCCCCTTAGTTTCAGAGGGCATTTAAGAATGCTA
Source organism: Xerus rutilus (assembly GCA_028644305.1). NCBI lineage: Eukaryota > Metazoa > Chordata > Mammalia > Rodentia > Sciuridae > Xerus > Xerus rutilus. Next base: position 150,693,109 of record CM053402.1, on the reverse strand, counting down.
TTAGAAATGATACCAATAAAGGATAAGAATCGGCACATCTACCTACATTTAGAAATTATTTAAAACTGTCTGCAATGTGTTATCAGAAACCAATGATGTGGTGTGCATTCAAAATTAATCATGCCCTTTCAGCAATCTATGAACCAGGGTCAGAGTCAGAGACTCTACACTTGACCTCAAATGACCAGACGCCTCCTGCCATTGCAGGCCTTTTCCAACCACTTTCTCATGGGGAGCTGAAATCTTGCTAGTGGGTCTTAAGTCAGCCAGCTTCCACTACACAGAACTGGTTGAATATTTTCCCTTTAGTACACCCTTCAAAGGTTTATGTAAAGTTGCCATATCTCTAGTTCCTTTTTAACAAATATGCTAAGCCATTTCAATGACACCTGTGACTGAGATTCCTTGCTCCCAGGAAGGTAGGCAATACCAAATCGATTAAAACTGCTTGAAGGTAGCTGTTGGGGAGCAGTTACCTTAATGCCATCTTCACCTCTTAACCCAGGGAAGCCCCTGTTGCCTTTGGCTCCCTAAAGAAAAGAGTAAAAGGAAAAGGGTCAGAAATCAATTGCCTCTGTGTGAAGCAGGAGCAGTCTGAACTTACTTAAATTTTCTTTCAACTTAACTTTTAAACTGACACACAATATTTGCACAAATTTATGGGGTGCATAGCCATATAATACACTGTATCCATCACACTGTACTTCTGTAACAATCAAATTAGGCTAATATCTGTCACCTTAATCTTTTATCATTTCTTTATGGTAAAATATTCAATATCCTCTCTTCTAACTATTTCGAAATTTATATTATTGTTAATATAACATAGTCACTCTATTGTGCAATAGATTACCAAGCTCATTCCTCTTATCTAACTTTATATCCATTGACCAACCTCTCTCTTCCTGCCTCTTCACCTTTAGGTTGCATGTATGAGTGAGATCATGACTATTTTTCTTTCTGTGCCTGGTTAATTTCACTTATTGTGTCTTCTAGGTTTATCCACGTTAAATAATGTGCTCAGATGACTCTCTTTGCATAAAAACATAAAATTATGATTCTCAAATGTAGTTTTTAAAAGCAATATGTTGTTTGTTCATCCATAAGTACTTAATAACTCCCAAAAGTTCTTCATTTGATAGGTAAGACTGCCATTTTCCCCTACATCAATGGACAGAGTCATGTCTTTACCTTAGTGCCAGGGAAGCCAGGGGTACCACCTTTTCCAGGTTTTCCCTTAAACAAAAACATGTCAGTTAATAAATTTGTATAACTGGAATAAACATGGAACACTTAAATGCTATAGTCATCTTCTCTTGATCTCATGCAAGAAAGCCTGAGTAAAATTTCTTACCCAGGTTTTATAAGGAAAAACTGTTAACTACAAAGACAGAATTGATTCTCCCTTACCAAGGTCGAAGTCAGTCAGTATGGGGAATTAGAGTCCAAAGAAAGAAAAGAGGAAATTAACAGCTACATTTAAATTGGATTTGATGCTGTCCATCCTAAGCTTGGAAGGAAAAATCAAGAAAGCACTAAGCAGAAGTGAAAAAGGGAACCTAGAGTGAGGGAGGCATTCAGTTTATAAATATCAAATGTCGGTAATTTCCTAAATCCCAGATATGCTTATATTTAAATATATATAAAATGTATATTGTGGGGCTGAGATTGTGGCTCAGTGGTAGAGCGCCTGCCTCGCATGCGTGAGGCACTAGGTTCGATCCTCAGCACCACATAAAAAATAAAGATATCGTGTCCATTTACAACTAAAAAAAAATTAAAAAAAAATTATTGTGCTATCTAAATAGACATGGCTTTTAGATTAACTATTATGGATACGTATGTACATATATATCTACAAAGGATATTTATTTTAATATCCATTTTAATTCTGTCAGACCCTTCTGACAAAAGTAAAAATCATGTTAAAGAGCACATTTTCTCAATGTATAATTTTAATAGGTTTTATACAATATATGTGTTTAAATCTTTCCAAAATGGAGCCAAATGGGAAGGTAGGTAGGTGCCTATTGCTCATTTTCCTAGCATTCCATTTCTGGGTACATTACACTCCATTTCCTTTGAGGAGTTACTCTTCCCTCCCTCAAGGTGGTTCTGATAGGGCTGTCAATCACAAAAGCTCACTGCCCCACTGATGTGGCCAATCATACAACCTTTTTCAATGGCCAGCCATTGTAATGACCCTAGCAGGCCAACCAGATTAATTCTCTGGGATTTCCTCTATGGACATAGGGAGAAACAGTCTCTCCTCAGATGTCCTTACTCTGAAGTTGTCTGCTGGCCTGAAGTGCCATTAGTCTGAAGTGGCTTCACTCTTTGTCCCCTCACATAGAAGATCACCTGCCAAAGGACAGCATGAAGCAGATAGACAGAAGCAGAAATGAGGCAGAGAATCCTGCCCTTATTGTTTCAGGCTCCACTGTCCTTGAAGCTAGTTTTGGTCCTGTGCTTCTCAGATAGTTGAACAAAAAAATCCCACTTCCCAAACCTTTAAATTATTTTGTTTATACCTCAGCTCATCGGAATTGGGCATCTTATTCATGCAACCTCACAAGGCCTGAGTCCTGACTACCAAAGGCTGCATACGATACTGAATTTCTAGTTTACCTGTGGGCCAGGTTCTCCAGGAGCACCTTTTGCAGATCCATATGATTCTCCAGATGGTCCCTGTATGCATCAGAGTTATGTCAAGTTTTATATATTTCACTTACACTGATTTTCTTTATTTATTTTACTAATTGGTCCCTTCTGATTATTCAGCCTACTTTAAATTAAGTCATCTAAAAAAGAAATATTATTTATAAGTCTTTTTAAAACAGATGCTAAAAAGCAGGTGTAAAGACAACTCAAGTATGGAAAGCAGTACCAGGATTTTAGCTTGCGCTATTGGCCAAAAAATAATTTTAGTATTTTCATGATCTCTGAGTTCAGGAGTCTGTGATTCAGGTAGTATTAATATTTAAAGGTAGAACATTTATCAAAATATGTCCTAAGGTTCTACTTTATGTGTCAGAGGAACAGTGTGGTTAGAGTGACCTACCGGGGGTCCAGGAGGTCCGGATTCTCCTGCGGCTCCCTTGTCTCCCTTCTCCCCCTTGAGGTCCTGCCACAAAAACAATTCAAGATCAATGAAAACAAACCAATCAAATAAGAACATACTGATTACACTTGGAAAAGTCCACTATCTGTTCAATAAACTGGTTTACAAAATACTAGTGGGTCTCATGATGACACAACCCAGTAGTTCTTCATGTTTCTCAAATTTGGAACTTTATACATGAGATCTCTCTAAAACTATACACAGACTTTCTTTTAAAAAGAAAGTATCTTTTGGATCAAGTTATATAAACTAACTGAATTTGTGAATCAGCTTTCTATAAGCACAAGCAGATCATTACTAATGTATTTTACTTTCATTTCTAATATACTAAAATTATTTTCATTGGGGTCAATAGTTTTCTGTCATTGCTATAATGATGATTCAATTCAGTAACCAGGTTTGTTTGAGCTGTAATCACATTCTCTGACTATATATATATTTTTCCTAATGCAATTCTTCTCTGAAGGGCACTGCTTTTCTTTCAACCTTGATTCTTTTTCCAGGGTTAAGTCTTTCAAATCTTGATTTTGTAAGTGTAATTTTTTCCTATCATTTATCAGACAATGAAGTTTTAGCCTTTATTAATTTTTGTTTTGCTGATTACCTCTGAAAAGTTCAGTTATTTTTCCTCAAGCAAATTTTATCTTTCCAATTTTCCACTCAGTGGGTATCCTAAAAGCCACTGAATTATACACTGAAAGAGTAAATTTTAAGGCATGTGAATTCTATCTAAATAAAGCTGCTAAAGATGAGTTTAACTAAAACCTGTGAACTGCATACTTAAAAAATGTATGTATGTTACGTGAATCATAGCTTAATGAAGCAGATATTTCAAGCAATGAAGAAGTTTCAAAGAGAAGGATGGTTTGTGTTTATTTCTTAGTTAATCCATGGTAAACTTATTAGCCACTCTCTCATTCCTCATCCTCATTTCCAGACATCCCAGGCCACACTAGTGTGCATGCCTGGTGTATTATAACGCAGGTTTACTTTTTCTAAGCACTCAGTGTAGCTCAAATCCTGGTCTTCCACTCCACTGGAGGAGCAAAAAGCAAATTTATTGTCAAAATAACAGAAACACAGTAGTCCTGGTGAGGAATGGGGCCACAACGCCCTCGGGGTTACAATGGCTGGGCTAAAATGTCCCATTTGATTATGGTACCCCTCACCTCCATCTTTAGGTCTTTGCCATCCAGTTGGATCAGAGCCACATACTCTGTGTTTGGGACAGTGAGAGGGGATGGGAAAGCAAGTGAAAAACCCAGGTTCCAACTCAGAAGCCAAGAGCTGGGGAAGCTCTTGCCTCAGGTCGTCCCTACCTAACATTTCTGGGTTGATGAGTGAAGGCTGGGGGAGGAATAAAACCTACAGGTGCAGAGTGCTGAGGGCCGAGGCTGAGCTGGGCTTAGAGCAGAGCTGGGAAGGGAGGTAAGGGATCCCAGAAACCAGAAGGCACAACCCTAACCACACAATCGCAGCATTACCGTTCTGTTGTCTGGGCCAGTTAGCGTCACAATAACTGTTCCTGGTGGTCCAGGGGGTCCTGTTAATCCTTTCACACCCTAAAGGAAAACACGCCCCAGAATGAAAACCAAACGACATCATCAACCTTTCAACTTGACTATGTTTAAAAGATTAATTTTAGTTCTTATGCAAGAAGACAGAGCAATGAAAACATGAATTTCAACTTGACCCGTGAATAATGTGTAAAGGCTAATGCACCAAGGAGCTTAAAGGATCTTACTCACTAAGAAGCCATTTCTTTAAATTACCTGTTCTCCTTTTTGTCCTATTACGTTATCACCCATGTGACCCTGTAAGAAAACACAAAATAAAATTATATTTAAAAAATAAGTAGGGTTGAGCACCTTGGTGCATGCCTGTAATCCCAGGGGTTCAGGAGGCTGAGGTAGGAGGATTGCAAGTTCAAGGCCAGACTCAGCAACTTAGCAAGGTGGCCCTAAGCCACTTAGCAAGACCCTGTCTCTATATAAAATATAAAAAGAGGGTGGGGATGTGGTTCAGTGGTTAAGTACCCCTGGGTTCAATTCCCAGTGCCACAAATAAATAAATAGGAATAGCCTAATCTCATTAAAGTTCCAATATTTGCAACTGAACATTTTTATTTTAATCTTAATTTTTGAATTATGGAAGTAATTTTAGCTATCTCTTCCTATAAAGGTGGAAACCTCGAAGAGCAGAAAGACTAAGAGATTTACTCAGTGTGTGGGACGACGACACAGGTGGTGTCCGGTGGTGTGAGATGGGGAAAGGGTCCAGCACAGAGGACTTTTTTCTGGCTAAGCCACTAGGTGTTTTTGATCTCACTGGTTGGCCACCTAACTTCCTGGTTAGTTAACTTCCTTAGCTGGCTGCTGAACTTCCTGATGCCCCAGTTTTCTCATTCTAAAAATAAGACGAATGGGTAGCTGGACCTCAGGATTCTGAAACTGAAAGGTTAATAAAGAAGCTAAGGATAGAATTCAAACTACCTGACTTCACTAGTAATATAATGATAGAGACCAGCCTAATGTCACCAATGATGGCTGATAGATCTAAATCCTCAGAGAAATTCATGTTGAAATTTAATCCCCACTGCAAGGCATTAAGAGGTGGATCAGGAATATTGTGGATTAATGGAGTAGTGAGTTATCCTAGGAGTGGCTTTATTATAAAAGCTGGTTCTCTTTGGTTAGTCCCTGTACTGCTTTGAGACTCTGCAGAGGGTCTCCATCAGCAGGAAGGCCCATACTGGATGCAGCCCCTCAACACTGGACTTTCTAGCTTCCAGAACTATAAAAAATAAATGTAAGAAATAAATTTCTTTGTCAAATAAATTACCCAGTCTGTGGGTAATTTTTTTTTTTTTTGGTACTAGAGATTGAACTCAGGGGTATTCGATCACTGAGCCACATCCCCAACCCTATTTTGTGTTTTATGTAGAGACAGTCTCACTGAATTGCTTAGCACCTCGCCATTGCTGAGGCTGGCTTTGAACTCGTGATTCTCCTGTCTCAGCCTCCCTAAGTGCTGGGATTACAGGCTTGCGCCACCGCGCCTGGCAACAAACAATTCTTTTTAATAGAAACACATAAAATAACCAGCCAAATGATTGTTATAAATAGACATCTTCTACTTATTAGCATAAGCTCAGGGGGATATTGCAAAGCAGCTCACTTTCAAAATATATAGGTGAAGTGTGGGGTGACCAGTAGGATTACCACAAAGGGAAAGCCTATGGATTAGGAATCCTTGCCTTTTTTCCTGATAGGAAGCTTCTTAGATCAAAACTTTACATCAGGGATCAAATTGCTTAAGTATAGGGAAGAGAGATAAGAACCTGGTCTCACTCCATCCCCTGAAGAGGCAGCTTCGGCTTTTGGGTCAGTTAGAGTGTTCTGACTGATACAACACACAAACTGACTTACCTTAGGCCCTGTAGGTCCTGCAGCTCCTGGAAAGCCCTGGAAAAATCCACAAATTAAAATTATAACAGGAAACACACTCAAGTCAGAAAACTCCCTAAAATGTTTTGCTGTATTAGTTTGTTTTCAGAGTCTATAGCAATGGTGGCTGTACTCACAAGGAATCCTGGAGGGCCAGGTGGGCCCATAGGTCCCGGAAAACCTGGGGGGCCTGGCAAACCCTTGAAATTGAGAGAAGAAAAAGAGTGAATTCAAATGAACTTCTCATCTAAGCACATTTAACCAGTAGTTAAATGCATCAAGCTATTTTTAATAAAATTAGCAGAATATAATGCCTCCCTTCTAAGCGGCTGCAGTTAATGATGATAAATGTCAAAAAGCATGTTGTTATGTGTGACCAGCTGCCAGGGTCATACTGATGCTACTGTTTTCAGGAAAATGAACAGAACAGTTGCTTGGTTTTAGAAGTTTCAAAAGTTTCCTTTTCCCTTTACCTCTCTCCTTCTCCCCCCCAGCCCCCACCTTTGGCCAACCATGTTCCTCCCTCAGGGCCATGTCTCTGCACCCCCTATGCCTGGAATCCTCTTCCCCAGGTGTCTGTGTGATGCCCTTCCTGTCCCTTCTCCTCACGGAGTTGCCTTCCTATAAGGCCTTTTTGCCTATCCAAGTCCAAACCCACTTTCTGGCCCAGGTACTTCCTACTCCCATTCCCTGAATTATTTCTCTCCTTAGAGGTCATTACCGCCTAACACACCATAAAGCCCTTAATCTAAATTTTTTTCTGTTTTCCCACTAGAATGTAATCTCCAGGAGGGAAAGGGTTTTTGAAACTATTTTTTTTTTGACTGACTTGTGCCCTGTAGTATCCCCAGAGCCTAGAAATAGTTCCTGCTGCATAACTGGCATCTAATAAATATTTCTTGTATAAATGAATGCACTGTCTTTAGTGTTATCACAATGACTAGTACAGTGATGTCAATCAGTACATATTTAAAGGATGTGCTCATGTCCCAGACTACTACAGTTCCTTCCTACCGGATTCCCTGCCTTCAGCAGCTGGACCCTTGTTTCTTCAGCCAAAAGCAAGAGCCATTATATTCTCTATCTTCTCTCTGCAGCTGTAATGGCTCCTAACTGCCTCGCTGCGGTTGTTCAGCTTCTAGTCCCACTTCATAGCACATCATCAGCTGGCCTGCTGCACGGAGTAGGAATCCCACAGCCTCAACTCAACTCAGATGCTAACTTGCTAGGCAACAATCCAATCTCCACCCAGGAGTTCCACTTTTAATTGGTACTAAGTTAAAGACTTAGGTCTACAAAGGGGGCCTTTTGAATCACAAAGTAAAGCACACACAGCCCCAACATAGCTGTGTCTCTGTCCACACTCTGGATTATGCTCAGGCTACCTACAGACAGCTCAGTAAAGCTAATTACCCAAGGGCTGAGGGGAGAAAGTTGCATATAAAAAAGAATAAACACTAATATCTAAAAGGTTAAGAGAGTGAGAAAGACATACAGGGGAGAAGAGAAATGGGAGGACGGAGAGGGGCACTGAGAATGAGGGGTTTCCCTGCAGTGCGGTACCTGGAATCCTGGAGGTCCTGGCAGCCCAGGGTCACCTCTTCCATTTAGTTCTCTATCTTCTGCTTTAGCAGGAGCACCCTTGAAGATGGGGAAGTTCATCAAACCTAATCAGTTATATTTTCAAAACTCTTCTACAATTACTGAAGGTCCTATTGCTTCAGTGGTCAAAGTGCTTCCCAGGATACAAATAAGAGCTCAGCTCTTTTCTCCTAGACCCCATTTCCTTAAAGGATGGAATAAAAATTGTATCCTGAAGACCCCTTTGACAGGAGCCAGAAGGGGCAGTTCAATAGAGCCAATATCATGTTCTAATTATTTCCGTTTCAGAATCAGTAAGGAGTGGATTATGAAATCTAATTTGTCATTACAAATTATTTCATTATTTAATATGCCATCTTCATATGTAGAATTAGAGATTTTCAATAGCAATAGTCCACAAATGCCTTACCTTTTGTCCTTTCGGGCCAGCAGCACCCTAGGGGAAAAGCAGCCTGTTAGCCACCGGGGGGGGGGGGGCAAACCAAACACGCACACTCCTGCATGTCCTTGCTGTGTTCGGCCTCCTTTCCCACCGTTTACTTCCTCCTGCTTTCAACATGCTGAAGTCTCTTCGTTTAAACAAACCAACAAATTCCCCCCTATCTTTTGCCTCCTTCCCAATATTGCCCTGTGTCTCTTTCATCTCCCCTGCCAACCTCCCATTATGTTCATCTCCCACTCATTCCTCAGCTCCAAATCTGCCTTCCGGCTCCATCTGCCATGGAAGTCCCCCTTGCTAAGGTCAGTCATATAGCATTGAGATTGCTAAAACCACTGCCAAATATTAATGCCCATCTTATTGGATTTCTCAGCACATTAGGCAGCCACCTGCTCCTCTCTTCTACTGAAATATGTCTTCCCTGGGCTTCCCCACCACACCCCTCCTGGCTTTGCTCTATCACGAGGGCCTCCTATTGCAGGCTCATCCCCTTTAACCTAGACACTGCAGGCTGGAGCCATCTTGATTGTAAGTCCCTGTTGTCCTCATTTTCACTCCTCGAGTAGAGGCCCAGGCCTCCTCCTGAGCAAAGGCCTTATCATGCATCCCTTCTTACATGTCTCAACCTGGACGCGAAGTCCCTGGACTCAACGCATTCTTCATTCATGCCCTGCCCGCTGAACGTTTATTATTGGCTGCCCCAGGTTTCCCCAGATCCGCACACATTTGAGTATATGGTCCTGGGGAATCGACTGCTTTTATTCATACTTTATGTCTGTGATGAGCAGCTGCAAATGCAAACCTACCGGGACCCCTGGGTAGCCTGGTGTCCCTGGAAGTCCTGGAAATCCTCGTTCTCCCTGGAAGATATCAAAAGTGTGTTATTATTCTTAGTTGTTCTTAAATAGCCTATTCAGATAAATATCCCCATTTCTCTCTTTCAGCCTTGCAGTGATAAATCTAGACAAAGTAACCCATAAATTCCTGAGGCTGAAGGCCAGAAAACTATTATCTTAATGGAAAACAGGATTAGATTCTACTGTTTGTCAAATTGTGCATAAAGGGCAGTCTAATTGTGCCGAGAACTTTTTAATTGCTGCTTCCTTGAAACTTTAATAATTAGTTCATTCACGGCCCCCATTCTGGGGAAGAGGAGCTCTCCATTAGAAAACAAAAGGAAGTGAATGAACCCCGAAAAGCCCAGGCTTCTCTTCCCAAAGATTAACTGTGCTCAAGGCTTTAGTTTCTGATTTATATAAACGACCTTGTTAATATACACAATCAGTTGAGCCTTATTGTTCTATAGGAGAACTTCCTTCCAACTTGATTGACAAGCAAGGGGAAAGCAAGAGGAAGGCTCTTTGATCAAAATCACACTGTTGGTCCAAATTGAAGAATGTTTCAGGAAGCCAATTTCCCTCTCCTTGCTGCGTCACCTTGACTTAGTCACTCAGCTGAGCATCTACTAATCATCTGGTGTGCGAGTAGTACGTACCTTAGAGCCATTGCATCCTGGTAAACCAGCAAGTCCAAAAGGCCCAGAATGGCCTGGGATGCCCTGCAAGGAGAACAGGTCTCAAAGACCAGACCCAGCCCAGGAAAAGCAGTAAGGGACCCAAGGGAAGATAATAAACTAATTTAAATAGCTACTGAAATACAAATGGATGTTTAAATGATTAAGTAGTAAATTTAAATCTTGGTTTTAGATATAATTTAAATAACATAGCCCAAACAACACTATCCAAATTAAAATCAACATTATCAAGTGAGACGTGAATATTTTAGGAAAAGCCCTTTCTACATAAAATAAAGTCCCTAATGTGCCACTTCAAGCTGGGAGAAAGGGAGGAAAAAGGAAAGAGAAGTGGATATAAAGGTCCTAAACATTTTATTGCTCTATGCTGTCTGCTTCTATTTCAGGAAATATGATCTGACTCACGAGTCATACAAAACAATCTATGCTCTAGTATATTATTAAATTCCGGAGTGCCATATCTTCATGGGTCAAATGTATCACAACTTGTTTTCTTGTGCTACTACTGTCTTCACATCTTCATTAAGAGGAACTTATTTTTCATTTTCCAACCACATATTTTTGCCATTACTTACTGGAAGTCCAGGAGGGCCTGAAAATCCTGGCAATCCAGTTATTCCCTAAAGACATAGAAAAGAGGAGGGATTGGCAAGAAAAACAGTTTAAAAATGTTCATCCTATTAACATAAAATTATTTACCATTGCAATAATCTCTTTCTGCAAGTATCACTGGGAATAGATAAAACAAATAGAAAAACAAGGAAGGTTTAACAACTACTTGTAAATCTGACATTTGTACAACTTTTAAAAAGAGGTTAAGACTGTTTTGGGTTTTGTAGGATACATTTTAAAGGTATATTTTGCATTTAGCAAAATACTCCTGTCTTCTGTGAATAGCTTGATGGATATTTCCTTTCTGGCACTTTTGAATGATCACGACCCCAACAGAAACAGCATTTCTGTCACTCTAGAAGATTCCCTCATGCTCTTCTCCAACAGCTAACACCTGCCCCTGATGTTGTAACCACTACTTTGACTGCAACCAGTACAAATTAGTTTTACCTGTTCCTGAGCTTCCTCTATGGAACCACACACAATGTACTTACTCCCTTCTGACATGTGTATAACTTATATGGTTCAGAGCTGATCTTTCTAAAAGAGTGTTCATCAAACAATCAGGATGGACTGATTGGAGTACTAACCCTTACACCTTTGGGACCAGTGAGTCCTGGACGTCCTGGACAACCCTAGATTCAAGTGAGAAAAGAAAAGGTAAACACTATGAAAATGGCATGAAGAAACCCATACATTCATGGTCCCAGTCTTCTTCATATGCCAAGCTGTTTTGCTCTTGTGATTATTTTGTTGTTAATAAGATTCAATTGCTTGCTTGTTTGATTGGAGCTAAAATGTTTGTTGGAAATGGCAAACAAAAATTCACCAAAAGCCTTGCTCAAAGCAGGGATTGGGGCCAGTGACATTAGCATCATCTTGGAGTTTGTTAGAAATGCAGAATCTCAGAACCTCCCCCCAACTGCCCATCTCCCACCCTTACCATCCCTTGCACCCCCAGACCTATTGAATCTGTATTTCTACAGGATTCTCTGGGGGATTCTCCTGCACATTAAAGTGCTCCTGTAAAAGCCGCATATTAGCCAGACAACTGCAGAGGTCTGATAAGGATGAATGTCACAATTACTATGGCAGATGAGAAAAGCAGCCAATATTTCCATGCAGGAGAAACACTGTTAACACAATGTGCCTCACATGTGCAAATAAATAAATAACCAAGCAAGGACTGCCTGAACTAGAGATAAACTTGCTTTGGGCACATAATGAATACAGTTTTGAGACTTTCTTTCTTGGACAATAACCTTAAATGGAAACTCTTTTAACTAAGCCACTTGCTGTGAAAATCCCATTGTCCAACAGCTGTTTTCATCATTCCAGAGAGTTCCAGTATGTTTCAGTATTTTTGATTATTTGAGAAAAGGGTGTTACAGAGCCTTCTGAGATTGAACTGTCAAGGCCAAAGTCAGCTTTTTCTTTCTGAGGTGAAATTCCTGGGTTCACAAACAGGTTCAAAGAGCTTCCTTTTTTTGAAGATTATTATTTGTTTTATGCAGAAGGCAGAAGAGTTACTTGCAGGTTTTACTTCCCTGTCATAAATTTTATCAAGCAGAAAATACTTAAAATTAAGAAAGGAAGCTTATAAATCTGAAAAATCTTTTTGTTTGACTGTTAATGTTTTCTAATTGTCTACCTTTGGTTATATTTTCTTCTGGTGTTATAGTAAGCTATGCTTTAAAATGCGACTGACCCATTTTCCAGATTAATTTTATGGAATTCTTGCACATCATGTAAACCAAACCCAGTACCATGTGTTAACAACTATTATTTGATTGGCTGGGGCATCTCTAAAGAAAGGCTGATGAGCCACAAGCAGTAGGATATACAGAACTGGGTAAAAAGGAGGGAGCCCCAGGCTGACCTAAGTCCAAGGCTGAAAAGGTGAACTCACTTTACCAGTGAGATGGAGGAAAATACAAGCTCAGGCCCTGGAGGAAGTCAATGGAATATTCAGACTCTACCTCAGAATCTGAATTTTTCAAAATTAGGATCCAAAGGAGAGATGGAGAAAGAGAACACATACATGAATGTGATGGACACGAAAATGGTAGAACTCCTAGAAAATAGCTACCTTTCGCAGTTTTACTGTAAACTGTAAGTTTGGATTTAGTTTCTTTGGTTTCAAAGTTTGATTTGGGCACCATGTGTGACATAGAAATATGTATTTGGTCTCTGTCCTCAGTTTCTGGCACAGACCTCTAAAAACTATCCTTATTTCCTGAGTGATGGGGTGCTGGGATCATCTTTTGTCCTAGTTCTTGGTTTTGACTCCAGTTTCTGACATAGAACTCCTAAATCCCTTGGAATTTCCTAGGTGACAGGATGTCTTTTGTTTTAATGAGGTTACTCTTGGTGGGTCCCTGGATGGGGACTGGTCACCAGAAAGACCAGCTGTGGATAAAAGGGTGGAACTTTCAGCCCTATCTTATCTTCCCAGGAGGGAGAGGAGCTGGAGACAGAGTTAGTGACAGGTCATTTCTAGAGAAGAGCCCTCCCTGAGAATCCCTATAGTGTGAACCCTTCAGAAGGCTTCTGGGTTGGTGAACATTCCTGTTCCAGAAGGGTGGGGGACAGAAGTTCCTGTCCTTGGGACCCTTCTGGACATTGGCCTATGTAGCTCTTCCTCTGGCTGTTCATATATATCCTTTATCATATCCTTTATAATAAGCCAGTGAACAGGAATGTGTCCTTGAGTTCTATTAGCTGTAACAACTAATTATCAAACCTGAGGAGTGGGTCATTGGAACACCCAATCTGTAAGAAAGTTGGAAAGAAGTGTAGGCACCCTGGGGAACCATCACTTGTGATTGGTATCTAAATGGTGGGGGGAAGTCTGTTGTGCTGAGCCCTTAACCCATGCAGTCTGCTCTAACTCTGAGTATGTACTGTTATAACTGAACTGCAGGACACCCAGCTGGCATCTAGACATCTGGAAGATTGTTGGGTATAAGAAAAATAATATAAAAGCAGTTTCAAATTCTGGTTTTGCCACCTATTGGCTGTGTGACCCAGAACAAATTACTTCAGTTCTCTCTCTCCTCAGTTATAGAGACACTAATAAGAGCTATTGAGTCACCATAGCTGTGACTTAGGGGGTCAATGTGAGGAGTAAATGAGGCACAGGTGGGAACAAACGGCACCAAGTCAACACACAATATATTGCCTTTGACTGTCATTTAAATGCTCTATACATTATCCTAGTACAAATTCTAATGCAGTATCAAATTTTAAAAAGACTCCACATAGATTAATTATCATTATCTTTTACAACTTTTCAGTTAATTCACAGCTGGTCATAGGTGGAATGAATGTGAGAGAGTCCCTAGCTAGTGTCCCCGGTAGGAAAGAACAGGTCACAGATCTAGTGGTTATGCATGCAGTTAGTAAATCCTCGAGGGTATTTATTTATCACAGACTTTAGGATATGCGAAGTGCAGCAGGTTCTTTTTAGGAGCTTGTTGCTTATGGGACCAGGCCCCCCCCAAAAAAATGGAACCCAGGAACACAGGAAGCAATGGATTGGGGAGCAGGTAGGTGGAGAGCCTTGGACAGGGGGATCCAAAAGAAAAGACAGACAAATGATCCAAGGGGAGAAGAGAGATCTATGCCATTGAAAACAAAGCAGAGGGGTTCCAGTCAGATAAAGTCCCAGAGGTGCCCATTGGCAGTAGCCATTTGAAGGTCACTGGTAATTTTTGCAGGGACATGTTTGAGGGAAAAGGGCAAAAAGCAACTTAGCACTGGCTAAGGAGTGAGTGGCAGGAGAGCTGCTGTTCAACCGTTCCTTCAATACGCTTGACAGAAAGGTCAGGGAGAGGATGGCAATCTTTTGGCCACAGGACCTAAAAAATCTAGAGGAAGGTTTGTATCAGTTTGGTAAAATATTTACATGTTTAAGGATTGAAAGAGAAAAGCCAACATGAAGAGGAAAGTCAGGCTGCAGCATCCTGGAATGAGGTCCCAAGGGAATCCCAAGGATCAGGATGCAGGTGAATGGATGGACAGGTCCTTAATGGAAGGTGAAAAGTGCACAATCTCTCAGGGCTAGGCAGATGCAGGTGGAGAAGCTCCGTAGGTGGGGGATGCAGAGGAAGCTGAGTGGGGAGCTGAAGATCATGATGTCTGGAATAGGATGACTTTCCAAGGACTCAGCTGATGGGAGACCAGGAATTCATCAGCATCAACCAGTTGGCTAACCTGTGGAATCCTCGCTGTCTCTGCAGCCTATGGGGCATGCATGAAAAAGGGTTATGTGGACAGGGAATTTTCCAAACCTACAGGATGACATACCTTGGGTCCCTGTGGTCCAGGCAAGCCTTCAGGACCTGGGAATCCTTTCTGGCCAGGAGAACCAGGGGGTCCAGGAAAGCCTTTCTCTCCCTGTTAAAACCAAAACAAGACAAGAAACACACAGAAGAGCAACTATCCAACAATGAACACTCCCATGACCATCGTGTTCTCTTTTTTGTGATTTCTTGACAACATTTGCATGTTTTTGATTAAGAAAATAATTAGCACCCAGCCGTGAGAGTATGGGTCACTAGAAAGCTACCAGCTGTTGGCAATTGTCTGCAGGCTTGAGAGTGCTGGCACTTGGTCTTATAGAAATTACTTTTCCCAAATAGTGGAGCAGGAGATTCGGGGGTGGGGGGGTGTCAACAATTGAGAAGAAAGTAGTTAGAAAATCAAAGTCGGTGAAATGTGTTTAATGGGGATGGACAGGTTGAGGGTAAGGCACAAGAATATTTTGAAAATGCATAAAATTATTACGTAGCTTAAAAAGAATACAGCTGAGTGTGGTGACACATGCCTGTAATACCAGAAGCTCAGGAGTTTGAGACAAGAGGATTGCAAGTTCAAGGCTAGCCTTAGCAATTTAGTGAGTGGAAGATGCAGGAGATATATCAAAGGAAGCATATCCAAAAACATGGGCTAAATAATTTTTGTTTTAGAAGAAATCAGAAGATGTTATGGGAAAGTTCCTCGTAAAAGTGAATCAAAGGTCTTTAGGCCTGATGGCTAAGACAGTTTTATCAACAAATATCTTCTCATGTTCACAGATCCTGGGATTGCTCTAACAGGAAACGCCACTGATTGACTTGGTCAATTTTGCCACACAATTGGCAAAGAGATAGGGAAAGAACGGGGACAGGAGGGAAAGAGAGAGAAAAAAATCAAGCTTAGCTATTTCACATTTTAGTGTATTTGCATTCACATATTCAATAAAAAGAAAATGTGCTAATCTCCTCTCACTACTCACTTTCATACATTCTAGAATAGCATTCTGTAAATAGTTGGGACTCAGTAAATGATTGAATGCATGATGAATCACAGAGAGGGTATGTTCCAACATGAAAGTGAATACACTACCTTCATAGCTTTAGGAAAGAGCCCAAATAAAACTACATGTGAATTATAAAATGATTTAAAGTACATGTGATAATAATTATTTTAGTTAGCATATAACTTATGCAAATTGTTTTATCTAAAGAGCTTCAACATATTTTCTTAAAAATATTTTTCATAGTCACCCTTCAATATTGTTAAATAATTAGTGTCTCAGAGGAAAGCATTTTGCAAACAAAGAAAAAACTTTAGTTCTTCTTCTGTCTTAATTATCACAAATTGCAAGTTAATGGAGCGAACTAATGAGATTTCACGGTATTCTTTTTTTCTTGAATTCTGCAATGGAGCTACTTCTACTCCCCTCAGATGAATTTTGGCCTCAACTAGAGTGCCGCTGCAGAATTCTTCCACCAGGGGGAGATCTTGTACCAATACTGCTGGACAACATCTATGGGCTTCAATGTTTATTTTTTGTTAAAGTGAGTGAATCAAGTTGTTTTCATTTCTTCTCTTGTGTTTAGCAACATTGTAAATAGTGCATGCTATAGAGGCTTCTTATAAACTTTCTTTTCCTGCTAACTTGCTACTTAGTTTTTACAGACCCAAAGAGTTACAATCTAACTACCAGTATTTACAAAAGGTATTTGAATTTTCCTAGAAAGCTTTCCTTTTTCTTTTCTTTTTTAAGGTTAATGTTCATATACAATTACTTTAAAATTGGATTTGGGAAATGGAACAACATACTGAGGATATTTCTACCACCGAAAGAGCACGAATTGCTTGATGACATTTATAACAAGAAGATGCAGTAGTCAATTTTTTACCTTCTCCCCTTTGGCCCCATCGCAGAAGCACTGGCCTTTGTCTTTACAGACACAGCCCTAGAAAGAGGGAAAGAGAAAGAATTTGTTTTAAAACAGCTTAATAGATTCTTGATAGGGCAACAGCAAACATTTCTTTATTCTTTGAGTATGGATACTACTTCAGGTACTCTGGAGGTTGAGGCAGGAGGATCACAAGTTTGAGGCCAGCCTAAACAATTCAGCAGTTCTGTCTGGGGATGGAGCTCAGTGGTAGAGTGCTTGCTTAGCACACATGAGTTCCTGGGTTCAATCTCCAACACCACAAAAACACACAAACAAGAACAAAAGTCATTAGAATGAGAAAGAGTTACATTATAGGAGAAATGTCAAATTAATGTACATCATTTTTTATTGTACTTAGGAGTTTTAGATAATTTATTTGTGGAAAAGTCAGCTATACACCCCCCCCCAAATAAATGAACCATATGAAACTGCTGCTGTTGTAGGTAGAAAGTTGTCTAGTTTTTTAAAAAAAGTCAAATTCTCAGATTGAACACATTGTTATATTTTTGTGTACATTTAAGTGCAAGTATATGTGTACATGTGCCTAATATGAACAACATAATGTACATGTAGCTATTTAATACACAGTATTTTTCCATAGGGGATAAGCTTTTGTTTTCCTGAAATAATGCTTGAGACTGAGTAAAGATCATCAATATCTATTATGCGTCTTTAAAGAGAACAAACTAATTCACTAGTGTTAATATCAAAATGCTTTTTTAAAAAAAAAATAATTCAGCAGTGAGCTGGGGAACTCTTATCTAGTTCCTTGGACACATTTACAACCTCAGCCTTCATTACCTATGCACACATTAACTCTAACAAAGGTTGTTTTTTTAAAAAAAAATCTGCCAGCATAGAAATGAAGAGAAAAATAGTTATAAAAGTGTGTTTAATGTGTTTTGACACACATGATATATTCTATGGTTATGTATTAACGCTTTTCCTTGTTTTTTCTTCTGTTTAATATTAACCACATTAAGCTAATATTAAATATTAATTGATAGTAGAGGTGGGGAACGTCTAGGAGATATGCTAACTAATTGTAGGTATTTTACAAATAAATTTCCTGAGACGTTACTGAAGCAGGGAATTCTGTTTGTGCAAAAAGAACAACGACAGGGTGGGGCTGGGCTCAGCGGTGGAGCCCAAGGCTCTGGGTGAATCCCCAGCACTGCCAAACAACAAACAAAAAAGTTTTAACTTAATATATTTCTTTAGCTTGGAACAGGAGGCTTTTCTACCATCCACAGATGAGAGTGCGTCGATATTTTTACATACTCATCATTTATCCTCACCACATTTACATATATTGTGATATTTTCTTTCTTTTTCTTCTCTTCCCTTTCCTCCCCACCTTCTCTTTCTCCCTTCCTTCCTTCCTTTCTCTCTCTCCCTCCCCTCCTCTCCCTTCTCTTTCCTTCCTTCCTTCCTTCCTTCCTTCCTTCCTTCCTTCCCTCCTTCCTTCCTTCCTTCCTTCCTTCCTTCCTTCCTTCCTTCCTTCCTTCCTTCCTAGTACTGGGGATTGAACCCAGGGTGCTCTACCATTGAGCTATATCTCAAGCCTTTTTTAATTTTTCATTTTAAAACAGAGTCTCACTAAGTTGCCTAGGCTGGACTTGAACTTGGCATCCTCCTGCTTTACCCTCCTGAGTAGCTGGGAAGTAGGTGTGCGCCAATGTACCACACTATACCTTGTAATTTATATGACAGGAAAGGAAGTGATTGAGAAGGAAAGTCGATAGTCTCTTAAAGGGTCTTAAAGGTATTTGGTATTTTTAGGATACCAAATAGTTCCAATTTTCCTCCCAGGTGTTTGGGGTCATTAAATCACATGTTGACTTAGCTCACCTTGCCTTTCTGGATTTTTAAACATCTGTGTTCATGTCAGTCACGTATTTAAGTATTTAAGGCAGCTGTTCTCTAAGCTTGGATTCCCAGATCCGCAGCATCAGCATCACCTGGAAATTTGTCTGGAATGCAAGTTCTCAGCCCTGCTCCGACTCACTGAATCAGAAACTTGGTGTGTGTGTGTGTGGGGGGGCAAAGATCTGATTTTTTAAAATGATTTTTATTGATGCATTATAATTATACACAATAGTGGAATTCACTGTGACATATTCATATAGGTACATAAAGAGATCTATTTGTTCTGTCATTCCAAGAAAACAGTCAGACTTGAGATGCTGGGGGATGCTTTTGTCACAGGGATCAAACAGAAGTTACTTGAAGACTTGACCCTGTAGACTGTTGCTTCTGGGTAAGTGCCTTTGGACCCCTGGTCCCAGAAGGGGAGGGACCAGTGTGCTGCTCCCCTACAATGCAGGGCCTCAGCAAGAAGCAGGGCCACAGCAGGGACCTTGAGTCCTGCATGCAAAGGCACTGTATACTTTGGCAAGGAAGCTCAACATGGGCAGGGATGTTGTGCTCAAGTGTACATGGAGGGCTGGCCACTATTTCAAATGGACCACGAGCATCTCTGATTCTTCTGCCTCCCAGATGCCATCTAGCACCTGGACGCTGAACATCCCAGGGCCAGAGAAAGGAGGGACAGATTGGCAACCGCCTAACCCTTGAGAAGGTTTGTGGAGGCCCTGGGACAGGCTTCATTTTACTTTTTGGAGTAAGTCACATTCACTATTCACTACTGGAAATCTTTGAGTCTTGACTTGGGTAAATCAGTGCTTGCTGATCTCCACACTAGATACAGCCCCCTTTCTTATCATGCTCACAGATCATTTGTGGTTATGG
>CM053402.1:150605250-150673274 GCA_028644305.1 Xerus rutilus | reverse complement strand
TTGGTACTAGGGATTGAACTCAGGAGCACTTGACCACTGAGCCACATCCCCAGCCCTATTTTGTGTTTTATGTAGAGACAGGGTCTCACTGAGTTGCTTAGTGCCTCGCCATTGCTGAGGCTGGCTTTGAACTCGCGATTCTCCTGTCTCAGCCTCCCTAAGTGCTGGGATTACAGGCTTGAGCCACCGCGCCCGGCTGGACTTGGAATTTTAAAGCATATGAATCATATGACTGTATTGGGTTGCTGTTATGGATTGGATCTGAGATGTCCCCCCAAAGCTCACATGTAAGACAACACAAGAAGGTTCAGAGAAGAAATGATTGAGTTATGAGAGCCTTAGCCCAATCAGTGAATTCATCATCTGATTGAGTGGTAACTGAAGGTGGGTGGGGTGTGGCTAGAAGAGGTGGGGCATTGGGGCCGTGGCTTTGAGGTATATATTTGATTCTGGCAAGTGGATACCTCTCCCTCTCTGCTTTCTAATCATCATGTGAGCTGCTTCCCTCCACCACACCCTTCTGCCATGACGCTCAGCCTCTACTTGAGCCCTGAGGAATGGAATCTGCTGTCTATGGATTGAGACCTTTAAAACCATGAGTCCCTAAATAAACTTCTCCTCCTCTACAATTGTAGTTGGGTCTTTTAGTCACAGTGGTGAAAAAGCTGACTAAAACAGTTGCCATGACTAAAATTCTTTCTATACATATGAATTATGAACAATCATGGTTGAAATGGTGAAGGATGAAACTAGAAGTCTGGTTACTTTAATACATGTTGGAGTCTACAGAAGGCTAATTATTCATTGGTTGCTTATATTAATGTTTTAGTTAGCTGTTTTGCTTCTGCGACGACAAGACCCGATCCTAACAATTTTAGAGGAGGAAAAGTTTATTTAAGGGCTCAGGGTTTCAGAGGTCTTTGTCCATAGAAGGCTGGCTCTATTCCTCAGGGTTCAAGGTGAGGCAGAACATCATGGCGGAAGAGTGTGGCAGAAGGAAGAGGCTTACACGATGACCAGCAAGCGGAGAGAGAGAGGTGTCCACTTGCCAGATACAAATATATACCCCCAAACCATGCCTCCAATGCCCCCCTCTTCCAACTGCACCCACCACTTCAATTGCCACTCAGTTAATCACTTTGAGGGTATTAATTCACTGATTGGGTTAAGACTCTCACAACCCAATCTCCTCTGAACTTTCTTGCATTGTCTTACATGTGAACTTTTAGGGAACACCTGACATCCAAACCATAACAATGAAAAACATCATTTGGAAATAATTTAAACCCTTAAAAGGGTTGAGGAACAATACAATAAGTACCTACATACCCTCTCATTTAGGCTCACCCATTGTGGACATGGTCCATCCACTCCATCTCTCTTTCTACACACCCACACCACAACTTTTTGTTTTTGCCTAATTATTTAAAAGTGAACTATACACAGCCTGACATTTTACCCTAAAACTTCTATATTCATCTCTCCCAAAGAGTATATTCTTATTCAATTACAGCATTATTTACAAAACTAAATTAACACTGACACAATTTCAAGTTATTTTAAATAGGATCTTCAGCTTTATACAAAATCCTTAATGACCATAGAAAACGAGAAGTTGTTTAGTGAGATTTCATCTCCATCAATGCTTTCCAACTGTAAGGAGCACGTAGGGTCTGATGTCTCTTGCCCTGAGTTCCCCAGGATCCTTAGGACCCACACAGGTAGTTTCAGAGCTTGGTCTGAGTTCATTGTTCCTCTGCATTCCGTTCCTGCGCAGAGTGGCTTCTTACCACATGTAGCTCTTTGCTTCTCCATTTTTCTTTTTCTTTTTATATTTTTCTATTGAAACTACCCTTTCTGGTGTTTTCCATGATTGTCCCTCAGTTTGGGTCTTGAACTTTAAGGGTCAACATATTGAGCTTTGGGTTCTTTTTAGTTTGTTTTCACATTAAGATGGAAGTCTTGTTTGATCATTCGGCACCAGCTAGTTGGATAGTTGAAAAAAATGGTTAAGGTGAAGCATAAAAAAACAAACAAGCCAAGAGGTGCATAAACACTAGCCATTTTAATTTAAAATATATAAATGCACACAGATGTTTCCTTGTGTCCTTTCTTTGGGAATGAGTCTGTTGCTTTGAGTTCTATTGCTTCATTCTTTTTTTTTTTTAAATATTTATTTTTTTAGTTGTAGGTGAACAGAATATCTTTATTTTATTTTTATGTGGTGCTGAGGATCGAACCCAGTGCCTCACGCATGCTAGGTGAGCACGCTACCACTGCGCCATAACCCCAGCCCTCTATTGCTTCATTCTTGATAAATCACACCCACAATGCACCCTTGGCCATTTCCAGTTGTGGTGTCTTTGAAACAGGGTAATTGCTTAGACATTTGTCAAACAGTCTAGAGTCCTTCTAGATATTAATCCATGTTTTTTTCTAACTTTCAAATACTGTCTCAGCTACACCTATTTGAATAGCAGTTTTTCTCTCAATTTTATTTTATCAAATCATTCTCGTTTCCACAGAAACAAAATTCTCTATGCACTTGTGTTTAATCAAACTGCTATTAGTATTTAATGGCATTATTTGGTTATAATGAAAAGTGTATTTGGCAGAAATTAATTAAAAATAATTTTTGAAAAAAAATTTATACTCTCAAAAGAGCTGAGAAACAGTACAATAAATACTTCTAAACCTTCTCATTTAGGTTCACCAATCGTTGACATATCCTATCCACTCCATTTCTCTCCTTCTTTTTTGTTTTATGTTTTAAAAAATATTAGTTAAAGATCCCAATGGTACTTGGTGCTTATAACTGACTGGTGCCAAATCAAAGGGAAGATGGAAAGGACTAACACTTGGCAATCATAAAACCTGTGTGTGGTACAGGCATGTGCCAGTGAGCTGGAAAAAGCCCAAGGTCTCACTGAGCCTGCTGCATAGAGGGTATGGAGAGTTCTGGTCCATGTAGTTGTCAGTCAGGTGGAGAGTCACTGTGAGAAGATCTGCTGTACTCTGTTCCTACATGTCACCCTACCATCCACATGCTTGTGGCCTGCCCTGTTGAGACTATGAAGCCATGGCTAGGGCTGTCTTTCTATGTCCGGGTTTACAGAATTGCTTCAAAATTGTCCCAGCTTTAATTCTCAGTTAAATTGGCAAGGCGTGGCCTGCCTATACATCTGCACAATGGGGCTGACGAGGACTTCAGAGTATGTGACAATTTTGCTGACATGTAGATCCTCTACCTGATTGAATGAACTCAAAATTATAATCAGGGCAGCTGGCTGGCAGTTGTTCAGCTGCTGGTCTAGAAAGGAACCAGGCCTGTGTGATGTGTGGAGCCTGGCACGGGGCCTAATGAAATCATTTGGGTGATTCAATGATTTGGATGGGGAGGACAGTGGCCCAAGACTCCAGTAAATTCTCTTCATTATGCTATTTTTCCTTACATAAAATTGAAAACTTGCAGATACGTTTCAATAATTTGATAATTCAAATAGATTACTTGACCAAATGATACAGGGGGCATATTTTCATTCATGTTGATTTTGATTCAATTTTTGGACCTGTTTTTGAAACACCATGATTATGTTAATGGGATATAACCCATTAATTAGTTTTCCAATGCTAATCACTTAGTGGCCTAAGGCTACCAAGGAAACACTACCGATAGATATTTCTGAAGCAACTTTTAATGATTTTTCTTTTTCCAACCATAAAGTGCCTCAGCTTCCTTATATCACACCTTGGAGGAGTAAGAAATCATTTGTCATGAGCAGAAAGCTTTTAAAAGTGATATTGTGTCTCTCTTTCCTTTGAAATTCTTTGATTCACGATTAGGTTGATGTTTCAGCACTTTTAAATATTAAATAGTTCACCTCCTGGTAATAATTCTTTTAATAGTTGCCTTCTGTTTTGTGCAGCCTCCCTTAGAATGCAAAATAAACCCACTGCAGAGAATCTAAAAGGTTTAGAATTTCAGAAATCATAAATCCCATACGTATGGACCTGCTCTATCAGTATGGATCATCGGTGCAGGATCTGCTCTTAGCTTTGCCAGTGTCCATCTGGAATTTTGGGCAGATTCCTTCATCCTTCCAAGTTGCCTTATTTGTAAAGATGATAAGATCTCTCTTGCGACATTTTTGTGAGGATTTGAGATTCTATCATAAGCTGCCTACAGATCTCCATGCATCAGTAAGGTCTCTGTCAATGCAGCAGGGCACCGTCCTCCAATTCCGTCATTATGAGATCTTATACCAGAGGACATATGTGAGACCACCTGATCTTTTCTTTGGTCAGCCTGAACCAGCCACTTTCCTCCAAGACATTTCCTCCTCAAGTTTTTTTCCAGTGCCAGAGAACTGGCCCTGACTCTAAGGGTAAAAGAATGAAAATTATTTTTGCTATGCAAAAGTGATTTAACTAGTATCTGTTACAAGTATTTTTAGAGTACACCGAGTAGATTCATTGATTAATCAAGTTTCATTTGTGCATGAGCACAGACACCATAATTTGTTTTATTTATTGAACAAAATATTGGTTAAAGATCCCAATGGTACTTGATGCTTATAAATGACAGGTGCCAAATCAAATATATGGTACAAAAGCAGAAAGCACTTCCAGGGGTGCTGAACATGGAGTGCTGGCACTCTGTCTCAACTCATGGTGCCAACACCTCACCTGCGTATCGCAGGCAGTGGGCACAGGAGTGAGGGGCTCCAGCCTGTGAGGCAGACTTCCTGGCTCTAAAGCCTTGCTCAGCCAAATCACCTGTGTTACTTCAGATAATTTCCATAAAATGGGGACTGATTGGTTAGCATAGGTAAAGTGCTGAAAGAGTAGAAGTACACAGAATACTTAACTACTGTCTGTTATTATGGGCAAGGCTAATTTATCAACTTCCCGTCGCTCCTTAAATGCTCTTTTTCACTCTTAGAGCTAATACAAGATCTAAGTAAGCACTACATTTTAATTGTTCATTGATACTCCAGGAATGATTTCTGGATGCTTTTTTCTATTTTCCAAACAGTGTGTTCCATTCTGTGCAGGCTCATGAAGCAGAGATGGCCTCCCCTGCCCTCTCCCCCAAGCTTGGCTCCCCCACACCCAGTCCAGCCTGGTTCATAGGAGGGAAGTTGGCACCTTTCACAGCTGGTTAACACCCTGCTGAGCAGGTCTGTTGATTTTGCATGATGATTATTGACCCTGCACGTTTTGCCCAGCCAATCGCCAGAGGCGAAAGTTTTTGTGTGTGAAAAGAAGAGCTGACCACTGTGGGCCAAACCGTGCCAGACAGGCTCCATGAGCTGGGCTTTGCAGGCTGCCTGCATGCGGTGTCTGCCTTGAGCACGGACCAGGAGCCTTGGCAGCCTGCCCTGGGCAAAGGAGGACACCCCGAGCTGCTTGCTGCAGCGCCCCTCCTGCCCCGCCCAGAAGCTTCCCTCACCTCAGTTAGCAGCACAGACATCTCGCTGCAACTGCCACTTCCCATCTTTCAACTCTTGTCCAGAGAGACATCAGTAGTCTAGACATCTGAGCCAGCCACTTGTTTGTGATTTTCTGGATGACAGCAAGCATGCAGATTACTGGCTCTGACAAAGACGGTGGCAATCAGAGTTCTGGGGTACATTCAGGAATAAACATGGTGAAGTTTTGCCTGTCTAATATACTGCAGGGAGCAGCAGGCACACCTGTGACTGTTCACTCCAGCTTTCTAAATATTTCTCTCTCTCTCTCTTTTTCCTCTAAAAGGTTTTAATTCCAGAATAACAGAGAGGCCTTCACCATCCATGTGAGATAGACAGACACTATGGGATCCCTTGAGAAGGGTCCTGGCAGAGGGAACATTCATCCTGTTATAATGATGTTAGCATATTTTGAGCACTGTGACCAGCACTGTGCTCAGAGCTCTCTTCCTATGTACTGTTCCATTCTCAGTTTATGTCCTCTGACAGATGGGGAGACTAGGATGTCAAGAGGTAGGAGGTGGAAGGAGCAGAGTGTGGGGGTCTGCGTCCAGGCAGTTTGACCCAGAGCTATGTTCTCAACCAGCACGCTGTTTCTTGACTGGCTCTGTGGGCCACCAAGACACTGAGAGAAAGAGACTGTGTTTCTGTCCTTCACCCTGTCACTGTGCCCTAAATGATACATTGTAAACCCCCAAGGACAGCATAATGTGGTAATTCATGAAATTAGCTGTATAAACCAATTGGCAGCCCTCAGACCATGTTCAGTTTTCTGCCCATTTCTGTGTGGCCTGTGAGCTAAGAACAGTTTTTGTATTTTACATGGTTGAAAAAAAATTAAAAAATATTTTGTAAGGGGCTGGGGTTGTGGCTCAGTGGTAGAGCACTTGCCCAGCACATGTGAGGCACTGGGTTGGATCCTCAGCACTGCAAAAAAATGAAAGTATTGTGTCCATCTATACATAAATAAATAAATAAATAAATAAATAAATAAATAATATTTATATGATAAAATATATTTTGTGTCATGTGAAAATAATATAAACTTCAAATTTCAATGTCCTACAGAAAAAGTTTATATTTCATTCATAAAATGTTGTGAATATCTGTTTTCTCTCTTATTATGTAGGTATCTACCTAATATCCTTGATTTTGCCTCTTAGCTTACAAAGCTTAAATTTTTTATTATCCAGTTCTTTTCATGAAAAGCTTGCTGATTCCTGGGGTAAATGATGCTGATTACATTTCCCTTCTGTGTCAGTATAAAAGTTGGATTAAAAATTTAAGATAGAGGGACTGGGGTTGTGGCGCAGTGGTAGCGTGATCGCCTAGCACGCGTGAGGCACTGGGTTCGATCCTCAGCACCACATAAAAATAAAATAAAGATATTCTGTCCACCTACAACCAAAAAATAAATATTAAAAAAAAAATTTAAGATAGAAACTAAAAGAAAGAATGGCTTTGAATTTCAGTGAGGAATGGTCTTCCATCTCAGAACAACAGACTGGAATCATCCTCTTCTTTCCATCTCTTCCCTACTTGCCCCCCCTCTCCTCACTATACTTTGGTTCAAGGGTTGGGGGGACACAGAAAGTGAAGATGGGAAGAACCCAGGGTTACCACATAGTTCAGAAGTCCTTAATGTTTTGAACTTCACAAAGCAAGCAGTGAAATAAAAACATTTTAAAATGCAGATCAACATAGGATTGTCTTATTTGTATTTTTTACATATGGACCGTGACCAACTCCAAACACAGACCAGACAACCCACTCTCCCATCTGCCAATCAACAGGAAACCTATTATGTGCTGTGATCACATTTGATAAGAAGATTAAAATACTATAAAGGAAGCAAATAAATGCTCACGGAATAAAAGATGCTCCTTTAAGATGGAAACAATTAGCTTTTATTTCATAAAAAAATTTCTCCGCTCTTCTCTTTTCCTCACTTCTCTTTGTCTGGTGAAAGTCTACACTGGCCAGTGCAGGAATGCTGAACTGCCTCAAGTGGCTTCTCTTACTTTCCCCGATCCCTTCTTGTCAGCCGCTGTTTTAGTCAGCTTTTTCACTGCTGTGACTAAAAGGACCTGACCAGCACAATTGTAGAGGAGGAAAAGTTTATTTGCAGGCTCATGGTTTCAGAAGTCTTAGTCCATAGAAGGCTGGCTCCCTTCCTCGGGAATCAAGGTGAGACTAATAGTCATGGTTCTCTTTCTAGAGTATAGCAGCTCACATAGTGATCAGAAAGCAGAGAAAGAGTGACTCCATGCTCCAGGTACAAAATATATACCCCATAGCCACGCTTTTAATGAACCACTTCCTCCAGCCACACCCCACCCGCCTCCAGTCACCACTTCAGTTAATCCCATCAGGAATTCATTCACTGATTAGGTTAAGGCTATGACCCAATCATTTCTCCTCCAAACTGTCTTGCCTTGTCTCACACATGAGTTTTTGGGGGACACCCCACATTCAAACCATAACAGCCACTATTTACTTTGTCACCCATCACTGCAGAATTTTCTCACTGAGTCATGATGTTAGTAAGTGAATTTTTTAAAGTCTGCCCTGTAACTGAAACAAATTTTCAAGGACCAATACTTCTTATCATAAAAATGACCACAAGTATCCCCGTGATAGATAAACTGCAGGCTGGCAAGTGGAGACACATGTTGGGATACCTGCAAGCCCCTCGGGTTGCGCATCTGGCTTACCTGTCCATAGGAACAGGTCTTTTAGAAAACATCTTTGAAAATGTTATTTAAAAGAAATAAAGCACGTGTGGTTTGTTTGTAAGCCTGTCTGTCCCTTTTCATGGGACGATCAGTGAAGGAGAACTTGATGAGCTTGTGCCTATGACTAACCA
The DNA here is from genome assembly GCA_028644305.1 of Xerus rutilus. Classification (NCBI taxonomy): domain Eukaryota; kingdom Metazoa; phylum Chordata; class Mammalia; order Rodentia; family Sciuridae; genus Xerus; species Xerus rutilus. Next base: position 150,664,937 of record CM053402.1, on the reverse strand, counting down.
CTGAACCAACTATTGAGGGCTCTGCAGACTACTCCAGGGTTTGCTTCTTGGCAGGGAGGCCATACTTAGGTCTGTCCATGCAAAGAATGCCCGGATGCTTGACCTCTCTTCTATGAGCTCACTTGGCTAAATACACCAATGGTCAGAAACAAGGACCAACGTCTCTGCAAAAGTTTTACATCTTTCAATTTTGGACTCTGGGAGAGTTCCTAGAAATTCTTAGAAACCTGTTTTTAGTCACAGAAATGTCAGACATTTCAAGGAAACATCTATTTGTGAACCTATAAACACAAAGAAAAAATGCCAAGATGTCGAGGGTCAGCCATAAGACAAGGCCACTGTTCCAGATGCCTCCTTCAGATTCCAGGGGAAACTCAGGAGGCATTGTTACAAAACATGAACACGGCTCCAGTAGCAATATCATTTGGAATAATAAACAGGAAAACCAGGCTCCCTTACGTGTGTGAGAGTTAATACAGACAGAATTGATTAAATAATTGTACATGTGTCCTCTCCTTTTGAAAACGAGAAAACTTGGTGGATAGAGAATAAGAAAGCGCCAACCATCAAGACAAACAGGCAAGAAAGACAGAAGCAGATAAAGTGTCAATTCATGTTTGGAAGATGGATGGCAAGTGGAGGCTTCGCGTCAGGTAGAACAGTAAGGTTGTGAGCACTTCCATTTACTTCCTTTGCACCAACAAAAGATAAAATATATTATTAAAGAAGAAAAAAAGACACAGACTCAAAAGCAAGATGAATGTTTCTGGAGAGCAAAATGGAGCAGAAACAATATGGTGGGTGGGGCCAAGGGAACCAGCCGTTGGGCTGAGTTTGGAAACCAAATGTGGTACCCAGGAGTTTGGCTCCTGTGCATGCTCAGAACCCGAACCAAAAATACTGATTTTTTTTGCTTGTTTTTTGCTTTGTTTTGTGTTTTGCTGTGCTAGGGATTAAATCCAGGGCCTAACAAATGCTAGGCAAGTGCTCTGCCACGGAGCCACACTCCAGCCGAAGAAAATGAATTTTCAAATCGATAGCATCCACAAAATGACCTCCTCTCACAAACACACAACCAAAGCCCATCATCATAACATTACAGAATTCTGAGGACAAAGAGAAGATTCTAACAGTAAATGACAACAATAGTTAGGCACAAAGGATTTGGAATCAAAATGGCTTTGGATATACCAACAGAAATATCACCAGGGAGACAGGGAGACATGAAATAAAATCTTGAAAATTCTACAGGAAATTGATTTTCAGTGCACACTTTGTTGTCAATCAAATGGTATACCAAGATTGAAGATGCATAAAGACATTTTTAGATATGCAATAAATCAGAAAGATAACCTTCCAAGCACATCTTAACAGTAAATAGCTAGCAGGTGTGCTCCACCAGAAAAGGAACTGGGTCAAGAAGGAGAAAGACAGGGCATCTGGGATACAGGATCTAACTCAGAATGGCTGTCTAGGAAGACAATGCAGAACTGGCCTTATTGGACCCAGTGGGTGAGGGCCACGGGGAAGATACCAAGAAGATCAAGGGGTAAATAGGCTGTGTCACAACTGAGACAGTAGGAAACTGAGCATCCAAGATATTGTACAGACATGAGAAGTGGTGGCTTGGAAGTGAACATAATTTTCACTGTTACATGCCCTGATTTAACCAAAAACCATGGTATGAGCCCATCGTTTTGGTGACAGTCTCATCTACCAAACAAATCAAGAGATACTATAGAAATTGGTAAGTTGGAAATAGCTCTATAAGCCTGTTTTTCAGAAATATGGAAGTAAATAAATGGGAGAAAAATACCTGGAAGAGTTGAAATCAGTTGCCTATCTCCATAGGGGAACTTGGGAAGGAACAGCCAGAAGGAGTTGGTTTTCTGTTCTAAGCCTTTAATATTACAAGCATTTTATTATTATTTTTATGATGTGCATGTTTTATTTGCTAAAAAACACCAACAAAAAGAAAATCTATTATCATTCTTCTAAAAAATCAAAATTAATAATAAAAAGAAAGTTCATCCAAAATAATAAAAAAGTTTATCTTTAAAACAGAAAATTTCCTGCTACTTTACATTTAAAAGCCTATAATTTATTAACTGTTTTCTCATGCTAACAAGTATTCTAAGTTCATCTTAAGTAATATTTTTCTTCCATTTGGAAAACTACTTAGTTTTGACTTCCCTGTAAGAAAAAAAAATACATAAGAGTAAACACTGGAAAATTTTAAGGAAAAGTGATTTTGAAGTTTGATGAAGAAACCTTAAAGCTGATAATTCTCTGTGGACACAGGTAAATCCCAGAGGTCACCTGAGCCACAGGTGTGGCCAGAGGGAGACCACTGCTAGAAATCACAGGACATTACGACTGCAGGAGGCCTCCAAGTCCATCTGTTTCATCCTCATCCCAGGGTTGGTCCAGATTTTATCTGGAGCTTGGGACTTCCCACTTTCCCATGGTTGGAGGAGCATTTGGGGAGGATCATGTGCAAACTTGAAAGCACAGAGCCAAGATGCATGTTAACTGTTCCCATCTGCCAGCTCTGTTTCCAGGTAGTTCACCAGGGGGACAGAGAGCTCAGTGTGGCTATAGTGGCCTTAGTTTTCATTCCTATTTGAGTTGCTCACTACGATGCAAAGTATCTTCTAAAAGTGGAGGGCAGTGGATGCTATCTGTCTAACAGTCTGAGTGGGGCTGGACATAGCTAATGAATGACAACCATAACTCTCCATAAAGGATAAGAAGAGAACCTGACACTGAATCTGTTTTTTAAATATAAGAAATAATGTTGAGGATGGGTTTTTTTTCTCATTTATTTTGAGTCATATGCTTCTTTGATAGCATCAATTCACATGGAATTGTGATTTTTTAAAAAATCCTCTCTTTAGTTTTATAGTATACCACCACTCCTAGAAGAGGATAGTGGTCCCTAACTTTTAGTATACTTTAGTTACCGGGTGCCCCCAGAGCCCTTCCTTTTTCCTGGGATCCCATCCTCAGTGAGTGATCTGAGGGAAAGGCCTAGAATCTGCCCTTGAAACAAGCAGCCCCAGAGATTCAGCAGTAGTGGTTCCCCAGACCTCACTTTGAGAACTACCTTAACATAGCAAGCATTGAAAAGAAACTATGATTCATTTAAAAACCATTACTATTAACCTCTGTGATATTTATGAAATAAAATAACAGCATTTTTATTTTTAAAAAATAGACTAGGTGGGATTAATGATCAACCCTAAACAAACTCCAAATTAGATTATGTCATCTTGATGAAAAGCATTTATCACCGGCGGCTATCAGTGCCACATTTATGTTCATTGGTGTGGTGTAGGAGGCTCTTTGTGCTCTGGTGCCCCCTCTTTCCTGGCTGAGGCCTTTGGTCCTCATGGCATTGTGTGTGCTATTCCTGCCAGTGACACCCTGCACCCTGTTCCACATTCCTGTGCTTTTCCACAGGGTATTTTGGTTGGCAATGCCCACTTCTCTCCCTTCACTCTGCTTGGCTATCTTGCTCATTCCAGAACAGTTCAAAAGTTCCCTCTTTCTGGAAGACTGCTACTTCCCTATGTCCTCAAGGAAGTTCGCTACCCTCACCTGTTTTGCACACAATGCTCTTCTAAGGGGTGTCTGATGGCGCTGCCACTATTTGTTTACAAGCCTTTCTGCATCACCTGACTTGGCTTCTCAGAGAAATCCACATTTTGCTGATTTCTATGCTACTGGCACGGGTACTAGTTCCTGGTGTGGGGGCAAAAGGGCCGTTCTCCCAGGCAGGAAACTGTCCTGTTAACCACCCAGGACTTCACGGGCCTGTTTGGTTATGAAAGAGGGCCCTGTTGACATAGCCTGAGTGGTGGGAGCTGGAGCTGGCCTGAGAATGGACAAAGAAACCTGTAACTTACCCTCTGTAAAAAGTGGACAGGAAAAAAGGAAAGCAGAGACAATCCCGGAAAGGGCAAATGTACAGAGAAACTTGAAGGACAGCAAAGGTCAGTGGCAGGGGGTGGGGACCTCAGAAGCAAGGTCAGCAGGGGGAGGGGACCTCCCTGGGTTGAGGGTACTTAAGGAGCATTTTAAAAACAAAGATGCTGAATTCAGTCACTTGCTGTGCTTAGTGAAATGACATCATGCTTTCTCACCCTCAAAACCATTTCCCCTAAACTACCTTTCCCCCACAAGTTTCCAACTTTAAATATATCACACAAATCCCTAAGTGCTATTATCTATTCATGTATTTAACAAATATTTATTGAGTACCTACTATGTGCCATGCAATGTTCTAGATATGAGGCACATGGTAGTTCATATTCTAGTTTGTTGATGGACACAATGTCTTTATTTTATTGCTTTGTATGTGGTGCTGAGGATCGAACCCAGGGCCTCATGCATGCGAGGCAAGCGCTCTACCGCTGAGCCACAATCCCAGCCCCCATATTCTAGTTTGTAAGAGGAAGAACAACAGACAAGATAAATACATAATATGTATTACATTTAGTTATAATTGTTGAGGGAAATTGAATCCAGAAATTAGCAAATGAAATGCCAGGGTGGATTGTGAAAGATTATATAAGGTAGCAAGAAAAGGGCTCACCTGCCAAGGTGACTTCTGGATGCAGTGGAGACCAGCAAGGAGGGAGGAGACAGTATACTTGGCTGCAGGGAGGCAGTGGAATTTAAGCAGGTTTGTTTTGCCAGATGACCAAAACAAGAAAGAGAGTAGAATTTTCTGTGAAAAACTATCAAGAATAATGTCCAACACTCCTACACCTATCACAGCTTCAGAACCAGCACATTGTCACTGGAGCCGAAGTCCCCTGTTTTGTCCTAAAGTCTATAGTAAAGTTCATTTATATCAATGGAAGTTGGACAAGAAGCCCTCCATCCTGCTTTGGTCTATTAATGGAAGAATAGTTGAGGAAATTGAGATGTTGGTATGTTTCAGTCTTCCATAAGCACAGAAAAGCAGGAGGAGCTACCAAGGAAATGGAAGTCCCAGGGAGGTACAGACATCTCGGGAAATTTGGATTTTCCACAGATGGAGATGATATCACTGAGTTTACAATCACAAAGAGAAGAGGCTGGACAGATATTGGCTGAAAAAGATTATGGGGTGCTGAATACATAAGAGAGGTCACAGGTGTCGATTATTTAACCACATAAGATACGTAAGTATTATTTTTTTTAATTAGAGCATTATAGTTATACATAGTAGTTGGGTTCATTTTTTTTCTTTTTTCTTTTTTGGTACTGGAGATTAAACTCGGGGATCCTCCACCAGTAAGCCACCCCCAGCCCTATTTTGTGTTTTATGTAGAGACAGGGTCTCACTGAGTTGCTTAGGGCCTCGCTGTTGCTGAGGCTGGCTTTGAACTCGTGATTCTCCTGTCTCAGCCTCCCAAAGTGCAGGGATTACGGGCGTGTGCCACAGCGCCCGGCGTTGGGTTCATTTTGACACCATCTTACATGCATGGAGTTTTATTTTCTCCTTTTCAGTCTCCCATGCGCTCCCTCTGCCCTTTTCCTCCTTCCTCCCTCCCTCCATTCTCCTTCCTCTACTAATCTTTCTTTCGTTTATTTATTTTTGATTGGTGTTTTATACATACACATGAAGGTGGAATTCACTGTGGTATATTTACATATGCACATAGCATGATTTTGTTAAATTCATTCTGCATTTCCTTCCTTTTCCATCCCTCCTCCCTCCCTCTCAGTTTCCTTCTTCTACTTCACCAATCTTCTCTAAAACTTTATGATATTCGCTTACCCATTCCCCTTAGTTTGCACTAGCTTCTGCATATGAGAGGGAACATTCCGCCCTTGGTTTTCTTAAACTGGCTTATTTCACTTAGCATGATGTTCTCCATTTCCATCCATTTACCAGCAAATGCCATAATTTCATTCTTCTTTATGGCTGAGTAACACTCCATTGTGTATAAGATATATAACTATTAATTAAGCAATCAAAGATGATGAAAAATAAAACCGGGAAAATGTTAAGAAAAACAGAGTGGTTCATGTCACTGAAAACAGACTATGGAGAGAGATAAGCCGATAAATACAAACGATGACAGCTAGAGCGATGTTATATAAAATAAATAAGCAAATGAAAGCTATGGCTCTGGAAAAACAAACACTTGGATATTTTAGACATTTTGATGATGGAATGAATTTTTCTTCTTGTCCAGATGACTCATATCAAATAAATAGAATCTCAGAAGCAGACTAGAAAGCCAAATAACCAGAAAAATAACCAGAGTCTTTAGGATTGGCAATGGGGACAAGTAATCCAGCATAGTATTGTAAGTAGGAAAGACACAAAGAGCCGAATAATGCAGGAGCCGGAAAGCAGAGTGGGTGGAAAAGGCAGACAGGATGGAAATAATAGGTCAGAGGACAGAGATTTCTTTCCATGCCATTTTATTGTAGATTGGAAGATGAGAGAATCTGCACAGTGGTAACATCTGTTTTGCAGAAACACGAAAGGATATGAGAATGCAGTTTTTATTAATTCTGAATTTTAGAACCCAAATGCAAGTAGACCAACATAAGATAATTTAGAATGTGAAGTTTTGAACTTCAGGCCACTAGATTTCTAAATGTCAAGTGTCAGATATCTTTGGGAAGCCCTCTGAGATGATTAAGTTTTCATGTTTTGCTAATATTTGCTTTGCTTTGCTTTTTTTTCCTTAATATTAAAAATGTTTTGTTGTCATTGCTAAAATACGGTTTGGTTGTTCCAGTTGGATCAACATAGCAGGCTTGCTTCACTGTTAGTTTTGGAAGATAAACTACAGAAAGAACAACAAAAGCACATCGTAATTAGTTTTCTTAGGATAGAGATGGAATCAGTATCATATCCTAATATAAAATGCAGTATTTTTACCTGACATCCTTTCAAATATTCAGTTGACCTCTTAAAAGGGGTTTTGGCTATTAGGACAAATTCAAAATAATCAGATATGTAAGATGGTGCAGATGTTCTTCCGCTGGGCTTGGGCAGCCAGGGCTCAGCACTGTGGGCTGTACCATGGACATTCCAGTGTTGGTATGCCGCAGGCTCAGGTGTTTCCAAAATGTCCTTGCTCTGAGACTTTATGTATTTTAATGGAGGAATGTGATTATTATAAGCAGTGCCACATGTTTTCTCCCTCGATCATGCTCAGTCTTGTTTGTAGATGCTTTCTGTCCAAGGAAATAGTAATGTCCAATATAATGCTTAACTTTAAGGCCTCCAAACTTTATTCTTGTGTCTCTAAAAAATAGTTAGGTCCCATCACAGACTATGGAAATCAAGGATGCTTTATGAATACATTTTTTCTTGAAAAACTAATTATCTTTACTAATGAGTTCAATTACTGAAACCAAAAATAAACTGCTAAATGGTATATTGATAAGTTTCACAATTTATAGCTTCCCTGAAAAAAGGGAAGGAGATCAAAAAAAAATTTGCCATCATGTGGCAATAATACATTAAGCATTATTTTTTGTTTGATATCAGATTTTTTTTTTTTTTTTTTGAATATCAGATTTTTCTATAGCCCCCAAACCTATCAACCACGGCTATTGGAACAAATACCCCAATAAAAGAGGACAGTAGTCAAGAAAACATGATTAAAATCAAGATGAGCTCTTGCAAATGCTTAAAACTAGCAAATTTGCCTCCATGCTGAGCATATACTTCTACCCGGTGAGTGACATGCTTACAAATTGCCTGTTCAGCACAGGAGCAAGGTGGTTCAAGTTCATGTAGATAAGTAAGGTCACTACCTATCTACAGTTACTAGATGAGAATCACACTTGGACTCAGGATTATTGGAAAGCACCAAGTACTCTCAGTAAGTCTAACTTCTGCATAATTGAAATTTACTACTAAAGAGCCCCAACTGTGATCACCTGTCATTGTATCATATTCTCTGTCTTTTTAAATTGTCCACAGTGATATAATTTTCCTGTTCTATACACTTACAGACACTGTGAACAATTTCATGCTATTGTGGACTCCTGATGGATAACTGATGCTTAATAAATATTTGCTGAACAACGCTAGTGCATGTATAGAAATATTTGAATTGATATCACTAGATCATAGGATGGCACATTGTTTCAACTGTTAAAATATGCTTTTTTTTTTTTTTTTTGGAGGAAGACTTCTTTTGTGGCTTTATACGTTCTCCCTTCCCTTTTTTCTACTCTTGGTTTTCTGGCTGTAATTATCTATACTTCCGTACCTCGGTTTCATATATGCTACCCGATTAAGAAATTAGGCAATTTGGGCTGGGGCTATGGTTCTGAGGCAGAGCTCTTACCTAACATGTGCAAGTACCAGTATTCAACCCCACCAAACCACAAAAAATAAAAATAGGCAACCAAAGTTCAATATAATTGTTTATGAATTCAGAATAGAGAGACTCTGGGTAAGTGAAGTTCAGGAGTATTTATAGTATTTTTCTGGTCTTTGTTGCTCTTCTCAGTGTTTGAAATTGTTAGGTAAGTAAGAGAGATGTTTATATAATAAGCAAACGTTACAATAATATACATGCACTAATATTTTAAATGTCCCCGGGCTTTAAAAAATTAATTGTAGCAAACATGAACCTTACCTTTTCAGTCTTTTTAAGTGTACAGTTCAGTAGCATTTAGTACATTCCCGTTGTGCAAGTAATCTCCAGAATCAAATAATCTTTCATCTTGCAAAACTGAAACTCCATACTCATTAGATAATAGCTCCCCTACTCCCCTCCCGCTTAGCCTCTGGCCACCACCATTCTCCTTTCTGTCTTTATAAATTTGACTAGATTACTTACCACATACACACAGAATCATACAGTATTTGCCTTCTGTGGCTGGCTTGTTTCATTAGCATAATGTTCTCAAGGTTGCAGCATGTCAAACTTTCTTATTTGTTTTCTTAAAATTAAATTTCAAAAGAGTACTATAAATATCTATCATTGAAAGCTAAGGTCATAATATGCATTCCTGCGAAAACTGAGGGACCGTATTTATCACCTAAAACAAACACGATTTCCTAGGGGGCTGGCTACAATCACTAGGGCATATCCCTCCAGTGGAATAGTAAGGTGATACAAGAAAGAGGAGACAGATCTTGGTGCATTGAGTTTCCTCCACTTTATGCATCATAAAATGAAGAAAGTAAACTGCTAAGCAGTGTGAACCACGTTTTTGCATATTATATATGCACATATGGATGGAAATTCTCAAAGTATATTTACAGAGTGGTTAAAATGCTAAATGCTTTAAAATGATATAGTTATCTCTAGGGATGGGATTATGGTGAGTTTCAGATTTGACTTTATATTTTCCTGACTTGTCTTAAAATTTCTGAGTGTATGTTAATTCATAATCAGGAACAAACATAACTTTTTCATTTTTTATAAAGGAAAAGATAACGATGGTGTTGGAGTGGTAGACTGTGAACCTGTCCACAAAAATGAGGTCAAAGTGCATTGCCGAGAAAAGCCTATGTTTTACGTTTATGTCTCATTTCTCACTTACACTCTGAGCCAATTAAACAAACCAAAAAATATCCAATATAAATTTCAGACATTCAAGAATGAGTGAGTCCAAAAACAAATATTTCCAGGTACACTTTTCATTTTTGTGGTAGTCCATAGGTAAGGGTGTGATAAGAAAGCTCTTAAGCCAGACACCCAGACGAGAGTCCTGGGCATTTGCAAGAAGGCCCTTCAGAACATGGAACACAGGATAAGTGAGAGGGAGGCCAATGGTGCCTAGATGACCACATTTCAAAGGTCTGGGTGGCAATTCTCAAGTTCTACACACACACACCTCTGAAATGTTTTTCACTTTACACAGCCAATGTCTAGAATTCATAATGAGTAGGTATTTGAAGAATGGAAAGCCAGTGGTATGCCCAGAGATAGAATTAGGACTGTGAAGAATTTTCATAGGCTCTCCTTAAGGGATAAGTAAGAAAAAAAAAAAAAAAAAGGAAAAAGACACAATTGCCATACTTCTTAGTGACTTGCATTTATATCAAGAAACAGGAATGATCATGATGCTGAGCTTTCATGAAAACACAACTTCCTTGGAACTGTCTGTAGAGAAATGACACATGTCTAATTCAAAGAAGATACAAATGACAAAATCCACATCAAAGAAGACTTCTTCAATAGAATACTGAAGTATTAACAGAAGGTCTGATATGCTCACAGTTACATATACTTGGTTCAAAGAAGCTCTAAGAATAGTTCAACCAAACTTTCTAATATTTAAATGCAGAAACAGAATAATAGTTATTCATAATCCTGTTTTCTAAGCATTCCTGTATGTGGGACTGTACACGGATACTGTTTTACCAAACTGAGAATTCTCACGGCAATTACCATTCATAGTTTTGTAATATGGTACCAAAAAGTCCCTAAGGCTCACAGACTTCTTAATGCGTGAAAGATGAAAGAGACCATATTCCCAATTTACTTGAGTGTCTTCAGAACTGAGTTCAAATGCATTCAGTACACAGTTTCTTTCTAGGAACAGTTTCAATTCGCAATTATAATCAATTATTATATTGGAGTTACAACTGTGTTTTCATATGCCTTTCATCATCAAAATACTGATTTAAGAATTTACATCTCTAATATGTGGTTTAGAGCAGGGCTTATGAACTACAACCTATAATGGAAATTTCATCCACAACCTGTTTTTACATGGCCCTTCAGCTAAGACTGGATTCACATCTTTAGATTATCATGTGTCAATCCATAATAATAAAAAAAGAGAGCCTTTCTAGGAATAGTTGTTGTGGGAATTGAAGACATTGCCTCTTGGCCCACAAGACCCCATATATTTCTGATCTGACTCTCCAGAAAAAGTTTGTTAACTCCTATTATTGACTAGAAAGAATTGGAACTGGACCGAGAGTTGTTTTTCATACCGTGTGACCTTAGGCTGATCACAGAAGAACATGGGTTGGTACCTTGGGCTGTGTGACCTTGACCTGTGAGTCTCTACCTTCATATACATGGCTTATTTTTTTTATTAGAGCTTTATAATTATATGTAGTCTTTGGGTTTATTTTGACAAAATCATACATACAAGGAAATTGCTTTCAATCCCTATTCCCTCCCCCTATTCTCCCTCCTCTACTAAACTTCCTTTCTTCTACATAAACATAAAGGAAAAATTCCCCGTGGTTGGTAACTTTACATATGAATAGAACAAGATTCTGTTAAATTCATTCTATATCTTCTCCCTTCCTTCCGCCCTCCCTCTTCTTCTTCTGCTCCACTGATCTTCCCTGTGTAGTTGTGATACATGATTCCCTCACCAACTGCCTTCTTTCCATTATTTTGCTTTAGTTTCCACATAGGAGAGAAAACATTCAACCCTTGATATTCTGAGTCTGGCTTATTTCTCTTAGCATGATTGTCTGTCCTTCCATCCCTTTATTGATAAATGCCATTATTTCATTCTTCCTTATGGCTGAGTAAAATTCCATTATACATGCATGGAAATCAATTTCAGTTCAGGATTCCCCCCATTTTTCCTCCCAATCACCTCCCCTCTCTCATCCTCTTTCCTCTACTAGACTACCTTTCATTTGTCTGTTAATTTATATTTGATTGGTTCTTTATCTCATCCTATTCTTCCCTCCCCCTTTCCTTTATTTTATTCTAGCTTTCACATGTGAGAGAAAACATGGGACCTTTCAGTTTCTGAGCTTGGCTTATTTCACTTAGCATGATATTTATTCTCCAGTTCCATCAGTTTACTGGCAAATGACATGTTCTTTTTTTATGGCTGAGTAGAATTCCATTGTGTATGTAACAATTTCTTAATCCATTCATCTATTGATGGGCATCTGGATTGATTCCATAATTTAGCTATACACATGCCTCTTTTAATTGAATTCTAGGTTGGGTTTTAGCCCATACTTCAGCCATTTAAGAAATCCTAAGAGACCTAACTTTCACTGCACTCAAAGTCCAGCACTATGACCTTAATTTGCTTTGGAGGAAGTCAAGTTGGGTCAGGATAAAAGGAAGTAATTATGGTGTTTACAAGTTTTTAAATGTCAAACCAGAAAGTTTGACCAAAATAGTTTGTTTATGAATGGCCAAAGCTACTCTGATCAAGGCAAGAACCATGCCTAGTGCAAGGGTCTCGAGTTTTGCTTTAAACCCAGCTTGTAGTTTCCAACCAGACAATCAAGGCAGGGATGCATCATCACTTTGAAACTTTGAAACCCCTCAACTACTTTCATTAAATCATGGGTGCTCATCTTATGCTATAGCCTCAGAGTGAGACTGAGGATATTCTTTTAGCAGTAAAACAAGAGCAATCTGCATTAAGGATGACTGAGAGACAGGTAAAGTGTGAAGCACCATTCTGAAATAAGCGTAATTAATGAGCCAGGCTGGGGTCTGCCCTTCTAGATGGGAAGGCTTACTATACAAACTACAGTAATCAGCACAGCATGGTGTTGGTGGAGAAATGGACAAACAGGCTGAAAGAGCAGCACAGATAATGTAGCAATAGATCCGTCCTATATGGAAGCCTCACAGACATTAGATCCAGCTCTTTAGGTCCCTGGGGAGAAGAGAGACTTTCAGACAATGGGTTGGGCCCATTGGTCATTCATATGGGCAAAGTCTCCCCACTTTGGAACTGAGAGAAAGTCAATGCCAAGTGGACTTCAGTACAACACTTAAACACTGAGAAGGACATTTCTAGGGTATCTTTATTCCCTCAAGGTAGGGAAGGGTGCCAAAACACAAACTATAGAGAAGTTTGACAAATTTTACTATATTAAAATAAAACATTTTGCTTCTCAAAAGATATCAAAAGGGGGATGGAGAGATAAGTCCCAAACTTATCTCTTATATTTACCTATCTCTTATATTTGCTACATGTATACTCTACAAAGGATTTGCATCCAAGGAATCAACAAGAAAAAGGCATGTGGACATGGGGAAAAGATGTGACCAGTTTTTTTACAGAAGATGCAACATAAATAATTCATCAACATATAAAAATTGTTCAATGTCTTGCATAATTAGTAAAATGACATGTTTCATCCAAATTCATGTATGAATTCACAGGCACCATTTCTGCAAAAATTTAACGTGGGCTCCGGATTGGCAAAAATCAAGTCTGAAAGGCCAAAGTTTGGTGAAGACTAGGAGAAGCTGGACATGTATCCTACAGGTGAGACTAAACTGCTTCCAACATGAAGCATTTCCTAATTGAGAAAAAATGTGTATATTCCCTACCGCCTAGCAGTTCCACACCTGGTATATTCTGTAAAGAACTCCTGATATGTGTGGACTGGGACAAATACACGAACATTCCCAGTGGTATTGTTTGTAATAGTAAAATTTGGAATACCCTACATTTGATTCAGTGGTAGAATGAAAAAATAAATCTCATTTTATTGATTAGAATGGAATTTGGCATAGAAGTGAAAATGAACAGGTGACTTCTTTAGAATGAAAAAAGGAAGCATATACAGTATGATCCTATTAAGTAGTATTTGAAAATAGACAAAACTATACATAGCGTGTGACTATTAAGAAATTAATTAAGGGGCTGGGGCTGTGGCTCAGTGGTAGAGCGCTTGCCTCGCATGCGTGAGTCACTGGGTTCGATCCTCAGCATCACATACAAATAAATAAATAAAATAAAGATATTGCATTCATCTACAACTAAAAAAATATTAAAAAAAAAGAAAGAAATTAATTAAGCCAGGCGCGGTGGCGCAAGCCTGTAACCCCAGCACTTAGGGAGGCTGAGACAGGAGAATTGCGAGTTCAAAGCCAGCCTCAGCAATGGCGAGGCACTAAGCAACTCAGTGAGACCCTGTCTCTACATAAAACACAAAATAGGGCTGGGGATGTGGCTCAGTGGGTCGAGTATCCCTGAGTTCAATTCTCGGTGCCAAAAAAAAAAAAAAAGAAATTAATTAACACAAAATTCCAGATTGCATTTGCTAGTGGGGAGGCCATGGAAAGGGAACATACTTGGCAGATTACACTGGAGTTTCAAATGTACTGGTATGTGCGCATTTGTGTGTGCACATCTGGGTGCTTATTCTTTACACTGTGAGTATAATGCATACATCCTTTCTTATGTACATTGCACTTTACACTGTGGAGCAGCTTCACAATGCTTGCAGTAGAAGCCTATAAAGACACTTTCAGAGTCACTGCCCATTTCTGCAACAACAGTTCACATCAGTTGGTTTGGCTCAGGAAGTACCAAAGGTAGCTAAGCTAACAGAGTTTTTCCTAGGTGCCCGGCACTGTATTAAGCACTTATAGTAATTCATTAGATCCCTACCACAAACTTTAGAGTATGTAGTATTATTTTTTCCCAATTTACAGACAAGAAAATTGAGGCAAAAGAGATTAAATCACTTGCCCAGCATCCTCGTCACCCAGTTTCATTCCATCAGGCATTTGAAGGTTGGTCAGCGCAAACTCATATAAAAGGGTAACTTGCAGTGCAAGGGAAGGGGTTGCGTCACTTAATGTCCTAACTGGGAGGAAGTGGAGTTCACAGAACATCAGATCACAGAGGATTCACAGAAGAATGGAGCTGGGCTAGAAAGAGCACAGGATTCTCAATACGGGACTTTGCGGAAGATGCAGCAGACAGCAGGAGCCATAACCAAAGGTGGAGGTGGAAGGGAGAGGTAACAGGTGCGGGGCTTCGGGCCATGCACCTGTCAGATGGAGGGAGGAAAAGGGAAGTAGGAGATGGTTGGCTGGAAAAGTGGAGGCCTAGGGTCTGCATCAGGCCATCCTGACACAGTGGGACACAATGAAGACCAGCATCCTTGACAAAGTCCCCCGGGACTTCCAAGGACCCCAGCATGTAACAGGTTTTAGCATTGTGCTGGTTACATCTGACCATGGATGGCAGAACTGCTTTATCTCCGATCATATTTTGTATTATTTATAAACAGCTGGCTAGGGGGAACAAGTGAAAGGCAAGAGAGGACAAGAGAGGGCTGGGGTGCAGGGAACAAACCTCTGGGGCTGTTCCTCAGGCTCTGGCTTGGGGTATGGGGTAGGGCCTCTCCTTTATAGTCTTGCTCTTCCTAGCCTAGGACTCAGGCTTCCTTCCCACTGAGTTATATCACAAATCCCTCCTCTTCCAGGGTGTCTTGCTGGATTTCCTTATAACCACAGAAGTGGTCACCCATTATAGGTGCAGCACATGGGCTTTGTGGTGGTTAGAAAGTTGGGTTTGAATTTGCGCTGCACTACTTTCTAGCTGAGCCAACTACCAAGCCTGCAAATTTCAGCTTCTTCATCCAGAAAATGAAATAACGATAAAGAATATCTCTTTAGAGGTTGGTGTGAGGCTAACCTTTTCCATGAGTTAATGTATCAAAATGCATACTAGGTGTGTAAAAGCCAGCGATCCTCATCATTATTATTACCTTGTTGTTTAGTCAGCTTTCCATTCTTGTAACAGAATACTTGAGATAATCAACTTAAAAATGGGAAAGGTTTATTTTGGCTTACAGCTCTGTAGATTTTAGCCCATGGTCAGTTGGCCCCACTGCTTTTGATGGCAGGGATGTGTGGTAGAGCAAGCTGCTCACCTCATCGTGGCCAGGAAGCAAAGACAGAAGAAGAGAATCCCAATGTCTCCTTCAAAGGCACGCCCCCAGGACTCCCTACTAGGCCCCACCTCTTAAAAGTTTCCACCACGTTCCAACAGTACCAAGCTGGGGATGAAGCCTTGAATACAGAACATCTGAGATGGAAACTATAGCACCTGTGACCAAATCCCAAGTTGCCCAAATCTTAATGTGTATTCAAATCCCTAGGGATTTTGCTAAAATGCAGATTCTGAGTTCACAGGTCTAGGGAGGGTCCTAAGAGTGTGCACTTGGTAAAAGAGGTTCCAGGTGAAACAGGTTCCCAGGTGTGATTTCGTGGCTGTTACTTTGAGTAGAAGGATGTAGCCAGCTCCTCCTGCTCCCTGATGTCCTTGCCTTTACTCACTTGAGTTGTTCACCTGGCTGTCTTCCTGAAGCTCTGGTGGCCTATCAGGATCTCACTCTTTCTTCAGAACCAGTGTCTAAGATGATTTTTCAAGTTTTCTGAAACCTGGATCACAGAGTGTTATCACCTGGGGAACTCTGCCACCTCAGTGCTGAGGACTGGACCCTGGGCCTCAGGCCTGCTGGGCAAGCCTCTTCACCTGAGCGGCACCTCAGCCTCACACCTGGAGGAACTTAAAAAAAAAAAAATAGTGTCTGGAGACTGCATGCAGCCCTCAGTGCTTCTGCAGCTTCGCAATCGATTTCCATAGTAGAGCTGGGTGAGGACCATTAACCTGAAGCTTTGGCCAATCTTCTCTGACCCCCCCAATAAAATGCGTTGACTTGCCAAAACCCTTCTCATATGACATTTGGCACTTTGCTGTTTTATTTTTTATTTTTATTTTTTGGTACTGGGGATTGAACTCAGGGGTTCTCGACCACTGAGCCACATCCCCAGCCCTATTTTGTGTTTTATGTAGAGACAGGGTCTCACTGAGTTGCTTAGCACCTCGCCATTGCTGAGGCTGGCTTGGAACTCGTGATTCTCCTGTCTCAGCCTCCCTAAGTGCTGGGATTACAGGCTTGAGCCACCACGCCTGGCTACTTTGCTGTTTTAATTAGTGACATAGATCCTTGTCTTTTTATACCTAAGAAAATGAATGTACCTTGAAAGTAGAGGCTGGATCTTAGAGTTCAAAGCCAGCAAGAGTGAGGCACTAAACAACTCAGTGAGACCCTATCTCTAAATAAAATACAAAACAGGGCTGGGGATGTGGCTCAGTGGTTGAGTGCCTCTGAGTTCAATCCTCGGTACCAAAAAAAAAAAAAGATACTTGTTGAATTAGGTTGTATATCCACATGAGTTTCAAGCATTTTGGGAAGGAATATAATATTCTCATTGATAAGTATTTTTGAAGTAATTTACTTGCTTTAGATCAACTTTAATTTTAATAGCAACAATTTTAGCAATAAACATATGTTGTCAAGAAAATGTACATAGACCTGGGATTATTTACAACTATAGAAACAATATCCAATATAAATATATCAATTCTATAACCACGGAATGAAATAAAAGCACTGTATGTCCCAAAACATTAAAAACAAATTCTCCTGTGTCATAGGAAATATCATGTTTTTGCTTTGCAGATATCATCAATCTGTAATAATAAACTTTTGTTATAGATTATTTTATTTTATTTATTTATTTTGGTGATGCTGGAGATTGAATCTGGCGGGATTCTACCACTGAGTTATAGCCCCAGCTCCACCCCACCCCCCGTCCACTGCTGCTGGCTGCTTTCCTTTTATTTTTTAATAAAAATTTGAGACAGGGTCTTGTTAAGTTACCAAGGGTGGCCTCAAACTTGTTATACTCCTGTCTCAGTCTCCAGGTGGCTAGTATAACAGACAAGCACCACTGTACCTGGAAAAATTAATTTTTTAATTGACAAAATTGTATACGACATGATGTTTTTTAAAAATACGTATGTGTTATAGAGTGCCTAAATAACTTACGTATAACCTCACATATCATTTTTGGGTAACTTTTATCTTTCACGTATAGATAAGATGACTTAAAACTGAAATAAAAGAAAGCTTATCAATCCTTCATATTTCAAGATAGCATATGGAAGTATATTCTTTTTGTAAATTTACCAAATTTACATTTCTGTCTAAAGGAAACTGTTCTATATTTGGAATATAATTGAGCATTTCCATTATTTTCACTTTTCACATCTTAGAAGATTAACCAGAAGGACATATGAATCCCATTTTCCACTTCTGCTCTTGCACCGTATGCATCTGCATGCACTGGGTACGTTCATGCATATGGCCAGTCATTAGTCAAGTATGTTGGAAATGTTAAAAACTTGCCTGATTTTGGAGATTGTGGTTACTTGTGCATGCACATTCACAAATGCACTTGGCACAATGAGTATTGTTCCTGAGGATCCAGACCCAGTGTGGGAACATCTTAGGTCTTCCTGACAAAACAGGAGAGCTATACATGAACAGCTTAAGAGAAAGCATGGCTGAGGTAAATCTGGGGATAGAATTAGAAAATCCCTGGCTGCTTGGTCCTGTGTCCAGAGAGGCCATTGTTGGGTAACAGGATTAAGCTAAGAAAGAGGCATTGAGAAAGAAAATACCAACAAGGAATTCTGTTAGGAATTCTGTCTTCAGAAACTCGAAGACTGTATTTTGAGACATCATTTGCATAGGTCCTGTAGACATGCTGGAGTCTAAACCTAAGTATCACCAAAAGGATCAATTAATGCTGTGAGAGTCCCAGGCAGTATTCTAGTAAAGGAGAAGTGGAAAGGGTAAAGGGAGAAGGAAAAAAGCAAGTAAGAACTTCAGATGAACAGAGAGAAAAAGATGGAAGGAAGAGAAGAGCAGTAGAGGTGGCCCTAGGTGGGACAAGACTGGCATTGCCTGGTAGGAACTGTCCTAAATACACTGTTGCTAATAACTCATTTAATCCACGGCAGCACATTAGAGGTGAAGAAACCGAGAGACCAATTTCCCAAAGTCACTCCCCTGGTAAATGAAGGAACTTGGTTTCCTGGATTGGAATCCAGGTAGTTTAGGTCTGCTGGGAGCTGTGGGAGTGCCATCCATGTCAGTGCCGAGAATGCAATCTAAGCCCCAGGCTGCCAAGGGGCTCATCCTTTTTACTGTTGCACTGCTAGGTTCTATTTATTTCTATTTACATCCCAGAGTGAACATTAGACAAAGTTCCTGCTCTCAAGAGACTTGTATTCTAGGAGAATGTATGTCTTTGATATGTGGTAAATAAGTGTGGAACATTGTTGCTGGAAATAAAATAAACTATGAGATAAAATGGGGCTTTGCTCCTATGGTATGTGCCTTAAGAGAAAAAAGGAAAAAAAAATCATACCAGTGTCTACAGGTAGCAAACTTGGGTGCCAAAGAAATACAGTCCTCACTAATGAAGTTAGGGCTTCAACGAACATATAACTTCGGAAATGGCATCATTTGATTGAGAGGACAATAAAACATGAAAAATGGCATGGAAATATCCACAAGGAAATGTGAACAAGTACAGATTACATCGTTCTGTGAACACAGATGAACTGCATACTACAGGCGAGCTAGAACTTGTGATGCTTGTATTGACACCTTAAAATGTTCCTTTTTTTTTTTTTTTTCAGTACTGGGAATTGAACCTAGGGTGGTGCACATGCTAAGCAAGAGCTCTGCGCCACTGAGCCCAGATTCCAGCCCTCCTGCCATGTTATGATACATTTGAAGCAGAATTTTCCAATGGAACTTTGTTAGTACATAATACCAAAAATGGCAATGCTGGAAAAATGCTGCACCTGGATTTCCATGTTGCTAACCAGCCTTGAAATCAACCTGCTAAAAGGAGTTTGTGCACTGGAAACATCACTTGAAGTCCTTTTGCCAGCACTCAGGTTAATGGTTAAAGGTTGGCATTTAAAGTGTACTGTAGTTTCCATTTGGTACTTTAGCTAATAATACTTCATTCCAGTGTCAGAGGAATATTTCAAAACAATGACAATCTAGACCAATGCATCTGGGATCAGGAGGTGCTTCAGATACAATAAATATAGCCATCCATTTCTGATATACAAGAGTCATTCCCTTCAATAGGAGAAACACATACAATTGCAATGCTTCAGACCCACAGATGATTTTAAATCTCTCCTTCCATTCCTCTCTGTTTTACAGCTGAAAAGGATTTAGTAGTTTCTGATCAGTGTCTGCAGTAACAGCAGGTACTTCTCAGATTTTAGAATGAACTATTTGTTTCTCTAAACACACGACCTCACACCTTGGATTTCACAGTCTATTGATATCAAGGTCAAATGGAAAGGAATACCCTGCTTCCATTCTTTAGATGCCTGCAGACTTGAACTAAAACCATTGACTGAGAGGACAAACCAAAACACAATGCTAACTCTGGGATCTGACAAATTTGCCTTTTCAACTCAAAGGATTTTGGATGCTTTTGGATTTTGCTTTTTGATCCTACTTAACTATGTCAACTCCAATTAAGCTAATGCAAAATTTTACCAACAGAAGATTTTGTTTTCTTCCTCAGTGGAAAAGTTTCATGTCCTAAAACTATTCATTAATTTATAAATAGGAGCATTTTTCTCACAGAAAATATTCTCTTCCTCTTTGCATGGATGCTAAGTAAATATTGCTCAACTTTTACTTTCTTCATTTTCTTTCTTCTTAGGAGGGTTGATTATCTCTAAAAAAAGATTTATTGAAATAACGTCTTAATCTGATTAAAACAAATGTATTTGTAAAAGTAAAACTTGTTTTTGTTTTTTTTTCAGGTACTAAGGATTGAAACCAGGGCACTCTTCTACTGAGCTATATCCCCAGTTGTTCTTATTTTTTATCTTGAGACAAGTTACCCAGGCTGGTCTCTAACTTGCTATCCTTCTGCCTCAGCCTCCTGAGTACCTGGGAACTGAGGCCTTAGCCATCATACCAGGTTAAGTCAAACTACTTTTAAAGATGTTCTATACATTTCATTATTTTTACATTAAAATTAAATGTGAAAAATATAATTTCTAAACTAATATCAAGTACATTAAGAATAATTCTTTGAAATTTTTGAATATTTGAGTGTTTTCATAATAATGTTTTAGGGGGAAAAATGCAAAGCAAAACCAAACAATAATAAACAGAGAGTTAGGGAGATTTGACCTTTGTGATTGAACACTGCACCGTAACCTTTACTGTGAATTGACATCATTGACTGGTAATGGAGACAATTTTATAGGTACAAATCACAGAGAAATAAAATGCCTGTTTTTGGAGTCTGCACATAAACTTCTAAAATTTACAGTTGAGACCTACTTACGCTGCTGAAGAATCAGCTATGAATGGTTTTGTGAGACTGAGTGGTTTTTTGAGTCCTAGTCCCAACACATCTAGCTGTGTCCACAAGCACCTTTCTTATTTTCTAAAATAGGGAGACTGATAAATCTACATGCACTCTTTAAACACCAACAGAGTGCCACAGGTGTATTTGGGACTAGGAAAAACTCTGATGGTGCATTGAAGGAGCTAACAGTACAGAACAGAGGTGAAATGAGGACCAGTGATTAAAAATCTGGGCTTGAAAATCTGTGTAGAACCAACATTTAATGGGACAGCAGAGTGAGTGCTTTGGGCAACTAGCATCCAAAAAAAAAAAAAGCAACTGTGGGTTTAAAAAATAGTAATAAAGCCTTGGTTTAGAACTGTATGTGCATATACATGTCTTTGTTTCTGCTCTTTCTCTTCAATCCACACTCAGATCACAAGAAGAAATACCTTCAGGGGCTGAGGGGAAAGCCAGCCACTGACTGCCAGCATTTAGCTGTGCATACCTGGAAAAGGCTTCCTTCTCTCTGGTCCTCAGCTTTCTTAGATTGGACAAGATTAATTTTATGGTTTCTTCCTCTTCTAGTATTCTGTGATTAGCTCAAACTATGCATTTGCCTACACAGCATACTACTTTCAAAGATGTAAATAAACATTTATAAATTAACATATAAAATATAAGAACAAATACATTGCTTAACCTTCCTATTAGAAACTATTGAAGGCATGTCCCATCTTTCAAATTTTTCTAATATTTTAATGTTACGTGCATAAGAATTATCCAGGGAGTTTATTAAAAGCACAGGCCCTTCTGAACTTCCCCTCTCCACAACCTGTCCTCATTCTGACTCAGTAAATCTGGACAGGAGCCAGGGGTAAGAATGTTTAGTCTGAGCTGGTCCCAGGACTCTGAGTAGTTAAGAGGTCCTCTTAGGTGATCCCTGTGGGTCATGGGTGACAGTTCAAGAACTGAAGCAAAGATTAAGCCTGACTCAGGGTCATTTCTCAAACTGAAGACTTGCAGAGATTTCAGGAAAATTTCAAATCAATCTCTTTGGAATGCTTCAGATTAGAGATAAAACCCTGAATCTGTTTGATCCAGTCACAGTTGCAGGCTGAGTTTGCCAAAATGAACTATAACAGGCCATGGATTACTTGGTTGTATTTGAATTTCTAAAAGACTTCTTTTCTAGAATAATTGTGTGCCAGAGGCAAGAATTTCCGGCAGTGAAAAAATTTCCAGGTGGGACCAGTGGTAGAAACAATTCAATCCCTGGGCCAGTAGTGGAGGAGAAATAGACATAGAGATTGGTAACTAACTCTGCTATAAAATACTCAGTTTGCCATTCCACAGGTGAATCCTCCAGAGGAATGTGCAGGCTTTCTAGCCCTAAGCATCTCACTCAGTGGTCCAGCACCAGGCTTACCCCTGTTGACTTACTGCCAATGTGCTTTTCTGTGTGCTGAACTTGAATTTGTCATTCTTTAATTCTGTTTTATGTAACAAATATTCCAGGCCAGGTGTTAGTACTGAAGATATGAAAATGAATGAGAAAAAAGGCCAAAATTCCCGGACCTCAAAGAATTCAGCTGGTATTCTCCTTTGGAAAATTAACAAAGAAACAGAAGAAAATCATTTCTAGACATAGAGAATATTAAAATAACCCTTCAGCTGTGCCGTCTTATTTTGAAGTGTTGTGAACCTTATTTGGGGCCTTCTGTGAACTTTCTTATATTTTTAGAAGCGGGGAAGAGATCCCCTGTTTAAGGTCATCCCTGCTCTGGGCCAACCCGCAGGGATGGGATGATGGGGAGGGGTGGGATGGAGGAAGAAGTCCCAGGCCACCTGCCTGGATTCCTGGAACTGAGCAGGCCACCCCAGTTTCTATACTCTCTAGTCCATCACTTCATGGTCCACACAGTGCACCTAAAATGCAAACCTGTTGATTCCCTGCTCAAAACCTTACACTTACACTAGCTCTCCATCGCCCATTGCCTTCAATACACAATTAAAAATGGTTTTAAATGGCCAGGGGAAAAAGGAAAGACCTTTGATAAAAAGGGGATCTCTCTCCTCATCTACAGGAATTCTTTAAGGTCAGAGTTCATTGTTTTTCCTTGTTGTTTTTGTTTTTCTCTCATTCTTTTTCCATATCTCCAGCACTAGCCTGTGGCCTGGAGTATTTGCTACATAAATGTATTTATTAAAAAAGAATGCATGAGAGGTGGGGAGGAATAGGAAAGACAGTGGAATGAATCTGACATAACTTTCCTATGTTCATATGTGAATATACCACAGTGAATCTTCACGTCATGTACAACTACGAGATTGGGATCCTAATTAGAATAAGATGTACTCCATGTATGTATAACATGTCAAAATACACTCTACTATCATGTATAACTAAAAAGAACAAATAAAAAAATGAATGAATGAATGAGTGAAGAAACTATTAGACAATTGTCTTTAAAAAAGGATGTTTATCTTGTGTTTCATTTGAAGTGATAACCAATGTATTTTCAGCGACACATTCTACTTTATTTGATTCATTTGAAATATAATTTAGTACTGGGATATAGTGGTTTGTGTTCTTCATAAGTGATATATTTAAATTTTAAATAAGCATTGTGATTTTTTTAAAAAAATTGACATTTATGGTTAAGAACCTAATTCTAACCAGACTCCAATGGCCATTCACAAATCCAAGCCCAGTTAAATCTTGATGCAGGAAACACACATCTCGGCTCCAATGGCACTAGTGGTTACAATAAGCTGAAGATAGCTGCCTCTGCGATCACTTACAGAAGATGGCCCACATAGATAGCTAAGGACTGAGTTAAATCTGTTCCAAGAGAAAAATGCAGCAGTTCCTAAAACAACAAACTAACAGCTGGGGCCTCACTTACCTGAGGAAGAGCCAAACAGGGCCCGTATCCCAGGGATTTGGCATTTCAGTTGTTGACTTCCTTATTGACATGCTTTCCACAACTTAGAGAGGATATGGAAAGAATACATTCAGGTGGTCACCTCCCAGAGTTTCTGAGCTGGATTGCTAGGCTAGCCTCCTAATTCCACCACCCACCAATCCTAACTCACCTGTATTTTGTCTCACCTGTCTCTGCTATTTCTTCATTAGTACTAAGAGTGTTCGGGACATTCTAAGTCATACCTGTGAAATGCTTCCTACCACACCCGGCAGATAATAGTTGCCTTAGTAAGTATTAACTATTATGATTATACTCCAATTTTTATTTTTCCAAGGTGTGTGTGTGTGTCTCTGTACGCATATTATGAGAAATGACCATAATTTCCCCCAAATACTTTCTTCTCCTTCATTGTTAGTGCAGAGCTGAAAGCCAGGGCCCTGCACATACTAGGCACATGTTCTACTATTGAGTGGCACCCCAGGCCTTTCCCCCAAATGCTTTCCAGTAACTTTAGGGATAAGCTTATGTTTTCCTCTTTTGACCTAAACATAGTCAATTTCATATATAAAAGTGTTAAACAACTTTGCATTTCTGGAATGGTACTACTTGGTCTTGTGATTTCTTCTTTGAATATACTGAATTTTTATTTTATTGTTTTATTTTGGTAATGCTTTATACAGAACTTTTGCACATATGAAACTAGATTACAATTTTATTTTTCTGTACTATCTTGCTCAACTCCAGAACTGGTTTATGATGCTATGAAAAATAATAAAAATACACACAAAAAATTTGAATGCCTCTTATTTTTATCTGTGATCTATTTTATCTGTGAACTATTTAATAGCCCAAACCTTACCTATTTCTGTAAACGGGGGAAAAATCACTTGTGACAACCTTGTGATAGGAACTTTTCTTAGAGGGTATTTAACAGAGAACTTTCTTACTTCTTCTAAGATTATTGGCTTATTTAGATTTTCTCTCTCTTAATTTTGATAATATATATTCTAATTGAAAACCATTTCAACTCATCCCTATTTTCAAATTCACTAGTGTGGAGAGTGAAAATCATTTTTACTGTCACCTTTATGTGCCATTGTTTCCATATTCTTATTTTGAGTATTAGTGATTTTTCTTAGAATGAGTATTTTTTCTATTTTTGAGTATTTTCCAAATATCTAGCTATTTAGGAATTTCAGTTTTCCTATTTTATTTTGTGCTCCATGTTTTCCTTTCATTTCATCCTTCTGATTTAATTTTTTTATGTTTAATTAAAAACACAAAAACCCTTGTAAGTTGATTGCCCATTATTTTGCTCATTTTAAGAATGAGCTTATAGCTGTGACTGCTAGCCTTCAGTCTTCCCTGCTCCCTGTCCCAGGCTGACTGCAGAGGCCACAGGAAGGAGTCCCATAACTAGGGGATCCAGAATACTCAGGTTCTGTCTAGAGATGAGAGAGGCAGAGAGAGAGCAGAGCAAGGACATGGGCTCTCTTTCCCTGGCTTCCTCCCACTGAAATTGCTGTGAGCTCCTGTGTCCCTCCGCTATGGTCCCTGTGACCCTCAGGGTAGTGACCAACTCAATATCACTCTCTTTCTGGACAGCAGAAGAGGAAACAGAAGACAGCAATTTGACTGTTACCCTAGCTCTGATGGCTTCCCTGAACTTCACCTTTGTAAACAGTCTCTACAGATAAATTCTCTGCTCAAATGATCTGACTTTGAGTATGTCATGTGTTTCTTCTTTTTGTTTTGTTTTGCTTTGGGGTCTTAGAGACCTTCACAGCCCCAATACCAACCCAGGGACTAGGAATCACACTTATTTACATTCACTCCATCATTGGTCCCATAGTGAGCTGAGATACAGTAAAGAGGGTGGATGAGAAAGCTGAGGCCTGAGGTTGGTTTTCATCCTGTCCTTGTCTGGGGAAAATTAAATGAGCATGTTAAAAGTGACAGTGCATGCTAAATCTTGTTTAACATTTCAAAGCCATTATGCACACATGAGAAGTGAAACTAAAAGATAGGGGCGAGAGGTTACAACTAGATACAAGCAGAGCCTTTGAACACAATTCTGTAACTAGGTTTGGACAAGCTGTTCAAGATGAAGTAGGTAATCAGAACCTGGAATTATTCTTTTTGTTTTGTTTTGCTTTGGGGTCTTTGTCTAGGATAAATTTGCTATCTGGTTCAAAAGCATTTTGCATCTGAATGGTATAATATAACTTGTTATGATTTAGATATAAGGTATCTCCCAAGAACTTCTGCTAAAGCAGGAATATTTGGAGGTGAAATGATTAGATTCTGAGAACTGTAAATTTATCAGTGGATTCATCCATCTGATGGATTAATAATTTGAATGGACTACTTAGTGGTAGCTGTAGGCATGTGGTGCATGGTTGGAGGAAGGAGGTCACTGGGGGCATGCCTTAAGGGATTATATCCTGTTCTCCTGACTCCACTTTCTTTTTCTTTGCTTCTGGGCTGCCAGGAGCCAAGGAGCTTTCCTCTGCCACACTCTTCTGCCATGATTCTGTGCTTCATCTCTGACCCAGAGGACTGGAGTGGGCCGACTAAGGACTGAATCTCTAAAACCATAATCCTAAAATAAACTTTTCCTTCTCTAAGCTGTTTTTGTCAGGTATTTTTGTCACAATATTGACAAAAAGAATAACAGACATGAATACTCATGCCCAAAGCACGACTGGCTTTTCATCCTATAACAAGGTAAAAAATAAATACTTGATTTTAGAGTAAATATATTCTTTCCTTTAAAAGGTTTGCTTTAGAAAATGACTAAGTTAACTGTTACCTATTCACAAATAAATTTAAGCAAATACAAATTCTTTCTTTCCTTCAATGATTTTTTTTCACTCTCCATGACTCTCATTAGTACATTTTTAATAAGGGCATTGCCCTTGAAGAAATTGCCAACTTTATTTGAAAGTCTTTGGCTTTGTAAAAGCATTCATAATATTCTAAGTTCTTAACTATTATTAGCATCTCAGAAATTAGTTATGCAAAAAATATTTTCATTTAGTCTTTGCAATGACCAGACCACTAAGGTGATTTCTCCTCAAAGTCACCTGAGAGTTTCTCTGTAGCTGCAAATGGTCAACTTCCACTGAAAAGTTGACCACACTGGATCTTCTTGAAGTTGAAGGTAATAGTGTAAACTTCTAGCTATATCTAAGATGAGTTATGTGGCAGAGCTTGGAATCTGAGCATTTGCTGGCACCTCATCTTCTATGGTGGCCACTTGGCATATTATTTGTATCTTTTTACATGGTGCTCTGCAAATGTGTTTTGTATGGAGCCACTCAACATTTTCATATGGCTGATGCAGAAGGGTTTTGTGAACTGATGTTTAAAACCCTTCTTAGCTGGTATTATTTCCTGCCCCCTCACCACTTTTTTTTCTTTTTGCATTAAGTCTGAGTTCAGAAAATGGGTCTGTTGTACACATCAAGAGTCCAACATTGGCATCTTTGGCACAGGAATTTCATTTTTGTGTATAAAGAATGTAATTCTCAAGCTAGACTAGAGTGTCATATATAAATGTGATCTCAGCGGCATTAGTTAAAATAATAAATTTTAAATACTCTAAATGTCTAAATGATCAAGAAACTCTGAATGTCCTAAGTGTTCAATAAGAGCAAGGTGGTTAAGAAAGCTTGAATGTTAAAAATTGTTTGCAAGACTATAAGCATATCACTATGTGGTCTATTTTTGTAAGAAAAAATACATAGAATTGTGCTTCCACAGCCTTTACATCTGTATTTTAAAATCCTATACATAATAAAAGTAGTAGAATACTAAAAACATTAATGCTGTTGTCTTTAAGTAGTGAAAACATAATTTTTCCTTTCAAATTTTCAGAATTTTGCACATTTTCTTTAATGAACACATATTATGTTTGTCATAGATCATCAAGATATTTTAGATTAACTAATCATACATCTCAACCTCCAATAATACACAAGATCACCCATCTGTCATATATTTCGATCTGAAATAATAAACTTATGCATGTTCCTAAATAATATATAAAACCCATTTGTTTATTTATGTGTATGTTTTAGACTGAAGCATTTCCATTTTAGGGAATTTCCATTCAGGGATATACACAGACTGTTGTGAGAAGTATCATTTTATGTCCATGTTTTGAAAGGACATCAGGATCAACGTCTGCAGAAGAGAATTGGTGTTTGCACAGCCAGCAGGGAAAGCCAGACAGTGTCATGGAGACACAGATCAGGGCAGCAGTAAGGGAGACTCACGGCTCTCCTGAATGTGCCTCTAGCTCTTGAGGAATTCACATGCGCCTTGCATCAGAAATGAAGCTCTATTTCAATATTTCCTAGGTTAGTGAATAATTCCACTATTTATCAGTAAAAAACACAGTTAAAATGCAAGAGGCAAAGGGAGATTTTCTGAATGTAGAAGATATCTCCCCCCTCCTCCCACCCAAATTTGACATCCTTCCTTCTTCCCCTCGGTAAGAGCACATCCATCTCTCTAGCCACTGTGATTGCTTTAGAACGTGTGATTCAAAAAAATGTTTTTTCTAAGGATTTTTGGGAAATGAAACTTCCTGGTTTTGGGGTAGGGATGATTACTGAGAAGGATGGCTTTTCTTCTTAGTAGATATGATACGCACAAAGAAGTATACTGTTGAGGCTGTGGTGGAAAGCAACCTTAGGGTGAAATAGACGTCACGTGAAGAGCTGAGACAGAGAGGACCCTGTCTTTGCTGACATCTTTAGAACAATGGATCCTGGCTCACCTGAAAAACTCACAACCTGTGGATTTTTAAGTTATGGGGGCAAATAAATTCTTTTATTTGCTTATGCCATTTTGAATAGAGAGTTTTAGGTTACTAACAATTACAAGGGTGCATATTGGAATTCTGGGCTTTTTAAAAATTCCTGACTTGATAAGAGGCGTGCGTACGAACATGGTAACATACTAATTTGGAACTGATGTGGGTTTGTCATATGAATGGAACATTAGTCCCTAGGTGAGGGCACTGAATTATATTGATATGAATTATATTATATACTAATATTAATTATATTGATTATATTGATATATTGATATAATCAATCTGCATGTTATACTGATTAAACTGAAAGACCCACTTACTTCCCTACACTCCTCCTTGGTCACTTCCGTCTGTCTCTCCCTTGGCCACCCCTCACCTCTGACTCTCTCTGTCTCCTTGTCTCTTCTGTGACTCAGCTCTGATCCACTCCCCACCCCACCACCAAGCTGCCCTTTCCCAAGCATGAGTCTGATGTTTCCTGCTCTAGACTTTCCACATCCCTCATCCCCCTAAAGATCAAGTTCAAACTCTAAAACGCTAGCCTCCTGGATGGAGCCTGCTGGCCTCCCCAGGCTCCTTTCCCCTTCCTTTCTTTGGCTCTCTGCCTCAGCTACTCTGACTTCTCTCTGGCTGCACAGGAAGCCCCAGCACAGTGCAGGCTGTCTTCTCTCCCTGGAAGATTCTCCCTGCCATTCCTCCCAACTGGATCTCAGTTCTCAGCCCGCACATCAGTTTCTCTGGGTAAGGTTCTCTGCTGCCCCCAGTCCACCACCATGTTTCTCCCCTATCA
This sequence comes from Xerus rutilus, assembly GCA_028644305.1. Taxonomy (NCBI): domain Eukaryota; kingdom Metazoa; phylum Chordata; class Mammalia; order Rodentia; family Sciuridae; genus Xerus; species Xerus rutilus. The sequence goes on along the minus strand of CM053402.1, from coordinate 150,635,474 downwards.
TAGAACATTACAATTACCTGTTTATTGGTCCCTGACTCTCACTAGACTGAATGCTCTGTGAGGACAAGTCCATGTTCCTCATTCTCTTATCTCCAGCGATCACATAGCACCTAGCACACACAATGAGTGCTCTATAAATATCTGTTATATGAGCCAACTAGAAAACTATTCATGTTGCAAACCAGCTCATAATACCATCTACGTATCACTACAAAAAATTCCATTCTACACGTATATATGTGTGTCTAATTCTTTGGGATGGTGGCACATGAGTGAAAATAGTTCCAGTTTTAAACAAGTTAAAAACATTTCATTCAGGGTTTGATTTCATGAATCACAGAAACTGTGCCAATTTCTAAGCAAACTGCTGTAACTCTGCTACATGAGATGTAGTGGGGGGAGAAGCGCTTTAAAAATAGCTGACCGGATATCCCTCTTGGTGGCTTGGGTTATGTAAAAGTATTTTGTGTTAAGCTGATGCCTCACAATGGATCGCTGAGCTTTGAAAAGGCTATTTGGGGTCCCTTTTCAGTGTTAAATATCTGCTTATAAATGGAACCAGACTAAAAATCTCCTAGGGATAAAAGATACAATGTCCAAATAGTTATCATTTTCTGACTCCAGATACTAAAAAAAAAAATTCCAATGTTAATACTGAAAGTAATTTTTTTTTTTGCAAGTCCTTTAACAACTTAGCGAAGAAGTCAGAAGTCTTTTTAAAAATGTTATATTTGGGCTTATACTGGAGTAGAACAATAAGATATCTGGAGGTGCTAACATTTAATTTTAAAAAGAAGTGGTTTTTATAGACCTCATACAAATAAAATACGAGGGCTAGTCTGAGCAATTGCTGAGGACCATATTCTTGGGCACAGCTGATTGGTCCTGTGACATGCCCTGACTTGAACTCTGTCTCAAGGCAAAGGTGAAATGATGGGCTGCACCGATGGGATTCTCTATAGAGATGGGAGGAATAGCTGCTGGGAGTGGGAGCAGGAGCCCAGAGGTGCAGAGAGGAGGCAGAATCTGGCAGAAGATGTAAGTGACAGAAACCATGAAGTATAAGCGGGAGCCACGAGCTGGAATCCCCACACTAGGGCAGGAGCAACAGAAGCAGAAACCTCTTGAGAGTTGCTGTCATTCTGCTTTTGAAGGAACAGCAGGGAAACTCAGTCACAGCACCTGCATATTCCTAAAATAACTCCACCATCCATGAAACCTGCCTCCATCTCCATCCCTGTTTCTCTTATTACACAGTGTGTATGTTTACAGATGACTCCACTTCTTGAGTCACCGAGTCTCTGTAGGGAAGAAGCCTCACTAGTACATCCACGTGCAAACCAGTGCGCAGGCCCTTCAGGAGTCAGCGCACCGCCCCCGGCTGCTGTCCTCCTTCCTCAACATGGCCACGCCATCAGAGCCCCCTGTTGCTGGAAAGTCTCACCAGGGATACCAGCCTCCTCCCAGCTAGAGCAGAGGGAGCTTCATCTTCCTCCCTCTGCTTTTTAGGTTGCAGAAGACCTGATTTAGCAACTCTGTAGGTCACTGTCTGAAAGGCTGCTGGGATCCAGATAGATGAAGAAGATGGATGAATTACTGTGTTGTCCTGAGGAGGAAGCTCTCAACGCGTAGAGTCAGTGTATCTTCTGGATTTCAAAAGCCAGGAGAAATGCATAGCTCTGAATCTGCACTGCAGTGTGTACTAAAAATATCTGGAAATTCTCTAATAAAGGGAGAACCCCAATGGGAGGAGCTGTCCCAAGAAGTGTCTACTTGTTGTGTCAGGAAACATTTTCTGTACTACTGACAAATACCCAGCTTTACAATATCATAAAGAATGAAATTTTCTTCATTTGCTCTACATTTCCTCTCTGCATTGCTATGATTGATGTGTTATTTTATTTTCCTTCTAATTTTGAATCATTGAATAGACAGTAAATGCTTAAATATACATCTGCTTCTTAAAAGCTTATTTCTTGGTGAACTCAAAATTTCTTCCAAAAGTATATGGTAAATTTAAATGTGAAGTTTGATCTTGGGATATATGTTTGTCTGGAGCTTGTTCTAGTCTGCACCTGTTGTGTGGAGGGAAGTATGTTTATGATGGTGACCAAATACTGATTTCTATACCCAACTAAATTAGCCCTACTCTTCTTTAACTCACATTAATAAACTCTCATTTTTACATGATTCACTGTTACATAGATTCACATGTATTTCACATTGTCTAAAACAGAATTGAATAATAAACACAATTATATGGCTAATAGAATCTATGAAGGACATATGGATGTGGTTCTTGCAGGTTCAGTTATGATGGAAAATGATGAGGGAAACAGCCAGGGCCTGAATACATGTACCCTTTTCCAACCCACATGCTTAAATCCTTACCCCCATGGGGATAGTATTAGGAAGGGGATGATTAGATCATTAGGGTGGAGATTAGTGTAATTTAAAATAGGCCCAAGGGAGTTTGTTTGCCCTTTCTGCTATGTGGGGGTCACAGCAAGAAAGTGACATCTATGAACTAGGAAATAGTCCCTAAACATACGTTAAATCTGCCAGTGCCTGGATCTTGGACTCTCCAACCTCCAGAGAGGTTGTTTTCTTCTGTTGGTGGACCTGTGTGTTGTTTCCAATCCTTTTTGTAGTAAAAGCAAAGTTACAATATTTTAAAAAATCAAGCCAAATCCAATAACCTCTCATTCTCCACCACCATCACCTTAAGGGGGAAAAATAAACTACAGACAGAAGGAGTAACTACCACACAACCAGCCGTTCTGGTGAACAAATTACATTTCACTCCTATGCTGCTGGGGGCCCACCCTGCTCAACTCTAGGCAGACTTCCTGCAAGAGGCACAATTCACTGAGCATCTGGAAACACTTCCAAGGACTCAAGTTCTGGAATCCAGGCCAGAGAGGGTGATGTCAGGAGAGGGAGGCATTTCCTTTCTTCCCCTAGTCTAAGGCCGGGTTTCTACAAGAAAGTTCGAAGGTCATCTGTACCAGAATGAACTGGGAAACTGCAGATTTCAAGGCCACACTAAGGACTTACTGAGCCAGAATCCCCAGGGACTTCGCTAGGAAATCTGCATTGTCAAATAAACTCCCCAAATGACAGTCATTCACACAAGTCCTTGGTGAACTGCTGGTTTAAGGCTTTCTTTCCATTTCGGTTCTTTTACTTCTGTCTATTAACAGGAAAGTACTGTTTTCTGTAGGGATCACAATTATTCTAGTGGGGTAGCAGCTCATTCTCAGGACTCTATGGGGTTAAATATTTACAAGAGACTAAAATAGCAAGATCATGACGAGCATGGGGGAAATTGATACACATAGTTTGTATAACAAACTAATGGAAGTATATGTTCCCTTTATATTTGAAGATGAACATACTACTTTAAGCCTACATTTGACACTGCTTTCCCAGGAGTGGGGACTGATTTGCCTTATATTAAAAAGGAAGAACAATTTGTAAGATTGCTCTTTTTCTCACACAGCTAAAAGTTCACTAGTCTGTATGGAGATTTTATCTGATCTTGCATAGGGAATAACAGCACCACATGCTAATTTCCTGGGAGTATTTGCCAAGAGCCCAGTGACGAATCACCTCAAATCATCCATCCTTTGCTTAATAAATAATCAACTAAACCTTGCACTTGGCCAGGAGCTTTTTAGTTTTTATAATTTGGTTGATCTAATCCACTTCTAAAAAAAAAAAAAATTAAAACCAATGTCAAAAGTCCTATGAGGCAGCTATGCAGAGCAACGGTCAAGAATGTGCACACAAATTAAGAGAGAATTTTTCCAAACTGTGCCCAATGAAAAAAAACATTAGTTACTTTGATATACCTAAATTGCTCTATTTGGTTTGTTTGGTTCTGGGTACAAACTTTAAGCATGTTCAGATTTTGTTGTATTAATTAGATACATTGCTATTTCACATTTTAAGTTATTTGAAGCAGTTAAATAAATTATTGCTGTGGAGAAGAAAAGGCAAGCCCAACAAAGTAGAGGCTATGTTAATAAAAATAGCCTTGGAAATGAATACCAAAATACATTACAGAGTAAAACATTGGCTCGTCCTTATTGAGACAAAAGTAAGGATCATAGCTTCTTGAACACTGTGGCCGAGTGGAAGCAAAAGCTGACACCAAGCTGGTGTGCAAGGTCACCTCTAGGAATGTTCTAGGCCAAGTGGCAATTCCAAGTTCCATCTTTAGAGAGGAGCTGATATTTCAATAGTTACCCTTGCTTTTTCTTCATAGATCAAGTCAATCTTGATTATTATCAGAGCTAATACTCACACTAGATGTCTACAAAACAAAATGCCTCAGAGTTTGGTGACAAGCAATAATGAATCAGTAACTCAGTTCTCCCTGGTTCATCTCAGGTGACTGCCAAGGAGCTTCCTGGCAAGGCTTTATCCATGTGCACTTGCTGGCCTGAATTTGTCCCTCCTGGGGTACCTCTATCCTCACATGCTAATGTGAGGCTCCTTGGCAGAGGTAGGATGTTGCTGACCCACCAGTTCAGCCGCCAGGCTATTGTGTGGATTCCTGACACCTTGCCAGGGTTTTTAGATGGTAAGCAACAGGAATGATTTAGGCTAGCGCATGATAAAAAAGGAATTTGTTGGAATGACACAGGGCAGCCACAGATATTGAAGAAAAGCTAAATAAACAGGCCTCAGAAAAGACCAGCCCCCGGGGCTGTTGTGAGGATCAAGGTACAAGAACTAACAAAGTTTGTGCAGGGCACTGCTGTCAGGATGAATAAGCTCTTTGCTCTGTCAGTTCAGGATTCAAACTCCTGGGAGAGGGCACCAGTCTGGTTTGGCTTAGGTCATGTGCCCAACCTGTGGGCTAAGGGACACACAGGTATGAGGGGAGAATAGTTTCCAAAAGTAAGACTGAGGTAGCACCCCAGGACAAAAGAGCACATGTTCATATCTGTTTTCTGGTATTTCTGGTTTCCATCTGCTTGCCCGTTGGCCTTGGACAGACTGTTTCATCTTAGTTAGGGGTCCTTCTGGCCAAGTTTAATATCTGCCCAATTTAAATCAATCTTCTTCCTATCCGCTTCCCAACTCTTGATTTGACTTGAAGTCTTATACCCAAAACCATCCCAATGCACCATTTTCTTCTTTTCCTTTATTTAAATTCACATAAAAATGATATATATTTACTGTGTATAACATGATGCTTTGGAATATATATATATATTCCATAATATATATATCCCATAATATACATATATATTCCATAATATATGTATATATAATATGTAATGGCTAAATCAGGCTAATTGACATATGCACATAGATGTCATTTTTGTGGAGAATACTTCAAGTCTACTCCTTAGCATTTTTCAAGGATACAATATATTAATAATTGTAATCACCATGTTGTACAATTCTTGGACCACAATTTTTGAAAACTTCTTCAGAATCATCCTGTTTTTATGGTTGCCATGGTTACCCTGAGCTTTTTGTTTGTTTGTTTTTACCTCCCCCATATTAATTTTAAGCAGAACAATTTAAGATCTTTATCCACATAATCCCAAACTTTAAAAACTGGTAATACAAGCAACAAACAGCTCCTTTGCTTCCTGTGGAAACATTTACAGAGAATCTGTTCCTGTAGAAGTTGCTTCAAAATCATGTTTTTTCACAAATCCAAGGTGAGCAAATTAAGTGTCATATGGAACAATTCTAATTTAACTTAATTCACACTTTTTTCTACTGGTAAATTAAAATTAAGTCAGAATATCATTTTAGAAATGAGCAGATAAACTGCTCTCTCAGTATAGGTATTTGACATGGAAATCACTACGGCATTACTGCTTGTGGTAACAGAAGATTAAAACGCAGTAGAACGAGTTCTGATTCCTGAATCTTTAGGTAAAAACTGAAAGGCTATTTGGTCAAATACTGGCAAATAATGCCCCGCCCCCCGAAGCTTCTAGATGTGCCAGGCACCATGCTAAGCAGTTAAAGGCCCTGTGCATTTGGTCATCACAGCATCCCATAGGCTGATGTCATTATCTCCATTTTACACATAAGGAAAACAGCTTAACAACTTGGCCATGGCAACAGAGCTAGTTCTTGGTGGTGTGGGTTATATAAGGATGAACTTTCTAGGTGTCATCTCAAACAAGTTTGAGTCTGTGAAAAAGTTCTGCCTGAGAAAAGGGTCCTCAGCTCAGTGGTGGAGCGCTTGCCTCACATGTGTGAGGCACAGGGTTCGATCCTCAGCACCACATAAAAATAAATACATAAAAAGATATTGTGTCCATTTACAACTAAAAAAAAATTAAAAATTCAAAAATAAACAATAAAATCTAAAAAAAAAAAGCAATGAGAAATGATGGTTTTAGAGTCCAGGGAGAAAGAGTGATTGGGATCAACCATCCCTTGCTTTTATTCTAACGCATCACTGTGCACACCAGAGTGGGTTGTGGGGGTGTAGCTTGCTATGGTGGCTATGATGAACACCCCTGCATTCAATGTGCTTAGGAGCTACCATCTCAGTTTCAGAAACAAAATGCTCTGTCCTTAATATTGAATATACAGGGAAATTAGAGGCCAAGAAAAGCATATAATGAAAACAAGGAGCCAACACAGAGTCCAGTCTGTTTAGACCAAGTCAGTGATGCAGCCCATTGGAAAGCACAGCTGTCTCAGAGGAAAACAGGTCAGAATTCAGGGACACTTTTCAGCTGCTTTCTGAAGGAGGACTTTATTGAAACCAACTCCCAGGTAAATCATTTGCAGTATGTTAGTTGGTGGATGCTGGAGTATTTGGTATTAGTCTCCTGTTTCATATCATAATATGTTAAACACATTGCAAATGTTAACTTGCTTATATGAAAAGTTCTTGAATTACATTCATGATAGCTCCGGAGGTGGCAGATTGATATCTTGTTTCAGTAGGGGCAGGTCAAAATTGCCTTCATTACAAAGCCTTGGGTCATCATCATGTTGTTCCCATTTCAGCTCTGGTTGATTTGTTTTTGTGAGGGTGGTAGTGGTGGTTTTGTTTCGCACTCTACTTACTTCTGAGATTTTGATGTACCATTATACAATCTACTTCTAAGATTATAATGCATTCTCATGATTATCAAGTTACTGCTCAACTTTATATAAGGATGTCACTTTAGTTTTACTTTAGATGCATCATTTGGGCCAGGTCCACTGTTGAGAAATCTAGAGAAAAGCCTAATAGATTCTAGGCTCCACTGTCCCTTACTGGAAGGTCATAAAATTGGGTGAGAGGAGCAATAGGGGACAGATTGAGTGGGGTGACATAGAAAAAGAAAAAGTTGCTCTTTGACATATTGAAAATTCTCTTCCAATGATTGGGATGATCTTGAACCAATTTGGATGTCTGAGGGTGGTGGCCAGTGGAAGATCTTTGAGCCTACTCATTACAGAGTCTTAGCTGTCAGAAGGGGGAGGGGACTTGCAATGATGGGCTGAGGAGGCTGAGGTCTTTATATCTATCAGACATTTGGCTGACTCCAGGCCCATAACAAGGAAACTAACCAGAAAACTTCATGTTTTATTTGTGACCATTAGCTGTGTGCTTCATTGTAAGATCTGTATTCTAGGAAAATATTGGCTCCACATAAAATATTACTTTGGTTCATTTGGGGGCAGAACTGAAACAAGTCAATGGGGTATGGATGTTATTCTAGAATCAACACTAGAAAAACTGGCTATAATTTGGGGAAATTTTTTTAAATTTCAATTTTCAGCTCCCAGAAAATCACACATTTCATTAATAAGAAAAGAAGATAGAATACATGTAAAAAACTGTTAACTCTAGTTATATTGACAAGATAAAATTTGGGGTAATTTCACTTTTTTGCTATCAGTATTAATACTATGTCTATTTGACAAGTAGAATTTGTGGTATAAGAAAAGCATTATACTGGTTGGGGCTAACTAATAATTCAACTAGATGGGTCTATTATAAAATATTGGATGTTCAGGCAAAATCCCCTATGCCATAAGATTCATTTTTTATACAAATGTATCAAACTATCAACATTTTGTGCCCTATGTCCTTACAATAGAAGTAATTTTTGGTTTTGTTTTTACACTTATCACATAATTCAGATCTTCACAAATGAATTGCATTACATGTATTACTAGGAAAAAAGATCAGTGTATAAAAAAATATTCATGCCCAGTCTGACACTTGGTTTCAGTGGCTTAATTTTGAAATTTTGCAAAGCTTTATCCTTTGTTTGAAGGATATTTCAAGAGTTGCTTCAGCACAGGGAATGGTACCTAAGCTGCTCCATGAATACGTACAAAATGAATTTACACTGTTGACCTTTTTGCATCCAGTTGCAAATAAATGGAATTTGAGGGAGGTGTTGTACCAAGCAGGTTCCATAGCTACTGTTTTAAACATAGGTCAAAGACAACCATGTCTTAAAGGTTAAGAAAGAAAGAAATTATTAATAGTAAATGTGACCCAGGAACATCTCTATCATTAACAAGTATTTTAGTTGAGTTATTCGGTAAGAACGCCATAAAATTGTTGAAATCACTGCTGAGTTTTAGCATTGGTATTTATATGGGATGGTGAAAGGTAAATAAACTGTCCATTTTTTTGTGGGGACTGTGCTAAGGGGAGGGATGTCATTTCTGCTGATGTTTTCAAATAAAGTTATTAGAAAATACCAGCAGTAAAGAATGCTCTGAATAATATTTTTGAAAATAAAAAACTCCTTAATACATTCCGGGAAGTCCTAGGTCACAAAATAACAGGAGAATTGCGTGAGTATAAGAAACATATTTGGACTATTGCTTTTCTGATATTGAGACTCATTCCTGCCTCAGTAATACTTGGCATCTGTGGAATGCTTGACTGTGTGCAAATGTGCTCAATTGTATTACTTCTGGAGACAAGAGGGCAGATTTTATCTGCCACATTTTATGACTGAGGAAATGGAGAGTCTTGGAATTTGAGTGACTTGTCCCAAACCGTCAGAGCAGTGTCTTTCTTTGGCACATGATGAAGGGCTCTCGCTGTGGCCATGAGCCGCCCGTCTTGGATGCCTCGGATGGCTTTGTCTGCATGATTGCCCTCATAGGTCTGGGGATGCTGCTCATTCAGGTCACATGGGCTCTGAGGATTCTGTTTCTGAAAGGCCTGTGTGGGTCAGTGAGTGGAAACTCTGAAAGGTTCCATGGGCACAACTCTGGGCATCTGCCATTCTCCATAAATCCCCCCGTTGGTCTCTTCCAGCTGTATCTTCAGCAATTAGAGAGCCTTGCTACCTGTGTGGGAAACATCATCTGGCTTTCCCTCCATGGGAACTTTATCTCATGAGATTTCAGATATAGGGTTGTTCGTTTTAATCACTTTTTGGAAGGGATTGTGGAATCTGCCTTGCCTGGTATGGCATGATAAGAAAAGACCAGTCCAGCCGGGCACGGTGGCACAAGCCTGTAATCCCAGTACTTAGGGAGGCTGAGACAGGAGAATCGCGAGTTCAAAGCCAGCTCCAGCAAGGGCGAGGCGCTAAGCAACTCAGTGAGACCCTGGCTCTACATAAAACACAAAATAGGGCTGGGGATGTGGCTCACTGGTCGAGTGCCCCTGAGTTCAACCTCCAGTACCAAAAAAAAAAAAAAAAAGAAGAGACCAGTGCACATGTGTACACCTCCGAGCACTGTGGCTAAGAGCTGAGAGAGCAGGACCCGGATAAAAGCTAGAAGATGCATGAATTCCACCCACTAGCTCTGCTTGCTGCTTTCTGAACTCAATGTCAACCTTTGAAAGTACTTTACTTTAGAAGATAAACTATGGTTTTAAGCCAATCAAATCTTACCGCTTCATGGCTCCACTGCACTTGGAAGTTTGCTAAATAAAGTGTCCCCCATTTCACTGTTCTGTACACGTACCAATCCTTATTCTTCCTTCTAAACTCTACTTTGAGTTTGCTTTTCTCTGTGAACCCTCTTGGGCAATGTAATTTTTTGTTGTCTGCATGCTTATCTCATTTGCATACCCCACAAGGACAGGAGGAATCATGTTTGTTATATCTACCTTGTGCCCAGTGTGTAGCGCTGTACCCCATGTATGGTAAAATGTAGAAAAGTATTTGAATTGGTTAACCAATGAGGCATTCAATATTTCATCTGAAAAACAATGTTACATTCTTATGCCAAAGGATTAAAAGATCTACTAAATCTTCACTGAATCTGAAAAGATCTACTAAATCTTCAGTTTTAGCGCTGAATAAAATATTGGTCTAATTCCACAAAGGCTCATGTAAGGCCAGCAACGCCAACTGTGATGCAAACTAGAATCACAGAGTGTAAGACATGACACCTGTCTTCATTGAGATGAGGAGGGGCAACAACATGGAAGAGGTTAAACTATTTGTAGACTACAGAGATGAATAATATTTCAGGAAATAAAAGGAATCAATGGTTTTGATTGGAAAAGAATATCGAGAGACATTAAACATTGATAATGAAAACATTTAAAAAATTAATTGTATCTCAAATATTACTTAGTTATTTAAATAATAAACAGAGTGACATCTGGTATTCTTTTTCAATTGTCTGGGAAGTTTTGGGTAGGAAAGAGTTTTATTGAATATTTCTAATCACTAGAACTCCCAATTAGAAACTCACTTTCTCCATTACTTGATGAGTATCGGACTCATCTGCAGATCAGGAATTATCATTCCTGATTAACTTACCATCTAACTCTCAGAAATGCACAAGTCAGACATTTAGTAAGAAAACATCTGCATAATCACTAAAATACGATTTTAGTAAATGCTTCTTTTCATAAAGGTCTATTTTAGCAATATTTCTAAACAATTGGAAATAAACAAAATATCCAATAAGAGAGTTACTCAATAAAGGACACTTTCAACCCCCAATGAAGTCCTCTGTAGATATTTGAAAAATATGTTTATAAGAATCAATGATATAGCTAGATGCAGTGGCACATGCTTGTAATCCCCAGTTACTTGGGAAGCTGAGGCAGGAAGATTGCAAGTCCAAGGCCAACCTTTCTGACTTAGCAAGACCCTTAGCATAAAATTTAAGAAAACTACTGTGGATATAGTTCAGTGACAGAGTGCCGTGGGTTCAATCCCTAGTACTATAAAAAAAAAATTTCATCAGTCTATTCTTAGTTGGAAAAAGTTGAATGAAAAAAAATCTGAAAGAGAAGAGACCAGAATGTTAGCAGTAATCAGTTTTGGAATAATATTATTATAGTTAATTTTTGTTATTTACTTATTTGAATCATTTTCCAAATTTTGTACAACACATACAGAATTTTTAAAACTCCAGGACTTGAATATTATGCATAAATAAACAGCATAAAATTATCTGATTATCACAAATAAAGAAAATAAACATCTTGCCTTGTTGTTTTGGGTCTCTTCAGACATAGTTTGTCATTTTGATACAAAGGAATATTATGACAGATTTCTTAACTTCCCACTTGTACAAGTTTTTCCTTGGGAAATTCATATAACAAAAATATCCTGGTAGGGAAAAAAATCCAGTGACCTGACTGTTCTGTCCATATAATGACAAATCTCTTGAATGATTCTAAATACACTCAACTCATTTTTAAACATTAGGATCTAAGAAACCAATTTAGAGAGACTATGTAATTAACAAATATGGATCTTCAAGATTAAAAATAGAAGTTTCCTAACTTAACCCAAACTACCGCTGGAAAGGTAAAATATTTTTATATGCTTATATTTTAAATAGCTCTGAAGATTACACTGTTTAAAATAATTTGTTCACTGCAATGGTTAACAAAAAGTACAGAGAATATGAAATACTCTTTAAATGCATGTATGTGCAAATTTTTATCTATATACACAAAAAATACCTAACATGATATGTGGATATATTGTGATGGTTCTGATATTGCATACACAGAGCTGGAGTTTTAATCTTACTCTCTGTGTATATAATGATTATCAAATTAATTGCATTGCAAACACTAACAGGGACTGGTTGAGCAGCTGCTCTGTTGACCTGGATGGATTTTCCTCCCTTCCTCTCCTTCTGAGGGGCTCATCACTTCCTCCTCCTACCTGGTTTAAGTGGGTTTCATCTTTCCATCTTGGAACTTCCCTGGCCTGATCCTACACTAGTGGAGACAGAGGTTCTTTGGTTCAGTTTCGAATTCCTACCCTGGGCTACACAGTCACATTCAGCAAATTCAGACCCATCCCAATGAGATGTTGGAGAGAATAATAGGGTCAGGTTGACAAGAACAAAAGAACCTTTTATTACACCACTTTAAGGGTGGCGGCATTCCCAAACCACACTGTGAAGTCATTACTAAAGTGACAGCTGTCTTGCGAATGGCGTAAGTGCCCTGTCCTGTCTGTCTGTTGCTAGAATGTTAATTTGTTGAGAGTAAACATTAAAATTATACCATAATCAGCACATACAGGTCTGCAGACTTAGACTACCCTAGTACGGTTTGAATGTGATTCGTCCCCCAGAACTCATGCAAGAGCTTAGTTCCCAAAGTCTTATGTTAATGGGATTAAGAGAGTGGAAACTGAATCCAAGTACAGTGTGTAGAGATAGGTCCTTTGGGAAACAATTAGATTAGATTATGTCACTCATGTGGATCCCCTATGATTGAATCCTGGTGGCTTTATAAGGAGAGGGAGAGAGACCACACACAGAGATAAGCTCACACTCCTGCCATGAGGTGATGCAGCCAAGGGGAGTCCTTGCCAGAACTTGTGCCAGCCATGTTGTTTGGACTTTCAGCTTCCAAACTCATGGGCCAAAACAAACCTGCTTTGTTTATGAAGTTACCTGCCTCAGGTACTTCATTATAGTAATGAAAAGCTGTGTAATCCACACACTGCCCAACAAGAAATGTTCAATCCTTAATTAGGCTAAGCACAGTGAACCCATGCCTTTTGTGGTGTCCTGACACCCTGCTTCTTCACTGGACCTCTCTCAAAACACTCATGATATTCCTTCATGCATGTAAGTTAAATCAGCTCAACTTTTAAAATTTTAATTTTATTTGCTTATTTTTAAGTTCTCAGTTTATTCTTGGACAACCTAGGAGTGATAAAATCAGAAGTGTCTTGCCTCTTGCCATCTGTGAGAGGATCTGGCCTGGAACACATCCCTTAGCACTTGACAGGGCTGCCTCCATGTCCAGCTTCAGCCTGAGTGCTTCCTCAGAAAGGCTGCCCCGTTCCCCTCTGTGGTCAGGACCTCTCCTTCTCCATCCTGTTCTCCCTCAGCAGCACCTCAGTCCCTAGGCATCTGTTCACTGGGCTGCCATCTGTTTACCAACACCTGTCCCAGGGCCCACATCCTGTCCATGCCCTATTGGCTTTTAATAATAGTAGTGAAATTATTGCCAATAGAATATAAGGCCTGGTTATTTACTCTGTACCAGGCACTGTGTTGAACACTTTGGGTGTATTATTACCATGTTCAGGTTTTTAAAAATGGAGTTATTTTCTAACTTGTTCAGGATAACACTAAGCCTCTTACTTGGCTGACATTAGTGATCATTTGGCTTATAATTTAATACACAGACAATAAAATGTCTCAATGATGATTTTAATAGTGCTCACATATTGAAATTATAATATTATAGATGTGTTGGTATATATATTAAAATTAATTTCAACTGTCTTTTAATTTTTTAAGGTAGCTACTAGGAAATTTAAAATGACATATGTAGCTCATAGTGATGGCTCACATTATACTTCTAATGTGTGATAAGGACACAGATGTTTATATACCCAAAGGTCTGAAAGTGTGTGAAGTGGAAAATTATAGAGCCCATACAATTTGTAAAGACTAGATGACCAGAAGGAGATGAATTAAAGCCGCTCAGCAAGGCTTTATTGGAAATATACGCTCTGGGGCTGAATTCTCCCGTCCATCAGAGTGTGTCCGGGAGAAATGGCGCTGGGGCTCTGGTGTAGAGAGAATTTCAAAAGGCCTGGTCAGGAAGGGGAGGGCTTGGGGGCAGGAAGAGAAGGCCAGAGTCCTTCCTGGATAGGTCAGGAAAAACCCGCTGATTGACAGGAGGCATGTCTACTGGTGACGTCAACATCTGGCTGGCAGCTCCGTTTTGTAGCTGCCCTAATCCTGGACCCTGATCCGACCTAACACAATTTAATTCAGTGTTGGCTAAAAAATGTCCTGGAGCTGGAGACCTTAATTAGCAGTTGCATGAGGAAATTCAGGAAGATGGAACAACTGACCTGGGTGCTTGAGAAGACAATAGCCAGAGATTACATTTCCTGAGACAAACACAGAATTTAAAATAAGCTGCCTTCTTCTAGATTTATGCTTATTTTGTCACAACAAAGTCACAGTTCTAATGCTTTTTGCCAATAAAAGCAAAGAGTTTTCTGTTATATGGATTTTTTAATAGTTCTTAATTTCTACTGATGTATAATATTGAAAATTTTTATTACAGAAACTAACTACATTACAACTAAGGTTATAAACTATGATTTTCACAGAAGGTCAACCAAGCTTCAACTGTTTCATTAAGCAAATCTTGTCATATCAATCTTTTAGTCAGAGGGCTTCAAGACACTCCCTGTTTGCAATAAACCTTGAAATAAAGAGCAGAATGATGTGATGTTGTGGGCAGTGGTTACATGCCACAAAGATCCATATGTTGAAGCCATGCCTCCAAATGTGGGGTATTTGGAGATGGGCCTTTGGAGTAATTAGGTTTAGGTGAGGTCATGAAGGCCAGGTACTCTTCTTCCCTTATCAGAAGAAAGCCAAAGAGCCAGCTCTCTTTCTCAACCATGTGAGGATACAACAAAAAGTTGGCAGTGTGCATCAGGCAGAAGATCCTCATCAGCACCTAACAGTGTTGACACCCAGATCTTGGACTTCCTGGCCTCCAGAACTGTGAGAAATAAGTGTTTATTCAAGCCAGTCAGTCTACAGTAGTATGTCTAGCAGCCTGAGCTAAGGCAGACATTGACAGATTCATTCTATAAAACATTGCAAACATGGATTTTTCTACATCATACACACTAGTTATTAAGACCTCAAGTTTCTTATTTGGAGGTATTGGCAAACATATTACCATAGTATGGATGTCGTAGGTGGATTCCCACCAGGGCCCATCTGCATTTACATACCTAGCAGGTACTAGGAATTCACCTATATTGTCTCAAAGTCTCTCCACAAACCTTTGGGTTGTCCAGGCTTTCAGAGATGAAGACAACCCAAGATCATGGAGACAGGGAAATGGCTATTCTATTAAGAGCATGATGTAATCCCAGTTTCCTTACTCCTCTGAAAACAGAGGTGAAATAAATGACCTATGGCAAAAAGCTGTTATGATTAGAAAGTTTAGGCTGAGGCCAGATATAAATTTTGTGGAACAAAAATGCTCAGAAGACTATGTGTTTTTACTGATCTGGGAATAGCTTTTCCTCCATGATGGATGGCTGCCTCTTGCCTGAAGACCACAGCACAAGTATAGTGAGCTCCCCACAGATGAAGGAACACACAACATTCTCATACCAGAGTCAAACAAACACTGTCCAGCTCCCATGCTTTAATCACCTGCAACAGTTCACAGACCTAACACACTCCTTACAGTTAATGCCAGGCAGTTAATGCTATGTTCTGGGTAATACAACAGAAACTGCAAGAGAAGTATAAAGACAAATTGCACTTAATTCACAATTTTTCTAAGGATCAGACATGAAAACAAACCAACTGCTGTAACATCAGAGAAGTACTCAAGGAGTGACCAAGCCTTGGCTAGGTCAGGGGGAGAGAGTGAGTGGATATGTCCTTGTTGATCTTGACCCCTGCCTCATCAAACAAAAGTCTAGTATGTTTGAGAAAGTGGGCAGTAGAAGGGATGGGAGAAGGGTGACCCTGTCTTAGTATATTCAGGCTGCTATAACAAAATACCTTAGTCAGGGTAATTTATAAACAACAGAAATTTATTATTCACAGTTGTGAAGGATAAGAAGTTCAAGGTCAAAGTGCCAGCAGATTCAATGCCTGGTAAGGGCTGCTCTCTGCTTCAAAGATGGCACCCTCTCACTATGTCTTCATATGTTAGAAAGGGCAAACAAGTGTCCTTGGGCCTCTTTTGTAAGGATACTAATTCAGTTCACCTCTCAAAGGCCCAACCTAACTCCATACAATCACCTTGGGGTTATATTTCAATGCATGAATTTTGAGAAGACATAAACATACAGGCTGATGTTCCTCTCTCCAGACCAGTACTATGCGAATCCATCTTCCAGATGGATAGAATGAGACAGCTCCAGAATAAGACAGCTCCAATCTGTGAGCAGTGAGGCAAAATGGGTGGTGCAGACTGTGATGACAGAGGCCTGTTCCCCAAGTCTCTCTCTCACAATGTCTCCTCATGAGAAAGAGTCAACAAACAGAAGAGACAAGATAGACTCGAGATGGTGAAATAATAGAATAAGAAGCAGACAAATAATTTGGTTACTTGCAAAATGACTAGAAGCACAAAGAAAAAAGAAAACTATGGGGAGAAAAACACGACAAAAGAGAAGAGATGGACTCCAAAGAGAACTTCTGGAAATAAGAACAGTCATTGAAATTGAGATCAATGAATAACAATGATCACATTGAACATTCATGTTATGATTCCTTTGACAGGTATGGTAAAGTGTATGTCATCTGTATTAAATAACTTGATCTTCATAAATTCCTAAGGATTAAATCTGTTGCTCCTGCTTTAAGATGAGCAAACAGACATTTAAGAGCTGTTAACTAATAGACTTGGGTCGTAATGTGCATCAAATCATTTAGAGTGCTTTATCATTCTGAAAAGTTATTATTACTGATAGTTAAAAAGAGCAGAAGAGAGAATTAAAGAATTGGAAGATAGATGTAAGGAGGTTTCACAGCATGTGGTCTGGGGAGAGAAAGGAGATTAAGACTTGGGCCTGGAGCTTCAGGAAGCAACCCTTGAGACAAAGCTGATGTGGACTATACAACTTGGTATTAATTACAACTGATGCGTGGTTGCAGGGGACTGTTTGCAGAGTCTGAGTGACACTCTGCACTCAGGCCAGGTTTTCCACAGGAGAATAATTTATACAATGGCTCCTGTCTCCCCCTGGTGAAAGATTTGCTCCACAGACACTAAAGCCCTGCACTTCTAGTATTCAACAGGGAAGCCAAGGGGCAGAGTCTAGAGGAAGCAACAGAATGTGCTTATGCAAAATCTGTGGTCAAGATGGGAGGTGGGGGAAGGGCCCATAGCTCCATAAAGATGAGGCCAAGAATATCTGAGCAGCATATGAAAGGTATGTTACTTCTACATCAGAAGTTAGGAGAACTGGAAGGAAAGAAGCAGAAGGCCCAGCCAAAGTTTAACAAGCATTCCAAGACAGAGAGAATGTGAAAGGAAGATTTTAAAATGTAATGGCTGAGAATTTTTAAGGTTTGATTAAAAACTGAATTACAGATTAAATATCCACCAACACACCCACTGTAATTTTAATGATATGATCAAAAACCTTGACCTATATAGAAACCTTTGAAGTCACAATATAATTGTTATCACAACTCAGTCACAAAAGGATAACTAGAAAATATTCATGTATTTGGAAATTAAGGAATAAACATCTAAATAACCCAAAGGACAAAGAAATCACAACAAATAATAGAAAAAAGTTTGAACCTAGTGATATTAAAATACTACTTATTAAAATTTGTGTGATGCAGCTAAGGCAGAAATTTTTTAGCCTTAAGTGCACTTGAACTTTTCAAAGTTGCTTGATCAAAGTAAAAATACAGAATTCAAGCCAGGAATAGTGGCACATGCCTGTAATACCAGTGCCTTGGGAGGTTGAGGCAGGAAGATTGCAAGTTTAAAGCCAGTCTCAGCAATTTAGCAAGGTCCTCAGCAACTTAGTGAAAACCTGTCTCAAAGTAAAAGAATAAAAAAGAGCTAGGGGTGTACCTCAGTGGTAAACTGTCCCTGGGTTTAATCTCTAGTGCCAAATATATATTTTGTATAAATTCAACCATTTTATTATGTCTTTAATAGATTGTTAAAATTTTAAAATTATGTCATTTACAATAGCACCAACAATATTAAAGAATTAGAAATTAAAGAAAGAAAAAACTAAAACATTGTAAGAAAATAAAACCCATTTAAACAAAGATACATGTGGCAACATTACTTGTAATGGCCTCTGCCTTGAATTCATTAATTAACTGCAGAATGGAAAAATGCATTGTTTTTATGCATACAACAGAGTACTACATAGCAATGAAAATAAAAGTTTTGAGCTACAGGGCACAAGGAAATGAAACTTTGACAAGCAGATGCTAAACTTCAGTCAGTGGAGCAAAGAGGAAAGAAAACCAGACAATTTTAAAGAAAATAATAATGGCAGAGGTGGCTGCTCTGTCCTACCAGGTATAGGTTTAGCATAAAGTTAGTAATCAAAACTAGTATGGTATTGATGTAGAAGCAAAAAGAGGAGGACAGAACGGAGAGCTTGCTAGTTAACTCCCATGTGAATTGATGCTCAGTATGCACATGTTTGCAGATGTAACACTGCAAAGCTGAAGGAAAGAATGCTCTAGCTGGTAAAGAATGTTGGGATAATTTGTTATCTATATCAAAAAAGATAAAGTCATACTCCATTAGTGGAAAATAATTATAGGATAAAGAAGAATTTAAACTATAAAACTTATTTTAAAAACAACTAACAAAAAACACAGGAGAACATCATCAGAATTCCAGAAAAGAATTTCTTCAACAAGGTGCAAAGGACAGAACATCAAAGAAAGATGGATAAGTTTGAGATTATGGTTTAAAAAAAAAAAGCATTTATGCATCAAGGCACCAAAAACCTAATTTGCAAAGATAAACCAAAGATCAGAATAAAATGATTTCAATTCAATTAAATGACAAATGCTTGGCATCCAAATACATAAATAACTTCCAATTAATCAGCAACAAAAAGGTAAAGCTTATAGTTGTTAAATAGGCAGAAAGTGATATATGCAATTCATGCAAAGAGAAATATAAATGGCCAATTAAGGTCTAAAAAGGTTCACAAACTCATGAGTCAAACAAGCTCTCAGTTTACACTCATCACATCCAGGCACACCAAGTTTAACTGAGGATGTAGGGAAATTTGTACTCTGGTTCATTGCTGATACAACTCTTCTGGAGATCAATGCAGCAGTTCCTAATAAATTTAAAACATGCTTTCTCTATGAGCCCCCTAGAAATTCAAATTCTGGTTGTCTAGGGTACATATACAAACATATGCATTGCAACATTGTAAAATGAAAATGGGAAGACAAACTTACCCTGTTTAGGCGGGTAACAAAATAATGGTTTTATTTATATAACTGGATACTATGTAGCAGCTATTTCCACAAATAAATCACATCAGTACGTGTCAACATGGACCCAGAGACATATGTATATATAATGTGAAGCTATTTATTACATTAGAAAGACCACAAAAAAATATTTACTTTTTACTGGGACTGCACACACACACACATACACATACACACACACACACACACACACACACACACAGCATAAGTACAAAAGTGTGTGTGGGAAGAGAGAAATCAGAGCCAAGAAGCCAAAGTTTATTAACATTTGCTGAATCTCAGAGATAGATAAATTGGTGCGTGTTGCATTACTTTTTGCCTGTTTGAAATGATTCTGAGTCTGACAGAAGTTTCTAAATTTTAAGATGCCATCAGGTGAAAGAGCATCCTTCCTAGAGCTGTTTGACAGTTCTTGCTCTTTGCCCTTCACAGTCCTGCCCTGCCTGGAATTGAAGGCCCAGAGCAGAAGGATAACCCTTGATATCTCACCTATCTAGACAGAAAGAGGGGCTCTCTGTACCTGCACGGCTACACAGATTACCTGGGGCAACAGCAAAGCGCTTCCCAGTCTCCAGTGGGTGAGCTGATGGGGGCCAGCTATAAAACCTGAGGGTGTGCTAAACAGCCAGGCCTGGAGCTGATGCTGAGCCAAGGGCAGAGGCATTCAGGCTGGGTGCTCCAGGACAGATTGCGTGGGTGGACAGTTCCACCCTGTCTAAACTCGCTTGTAGGGTCAACACCACTGCTGTCTTCCTGTTTTGTTCAATGCTAAAATAAAACTGGAGAAATTTAGAGCAAAATGTAGTCTTACCTAATGTGGCACAAAGATGATAAACATGGCCCAGTGGCTAAATTTAGGTCTCACTTATACATTGTTTGGCTCTCAGTATGGCTTTTTTTTTTTTTTTTTAAACAAGTAGTTGCTAATATTTAGAATTTGAGACATTTCTAATACCAAAGAGATTACCCACTTCTCTTCTCAAGTGATTGGGTACAACTGGGCCTGAATTCTGGAATGCCAACAGCTGGTTCACTCTGAAGGTTTCCCCTTACTTGGATGCCTCTCTTCTCACCCCTGCCTGCTGGCCCAGTAGGGGCTTCAACTCCCTCACTTCACAGGTGAGAAAGCTGAGGTCCAAATGCTGATCAAGGCAGTTGACCACCATCAGAGTTAGTTTGTGGAGGAAGTCATGTTAGCACGGGTCATCCAATTATTGGTTAACTCTTAATTTCCTTTCTCTAGAAGGCAAAGATCCATTTCATGATTCTAATGGCATATTTTCTGTCTATGCCAGCAGATACAATGGAAATGATAATCCTTGAGGCTTATAACAAAGACTACTTCAAATGATGATAACAATAATATAGTCATTATAGTATTAATTAATTAATTGTGATATTAATTAAAGCAAGATGGTACCAAGATTTGGCCAAACTTAAAACAGAAAATTCTACATGCAAAATGTAAGTGAATACAACAACATAATTTAAATTGGTTTGTCTTCATTCCTTTTCTTCTGAGTCTAGAAACATGTGCAAACCCTGCTCTGGAACCCTCTCCCAGGCCTTCCCACAACATACAGTTCCTTTAGGTTTTTTACTTTTAAGATTTATTCGTCAGAGTTGAAGCTGGTAGATAATCCTCATTGATTTTCATGAGTTTTATCCATCATGCCCAGCAGTATTTAACCACCTAGACTGGACATTCCTCGTCTTATGAAAAATGCATTTCTGTTAGAGCCAAGTACATGAAGAGATTAAATGGATTACAAAAATCCTTTAGAATGTGAAGCACTAAATAACCTAAAAGTAAATCAATAGAGTAATGGTTCAAGTTCCTTGGCATATTGGGAAAAACTATGCAACAGAGTGAAAAGAAAAAGAGGTAGATCTTAAATACTGACATAGACTTATAAGTTGCAAAAGATACATTTATATGTACATGTACATGGAATCATACTACATTAAAAACAAACATACTGTTTGTTCACATAAGTGTATGTAAATGCATAGACACTGTCTGAAAAGAAACATCAAAGTGGAAGAGTGGATACCTCTGGGAAAATCGGGAAAATGAGAGAAGAATTTTAGCTGTATCTATAATGTCTTAAATTAAAATTTAATTTAAATAGTAACAAAACGAGGATTATATGAGGCCATAGGTCTAAAACTCTTCTTGGAACACACAAGTAATACTGTGATTGTTAGTTTCCAATCCATTATCAATCACAGAATCCGTAAAACATCTGCTCATCTTTGGAAATGAAATCTGATATACCATTTATCACCTAAGTTAACATTTAAGTGTAAAAATAACATGAAACATCTGAGAAGTTAAATTTCACTTCCACAAATTAAAATCAAGTCACTCATCTCTAGGAGGCATAATAGTTTTGAGGAGATTTTATTTTCAAAGCTAAGGAATAAGAACTATGGACTGGATTTAAATGAATCCAGTATCACTTAAACTCCGAATAGAAATCAAATTTGTGGCATTGCTTAATTTATCCTGATACAAGCTTGCTTTCTTAATTTTTCGGTGATGCTACTTGCTTTCCAACAGTCAATGGAACACTTAAGGTCAAATTTTGACAAGGAGGAAACAGCCCCAGGACAAGTGAGGGTGAGGTCATAACTAGGATGCAGCAGGGCTAGGACTCCCCGAGGTTTCTCCTCCCTGTCATCGATGCTTGCAGCCAGCCACAGCTGCCTGCTGTGATTCACCAACCTCACGTCGCGCATCCCTGTATCCGGTGTTCTCGAGTATCATCCTGGCAATTATCTACCTACCTGTGGATGGACGGATCGATCTATAGATCTACTTGCTGACCTCTGGAAGCCTTTCCTTTCCATCCCTGCCTCCTAACAGCCTGCACAGGCCTCCCCGCCTCTTCTTCCAGTGCCGCTCCTTCCCGTTCCCCGGGCATACCCGCTAGCTCCTCTCCGCGCGCTGCCAGTCAAGACCTGCGTGGAGCCCCAGCTACGCCAGTGGCCAGGCAGTCGCTCCAGACAGCGTCCTCTCTGGTGGGGTCGGCGGGACCCGCGGGCACCCAGGGTGAGGACCCAGGTGCGGCAGTGGGGGGCGCGCAGCCGGCACTCACCTTGCTCGCCGCGGGCGCAGCCGCCAGGAGCACCAGCAGAAGTCGAAACACCAGCGCGGGTGGCCTCTGTAAGGACCTGGGGCGCATGGTGGGCGCCGGCTCGGAGTTCCAGAGTGTCCAAGGGCTCAGGGGCTCTCAGGCGACCGCGTCCCCTGCGCGACGCGGGCTGGGAAGCCCCTGGTGTGAATGTCGCTTGGCCAGCCCGCCTGGACGGGTTTTGTAGGGCTCAGCCGCGCGGTCCTCCCTCCCCACCCAGGCTTTGGTTGTGGCTCCAAGGGAGGGAAGAAGTGGCTCAGGTCCCGCCCTCGTCCCTCTCCCTCCCAACTCACCAGGCACTGTCCCTTCTACTGGGCATCGTGCCCAGGAAGCGAGAAAGAGCTGAGCGACTGCAGGGCAGGTGGGCACCCATCCAGGATATGGGTTCAAGAGGTGATGCTCCAAAGGTCCTGCGGCCCAGGTGGGGTAGGAAGTGCAGGTCGGAGGTGAGGAATTCGGGGGTGTGTGCGGTGGGGAGGTGGCTGCACAGGGTGGAGGGAGTGGCCACCGGCCCTGCCCAGATTAAGCGGGAGGCGCGCCGGGCGTCTGCACTCCAGAGGCCCCGCTAGCTCCCAGCTCTCGCGCCGGTGCGTCTAGCTGCTTTCCCTTCTCCAACCCACTTCCGACTTGCAGCCGCCGCACAGACTTGGCCGTGAGAGCGCAGTGAAAAGGCTACCGGGTCGCGGGTGGATTCGGGTGTTTGTTCCGCCCGTGGACTGGGAGGCGACCCCCAGGTAAGTCGCCCTCAGGCTGGCAATCGGCGGCCCAGGGCATAAGGCACCTGCCTGGGAGAGTAAGCGGGGCAGTCTAGGCATCCAAGGGGTGGGGATTGGTTGGCTGGGGAATAGTAGCCCTGGGGTCACCAGAGGAGAGCTTGTGTAGCTCCCAGGCTTGTCTGCCAGGGCTTGAACTGGGCGCTGTGTGTTTTGATTAATTTGGAGGCTCGAGTTACCGGCCTGGCAGTCGGGGCATTCCAAAGTGCCAAGAGTAAGAGGCAGCTGAGGGGAAAGAGAAAGCCCATCCTATTCTCCACTGGGTTGAACTGGCTTTTCAGGCTAAATCTTATCTGCGGAAATCTTATCTGCGGAAATGCAGGGGAAAACAAGACCCGACTCTGGTCCAGGGTGTCTCCCTCCTGAGAGGCTCTTGGTGGAGGAGGCCCTGTATGCAAATACGTTGCATCTGTCTTGTTAGGACTCATCTTCCAGCAGGGCTCTTATTCTTTCTTGTGTCACAGCCCAAACTGGCACATTGGGTGAAGAATTTAGAGACCTTCTCAGAATAATGTTATTAAATGCATAACATACAATTAAAGCAGAATTAGTTTTTCTGAAATACAATCATCAAAGAACAGCACCAAAGTTATCATGTAATAACAGCTGTGCCTCATTATTGTCTCATTAAATAGCTAGATCTAACTGCAGGTCTATTAAGCTGCTGTAATGTTGGAGTGATAACTGCAAATTATATTTCGAGAAAACCGGTCAAATTGAGATATAACATGAAGATAGTGGTGGTTGCACACTCTCCAGAGCTGCCAATACTATTGTAGCCTGTTGCCTATACTTGTAACTAAAGGGAATGCTGAACTTCTGTGAAAGATTAGTGAAAATTAAGATGTCACTTTTTCCCATCCAAATTCACCGACCATCTGAATTCCATTCCCAGATTGAGATCCCTTGCTTTGAAGCAGTGTTGCTTACATCTGCTATGGTTGGTTATCAAACACAAAGTAGGAACTCTGGTTGGTCACTCATTGTAGGGAACCACTTGCTTGCATGGTCTAATAGAATTTTAAACAAACGTAATCATATAAAGATGCAAAACCCTGACAGTGAGTGAAGACATCTTCCCACTATTTATGTACTTATTTATATTTTACTATAGAGTGCAAAGAATCTTCTGTCATGCCAGTGATTCACAACTGTGGCTGTACATCAGAATATCCTTAGGCACATCTAAAAATCCTGATACCCAGTGGATCCCAAGCCAATTATATCAGACTCTAGGGAACTCAGCTATCAGTGTTCCTAGAGGTACCTCATGCAGCCAAGTTTGAGAGCTACGCTTTTACTTATATATATTAGTTAGCTACATTGAATTAAGGTCTCTTCTTTGTAGAATAAAGGAAAGGACAGATAGGAAATGCTTTATTAAGATTTAGGGGATTTTGGAACATTGTGGAGTTTGTGTCTAGACCATAGATGTTGCAATGTGGTGCATAGTAGCTTCTCCTAATTGATAGGAAAGGATTTAATGGAACTTTCTGTCATCCCAGTGGAGTAGGAAAGCAGGTGCCCTGTTGAGGAAGTGACTATGTCCAAAAGTTCTGAGAGGCATATGATGATCTTTTACAAACCAATATTGCTTCCTGAAAAACAAAAAACAAAACAATCTCCATCCCAGTGTTAATTGTTTCTTTTATTTGCTGAATCCCAGAAGATTTCTCAATTTGAATTTTAGTTGCCTTTTCTTGAAGCCATGTCATTTTGATGGAAGAGCAGACTTGGCTTTATCAGTGTTGGAATGGGAAGAAGCAGTCATTCAAGTCATTGTTGCTGTAGCAACAGAGGAGGAAAGAAACGTGATGGAGACAGTGAGGAGGGAGCCCTGAAGAGTTTGGTCTCTGCAGTAGACTTGAATTTTGAATCCTGCCCACACTTAGTGGTGTGACCTAACCTCCCTGGGCTGGAGTCAGGATCATCATGGTAATACCTCAGGGAGTTGTAGGAATTTAATAATCCATCAGAGGCCCTTTGTTGCAGGTCTTCACATGACAATCACATATTGCTATCTGAGTCTTCAGGTGTATAAGGAAATACAGACAGACCTGATGAGAACCATGCCTTGGCATCCCCGGGAGCTGTTAGAAATGAAGAACCTTAGATCCCACCCCAGAACCACTGAATCAGCCTACATTCTCCAAGGCCTTGTAATTCATATGTAAAGAAACTTTGAAAAGTGGCTCTTCTAAAAGCCACACTTATCCATCAATTCCACCTTCCACAATTCATGTGACCCAATTCTATAATGTTTGGTATGTTACCTGTTGTCTTAATTAAACAAAATTCTTGATTTTTTAAAAATGACCTTGAGGTCAAGAAAACTGATTTTTTTTTCACAGTTAGCTCCTTAAATGTGAAAAAGAAAAAGAAAAAAAGGAATGGAGGATGGCAGTTATTTTTGAAAAAAGGACACAGACATTTCTATCTTTGACTTTGACATCAGATAAGAATTTTGAGGGACTGAGATTGTAGCTCAGCAGTAGAGCGCTTGCCTCGCATGCATGGGGCCCTGGGTTCGATCCTCAATGCACCACATACAAAGCAATAAAAAAATAAAGACATTGTGTCCATCTACAACTAAAAAAAATTTAAAAAAAAAGAATTTTGAACAAAATGAATTGATCATTATCTTTGGGAAGCCCTATATAATTATTTTGCCCCCCTTTAAAAATCACAATATCCTGTTTTCTGCATAGTGTTCAAATATGTCTGCTTCTCTACACTAAGCCCTGTTAGGGCAGGGGCCTTTTTTGTTTTTTACATTGTTGAATGAATGAATGAGCAAAGTTGAATGACTCATCAAACTCACCCCCTGTTCACACTCAGGCCTGTTTTCTTCCAAAATTCATGACCTTACTGTAGCTTGCATTGCACAGGGATATGCCTCTGCTTTTGATGGGATAAGCCTCTCCAGGCTGCCTGTAGTTTCTTCTTTAATCTTTTCTTACTTCATCCTCCTGTTAGTCATCCCTGTTCTTTCAAGAACTTTCTCTTTTCATCACCTCTGAAACAATTAAACTCTCGGGTGCTCTTGCAATCTCAGGGTCATGATCAACTCCTATTAGCTCTTGCCGTCACATCGCTCAGTTCCTTTGCTGCTTTTCTAAGCTCACAGCTCTGACCCTGGTGCTTGCATTCATCATCTGTGGGTTTTGGTAGCCGTCTAGCCAGTTGCCGCGGCTGCAGTGTCTCTGAAATCCATCTTCTATGTGTGTTCTTGTCAGAGTTATCATTTAAAACTGCACAGGGTGTCAGGAGGACAGGTTCCTTTGGGGGCAGTAAAAAGCACTACTCCAAACCCAGAGGCTCAGAGTCACAGGACCGTTTTTTCCTCCATTCACCTGTTCACTGGAGGGTATAGGGAAGGAGTGGGGTGGGGTGGGGCTCTGCTTACAGCCACTGAGGAACCTCTTGGAAATTTTAGAATCTCACAGTTGTGATCAGTATGACTCTAAGCATCTTCCATGATTGCTTCAGAAGGGGAGGAGAATGTGCCAAATCAAAAACTGTCCTCAGAGTTTCCCTGGATGAGATATATACTACTTTCACTCGGGTTTTGTCGGCCAAATGGGTCACGTGACCACGCTTCATTCTGCAAGGGGCTGGGAAAGGAGACCTGCCATGTGCCAGAACTGGGTGGTGAATGTTAATTCCTGTCACAGGTGTCACATCCCTTGCTTGTGCTTCACCCTCACAGCTCACTGCATGCTTCTTAGAATAGAATGGAGTGGCACGCCTGTCATCCAGCACTTGGGGAGGCTGAGACAGGAGAATCATGAGTTCAAAGCCAGCCTCAGCAACGGCGAGGCACTAAGCAACTCAGTGAGACCCTGTCTCTACATAAAACAAAAAATAGGGCTGGGGATGTGGCTCAGTGGTTGAGTGCCCCTGAGTTCAATCCCCGGTACCAAGAGAAAAACAAAAACAAAAAAAAAGAATAGAATGGAGTGGTCCCAAGACAACTCTTTCGCTTTACCTCTCAAGTCACCAAGCTCTTCATGCTTCCTCAAGGTCCTTGTACACACCCCCAGCCTCCTGTCTCTGTTCTTGCTGTTCCCATTTCTGCATTGTCTGCCTAAAGCACCTGCCCCTGCTTTAAGATCTAGGTCAAAGATCATATGGCAGGTGCTAGATAATCAAATTGACCAAATTGTTATTCTGCCACATGCATCTACAAATATGTAACTACATAGTTCACTGTTATGTATGATTATAATGTACTAAAGTGCCTAGAACAAAAATTTTAAAACATTATAAAAATAAAATTCCATACAGAAATAAATAAAATAAAAACAAATAAAAAAGAAATAAAAACAAATAAACAAATAAAAAAGATCAAAGATCATGGTCCTGTGAAGATCCTTATGCAGACCTTTATTAAATAGCACACAGAGAGGGTAAGGTTTTAAGGGCTAGTACAGAGGCTATTTTTAAAACTATGGTTTTAAAATACACACATACATACATATACATATATACTGGATCACGTCAGATAAATCAAATTCGTTTTTTTTTGTTCCCATAGTGTTCAGAATGAGAGTTGTCACAATGTGAGAAATTGATAGGTGTTTTTTAAATTAATAATCATACATAGATGTTTATGTGAAATTAAAAGTGTTTGAAAGTTATGTCAGAAATATTTTTTTCATTAATTCTCAACTAAAGTTTACAAAGAATCACTTCAAATTTTACACATCACTGTATTGTTAATGGTTTTAATTTAGAAATATTTTTCTTATAGTTTGTTTTGTTTTGACTTGTTTTCTTGGTACTAGGGATTGAACCCAGGCATACTTAACCACTGACTGAGCCACATCCCCAGCTCTTTCTTTTTTTTTAATTTTTTTTAGTTGTAGATGGACACGATATCTTTCTTTATTTATTTATATGTGGTGCTGGGGATCAAACCCAGTGCCTCACGCATGCAAGGCAAGTGCTCTACCACTGAGCCACAATCCCAG
Organism: Xerus rutilus; assembly: GCA_028644305.1. Taxonomy (NCBI): domain Eukaryota; kingdom Metazoa; phylum Chordata; class Mammalia; order Rodentia; family Sciuridae; genus Xerus; species Xerus rutilus. Next base: position 150,607,199 of record CM053402.1, on the reverse strand, counting down.
CCCCCCCAGCTCTTTTTAAAATATTTTTTTAGTTTATATTTTATTTAGAGACAGGGTCTCACCGAGTTGCTGAGAGCCTTGCTAAGTTGCTGAGGCTGGCTTTGAACTTATGATCCTCCTGCCTCATCTTCCCGAGTTGCTGGGATTATTGTACCTGGCTTTTACAATTTTCATATATATTGACTAGATTTTGTATTTTGTTTTATGTTTATGCATGTGTTTTCTTTTGCTGTAAAAACTTAATGTAGATTTCTTTCTAGCTTAAATGTCTGAAGTTTAAAAACAAAACAAGACAAAACACCAGATTTCCAAGATACAGGAAAGAAAGTAGCCTTGTTTTAATTCTTGAATCTCTTGGTTTTTGTTGTTATTGATGTTGTTGGGGGTTTTTTTAATTTACTTTATTTTTATGTGGTGCTGAGGATTGAATCCAGTTCCTCACACATGCTAGGCAAGCACTCTACCGCTGAGCTACACCCGCAGCCCCTGGAATCCCTTGTTTTTGTGACTCTTTTCACTGTCAACAGTTTTGCTGAGCATTACACACAATGTCTCATGCACAGAACCACTTTTGGCTTTGCTCAGTGTCTCATTGACATCTAAGTGCACACTGTAGGCTCTGTTTCTTATGTGTTTTTGTGTGCTCTTATGGTTCACATAGTAAACCATGGGATGGCAGAGCTCCAAAGCCTAGGTTTGAGGATGCTCTTGAATCTTTCATTAGGTTCCAGAGTGGTGGACCATTTCCAAGTGAAGTCCAGTTCCAGATCTTGTCTTTTAGAGAGATACCTGCTGTGGGGATTTTAGGTCTGGAGGAATCAATTCCTACCAGAAGCAAGGGAGACTAAGAGGCTGCAGAGGCCCTGAATGCAGCCATGAGAAAAATGTGGCAAAGCTCTTCTTAGAAAAAAACTTAGGACTCCCCCAAGCACCATTTCCCCTCCCAACAGGGAGAGGCTATCCTGTATTAGAACAAGTTTTTTTCCACTCCACCTCAATCTTTCTTCTTGATCTTAAAGTTCCTTTGAATGCTTTTATAAAATCTCTTTCTCTTTTTGCTTAAACAATTAAAACGCTTAAACCTTTGACTTCCCCATATCCTATGTAGAATGGTGCCTTTAAGGCCTCCCATAGGAGTTTCTAGACTTGAAATTACAAATAAAAAAAGCCTCCATCTGGAAATTCACAGAGAACAGGATGTTTTTGCCTCAATGCACCATTTCACTTACGGTTGACTCTGTGCTCCTGAGGTATTAGAGGCTAACGTCATCATTCCCTGGCTTAGTTCACTTATGAATTCTAAAATTCACTCATGAATTCTTATAAGTTATGAAGCTGTTTCGTGTAGTGATTAAGAAGGAAGGCTTTGGTAATGTCACTTACTGTGTGACTCATGTGTGGAAAAAGGAAATCAGATAACCCCGCAGAGCCACTGTGAAATTTGCAGATGGGCATAAAGCCCTTAGCATGGAGCTTACCATCTAGGTAGCCCTTGGTAAATACTGTTGTCATTTTTATTATGGTGGAGATGATGATGATGATGATGATGATGCAGAAACAAAAGAGAAGGGGGAAGGGGGGAAAGGAGCAGGAGAAGAGGGAGGAGAAAGAAGAGAAGGAAGACAGGAGCAAAAGAGGGATCAGGAAAGAAGGAAGAAGAGCAGGTTGAGAGGAGAAAGAGAGGGGAGAAGAGGGAGGAAAAGGGGAGGAAGCCACTGTCACTCACTGACTGATGAAACCAAATGCCATTTTTTTCTAGGTCCTCAGAGGGAATTTAAATTAATTCTGTGATTCTACTTAGAACCATATTTCTGTATGCTTTCTTCCTCCATACTAACTAAAGAATCATCCTTCTCAGTAGTTTTTCTCCCCTGATGTTTAAAAGATACTTTAAGATAGGCCAGTGACACCTATAGATCCAGCTATGAGGAAACCCAGTGCAGGAGGAA
>CM053402.1:150583545-150604750 GCA_028644305.1 Xerus rutilus | reverse complement strand
ATATTGAATAAGAGTGGTGAGAGAGGGCATCCCTGTCTTGTTCCAGTTTTTAGAGGGAATGCTTCCAATTTTTCTCCATTTAGGATGATATTGGCCTTGGGCTTAGAATAAATTGCTTTAACAATGTTGAGGAATGTTCCTACTATCCCTAGTTTCTCTAGTGTTTTGAACATGAAGGGGTGCTGTATTTTGTCGAATGCTTTCTCTGCATCAATTGATAGAATCATGTGGTTTTTATTTTTAAGTCTATTGATGTGATGGATTACGTGTATTGATTTCCGTATGTTGAACCAACCTTGCATCCCTCCTATTACAGTCTTTTGTACTATTTGAGTATTTTATTTTGTGCCTATATTGTTTGTTTTATAAAAAAGAAAATTGAGGTCCATCTTTAGGGCAGATGATTAATCTTCTATAAATTAACTTACTTTCTTAAACTTTCTATACAACAAATATTTGTTTTAAAATGCCCAAGATAAAGCATAGGGACTTTTCCTGTTTTTCCCTTTGAAGAAAAGTAACATTGGTCTCTTGAGAGTATAAATGTATTCCTGGTCAGCGTAGCTCATATTTTGAATGTTTAGTTGTCTGTGATACTGTCCTTATTTTTTCAAAGTGTTTATACAGTCTATTTTTGAGGGGCAGACTCTCTGTGAATTCATTCTCCCCTTTTAAATGTTTATTAGGATGTTGCTTTATTAGAATCTACTGTTCTATTTTAAACTGACTTTTTTTGTGATGTAATTTTGCTACAAATATCTCAGAGATGCTTGGCAAAAATAAGTAAAAACAAATACATTTTAAAAAAAAACCAACGCTGCCTTCATTATCAAGCCATCTAATCAACTAACCTTTTATCCTCTGGTTATTTTGATATTTCAGTGAACACACAGTAATGAATCCGAACCTTAAATGACCCGAGTGTTCAGACTAGCTACTTTAAGTGCTTTTGTGCTGTCCTAGCTTGGCCTTGGGTATTTACTTTTTGACTTATCAGGATTTTGAACTTAAGTATTGTAGATAACGATGTTACTCAAAACTTAAGGAGCCTATGTTTCAGAAACTTCAAATACATTTTAACTTAAATTATCTACTTGCTTGGCTCTTGTGAAGCTTCAAATTCTTATATACTTTTAATGACCCAGGAGAATTTTGTTTATAAAGATGCCTTTATTCATTAATGCTTACAGACGTTATCTTTTGGATTTTGTCTGAGCATATTTTTTCCCAAAAGAAGTTGAAATTGTGTGATTGAAAAAAATTTCTGGATAGACTCTTTTCTTTTCCTCTTACACACACACACACATAGACACACATATGATTACATATATGTATGTGTGTGTCTGTATGTGTCTATGTGTGTTCATATATACATGCATATTTATATGTATTGTTTTACACATATATATGTGTTTTGTCTTCCATCTGAAATATAAATATTGGCTTACCTGTTTTATGTTTTCCCATTATACATTGGTCTAAAGACTTAAGTTTAAAAAGATCTATCAAGCTGGGCATGGTGGCGCATACCTGTAATACCAGTGACCTGAGGAATCTGCAGCAGGAGGACAGAAAGTTGAAGGCCAGCCTCAGAACTAAGCAAGACCTTGTCTAAAAAAAAAAAAAATGAGGGGACTGGGGATTGGAGATATAGCTCAGTGTAAAGCACCCTTGGTTCAATCCTAGTGGCAAAAAAAAAAAAAAAAAAAAAGATAACATCAATTATAGAAATGTAGAAATGTGTAATTACTACATACATGTTAGGCAGTTTGTCTCTGGTGCTGACTTGATGCTCCTATCCACGCCCTCAGTTCCCAGCACTTAGGTTAGCTTTGACCAACACCTGTCCATCTCTCCCACCCAACACACGGCCCAGCCTGTGAATGAATGCAGTCACATTGCAGCGGCCCTTTGTCCTAAGGGATTTATTTGCAGTCTTTCTGGAACTACACTTTTGTATTGAAGTGGCTGATGACACTGGTTCCAGATAATGAGGATTTGTGAAAACAAAGTGATGATTCTTGCCACAAAGGGCATAGGTGTGTGTGTATGTCTGTGTGTGTGTGTGTGTGTGTGTGTGTGTGTGTGTACGCACATTGACTTTCTAATGAAGAAAAGTCAGCTAAAAATGGGGAGAAGGCACCAATTATTTAGGTTCTGGAGTTTTCTGGTTGGCAGACACATTAGAGGAACCATCTTGGAGTATTGGCCCAATTTTTACCTGAAGCATGAGTCTGTACTGGACAATTGTCCTGGAAAGGACTTTATGAGGGAGACAGGCCAGTTGATCCAGGAGACAGAACAAGGTGATATTGAAAAAAAAAGTCAAGCTTATCAGTTAAATTGGATGCCTCTGTGTATGTGTGGTTTGCTCAACTGCCTGATTTGTAAGGCATTATTAAGTCTTACTGGGAGAGACAAACTATAGAAGCCTCTGGCCAAAGCAAAGTGACTATAGAAAGACCATCTCTTTTCCCTAGCGTCCTCAGTCTTGGATGCCACTTGCTCATATAATCAGCCCTGCTTATTGTGACACTCCAGTGTAGGTGCTTTGCCTTTTAATGTCAGTATTGTTATTTCTCATGGATCCACAGGTAAAAGTGTACCATGGGATTCTTGTGAGCTAGGCAAACCCAGAGTGCTTGTTGTGCTGCGCGTTGTATATATCCAACTAAGAGGTGAGCACTAACATGCTAAAGAACCTGCTTCCCTTTCTAGGGTGGAAAGAAATACATCGGTCCTTGTGGAGGAAGAGATTGCTCCATTTGCCAGTGCTTTCCTGAGAAGGGCTCTCGGGTAAGTGACACAACAATCAGACCAGGCAGCATGCCTGAAGTTTGAACCATCCTGAATACTTAGCATTAAGTCATCCCAGATCCTGATGTGTTCTGGTAGTCGCGAATGCTTATGTCTTTTTTTTTTTTTTTTATGTTTATTTTTTAGTTGTAGGTGACAGAATATCTTTGTTTTATTTTTATGTGGTGCTGAGGATCGAACCCAGTGCCTTATGTGTGCTAGGCGAGCACACTACCACTGCGCCATAATCCCAGCCCCAATGCTTATGTCTTTTACAATCCAAGCTCTTCACGTTCTGATAAGCGATTGCAATTACATTAGACTGTGTCAAGCTTCAAAGACAGTCTGGGCAGCAATAGTTCACCCCATGGTTTATACAACACTAGTCTCGTGAATTGTCACATGAAGAAAGGGTCTCGCTGTCACAGAGTGCATACTGGATTGCCTCCTTGGCATTTAACTTGCAGATAGGTATTTTAAAGACTGAGAAATACTGCAATGAGCGAGAAAAAAGCCTGCTTAGATTTTTTAAAGCAATCTTTTCAGACATCTGACTGTCACTTTCATGGATGGTACCTGTTGCAGCCCGTGGAATAATGTTCTAATCACAGAGATAGCTACATTTTCAGCATGCTTATTACTTGCCAGGCGCAGTTATATGTGCTCAAAATGCTATGGGTCATTGGTCATTGTTCCCCAAGGTCATTGGCGACCTTCTCAATGAGACCGATATTGGAGTGTAGGAGACTGACAGATAGCCCAGGTTAGTGTCTAGCTGAAGTCCACCCACAGAAGCCCTCTTGATGATTAGGCTGTTATCAATTCTGCAAAGCACAGGGGCCCTCTGGGTTACCGTCCGTCAGGCTTCTTGAATTTTATGAACATCTCCCCTGTGTTCTGATATCTGCAGTTGGCAGTCCATTATTCACCCATGCTGAAGTATTAAGACAATTCTTTAATTAAGAATGTTCTTGTGATTTTTGTATATATACATTAAAGTGTCACTCTGCACTCCTTTAGAGATGTATAATTGTGTATTAATCAAAAATAAAATGTATTTAAGAAAACACTCCCATAATCTTACAAAAAGTGTTTCGGAAGCTTTGGACAGTTTTTAAATCAGATCAATGATTCCTTGGAAATGTGTCTTCATCCGTTCAGACTGCTGAAACAAAATATCACAGACCAAGTATCACATAAAAATTTTAAGCTCTTTAAAAATTGTCAGAAGCTTCTGAAACACACATCTTTCTTATGAGATTATGGGAGTGTTTTTTAAATATATATTTTATTTTTAATTGACACATAATTGTATATAATTAAGGGGTACAGATGGACACTTTGATATATGTATACAAAAAGAATTATTTGCTCTAATACTTCAGCATGGATGGTAATAGGCTGCCAGCTGCTGCTGTCAAACCTTTTTCCCACAGTCCTGGGGGATGGGAAGCCCAAGATCAGAGTGCCTACAGGTCCTGTGTCTGGTGGGGACTCCTCCTGGTTTTTGGGTGATTGTCTTCACTGTGTCCTCACATGGTGGAGAGAGAGCGCTCTGAGGCCTTTGCATAAAGGCACTAATCCTATTCATGCAAGCTCCAAGCTGATGACCAAACTACTTCCCAAAGACCCCATGCCCCTGTCACTCTCTCATTAGGATATCAGTATATGCATTTTGGGAAGACACGAACATTAGGTCCAGAACAGTGTCCACATCAGTCCCACAGGTCTGTGCAACTCAAAAAGCACAGTTCAGTATAGATGGCTCTTTACTATAAAATGGTACCTTCTTGAAAGAAGGGACTGAATATTTCTTCCATTGCATGGCTTTATTGTCACATAGCAGGTGTACTTTGAGGTTCTGTTGTTGAGCTGTTTTACTGTAAGCCGCCACCTTATTGAACGTGAATGACAGCAAACCCCTCATGCATAAATGGATTGTTTTTGGCAATATATGAAAGAGTTTGGTTATCACAATTTATCTTGAGCTTTGTCAAGCTACTTTCACCATATAAAAACTGAATCAGCAAAGAAAACAAAGTTAAGACACTAAAAACTGGCAACCCAAGAAGTACTTTAGCTTGTCCATGTACACATATAGATGATTTACAAAAATCCCAGCTTTTGGTTATTAATACAAGCACACCAAGATTATAGAAATACACAAAGAAAAAAAGGGCATCTACATTTTAAGATACATTTTTGGGCCTGAGGCCCCCTCAAAATGGATTCGATCAGCTCTGTGGTGGGAAGAACAAACCCAAAACAGAGAGGAGCAGTTGCTTTGATGGAGCCAGCGTGGTGGGCCCTCTGGTTTAAAGAGGCTGTGGTGTGTTAGCAACTGTGCGACGTGCCTTTGCAAATCTGTTCCTCTATTCCATGGTTCTCTGCTAGGGGTAATTGGGCCCTCCCGGGGACATTTGACAATGTCAAGACATTTTTGGTTGGACACTGGGTTGGAGGGGTGCTAGAGGTGCCCCTTGGATAGATGCCACAATGATGTCAGCATCTTACAATGCACAGCACAGCCCCTAAGCCAGAGCGTGATCCCTGCCCAACAGCCTGCAGCATGGAGGCTGAGAAGCCATTGTCATCCCAAACAGCTCCGGAAGGCAGGTGTTATTGTTATTTCCATCTGATGATACAAGGAATCCGAATTCCCAAGTTCTAATTAACTTGCTTGTGTGCAGAGCCAGGAGTCACATCCAGGTGTCTGGCTTCACCTCCACATTTCCTCTATGATCATGGAAATATTATTACACTAAGGTTCCAACACCTGGGTTTAGCACTGGGAAAGCACCCAGGTGGGCACTTTAATGGGACCAAGCTTTCTCAATGTCCTTTTAATTACACCATTGGTCCTTTACCTTCTGTTTCCTTGAGCTGTCAATCACAAACCAGTGCCCTTGGCATTCTCTAAGGCAGTCTATGTGTGAAGAAGGCTTCAGGTGCTGAGCTGCACACTCTGCTGTGTGTATCTCTGATTCTGGGTGGTCAGGGAGGACTGCTTACACAATAGGAAAGCTCTGTCCTTCCTGAGACAGACGTTTTCCCTGTGAGGGATGCAGGTGCAGGTAATGTTTTCCAGTGGAGAATGTGGGAGTAGGGCTCGTGCATACCTGGGAGGTGGTTTGGGAGGTGGGCTTTCTCAGGTCACCAGCAGCCAGTCTACCTCTTGCGCTACAGTAGCAGCTCAAGATAGGCTCTAAAGGTGGGCATACCCTGGATGCCAGAGGCTGGAGGTATCTCCCTGAGGCCTCCCAGCCTATTTGTGGCATAGCCTCGGTGATTTCTAAAAAGGAAAATGTTCCTCTCCTGGAGACCAAGGCTTAGGTGGGTACTCTGTTTAAGCCCCACATCAGAACTGCTATGGCTGAAGTATTGTCAACAGCAAGGCTGGCCCAGTGCTGAGGAAAGGCTGTGGTCACCAATTTACAGGAGCCTGGAGCTACAGTTTGAGGTGGAACGGGGACGCGCCTAGGGCTGAGCATCTCGCATCTCTCTTCCATCTGTATATTCCATCAGCACCTTCCGACTCCCCGGCCACATCCCTTGGGCTGTTGGCTCTCTCTGGAACACCCTACTTCTCTACATTTTTCTCAAGGTTATCCTCTTCTCTGTTACTGCCACCTGCCTTCCAGAAGGAACTCAGTACTGACACCACCCCCTGCAGCCTCCCTGCTCACCTATCCTCTCCTCACTGGGATTCCTGGGGGCACTTCCCGCAGCCTCTCACTGGGTTCTCTTCCACTCTACCTCTCCCTGCCCCCCAGCTCTGGCTGGGCTGAGTGTGGCTGTGCCCATACTCTTGATGAGATTGTGCCCATGCACTTGCTAAAGATGGTCATGAGAATGGTGCGAAAGGTATTTCCTGACTCCTGATCCATAGCAGACATTGGAAACCCAAGTCCTCTTCTTTTTCCTGCTTTGGGAGCTGGGGGTCATTTTATCATACTGCTTCAAAATTATCCCTGTACATGGGATAACGGGGAGTTTGTACACATCCTAGTCAGGATGTGGGAGCCAGGTCAGCATGCAGGGGACACATAGGGACACTTGGTGTTCCCAAGAGAAGGGGAACATAGTTAGTGGGGAGTCATGCCTCAAACCTCTCTTCCTCTTTGATTCAGACTAGAATCAAAGGCTGCTATGAAATGCAGAATCTCCCATAGTTCAAATTCACTAGTGAATTCTGGCCGGGCCAGAGTGGAGCATTTTGAGCATCAGGTGAGCTAGGATCTCTGCTGCACTCAGAGCTTTTCAAGGAGCAGTGACCGAGGAAAGAGCCCTGGCTGAGGGCCAGGGCTTACCTCCTGACCTTTTCCAGGAGTTCTCACCTGAGAAATTAGGGTTCTCACTAGAAGGCTGGACCTGTCCCTCCTGGCTCTAAGGTCCTGTGGTTCTGTGATGTGGGGCATCGTTCACAAATGTCAGCTGCTGGTTTTCATATAAAAAGGTCAAAAGACTTAAATGATTTGTGACTCCAGGCTTACACTTCCCCAAACTTCATTCTGATCCTGTTGCAAGAATGTGAATGGGGTGGCACTGGGTAGAATTCGAAGTTTTTCTTTCTTTCTGTTTTTTTCTTAATTTTTTTTGTTGTTGTTGTAGATGGATACAATATCTTTATTTTATTTATTTATTTTATTTTTTTTAATTTTTTTTTTTGTATTCGGGCACAATGTCTTTATTTTATTGCTCTGTATGTGATGCTGAGGATCGAACCCAGGGCCTCACGCATGCGAGGCAAGCGCTCTACCACTGAGACACAATCACAGCCAGTTTTTCTTGATCAGTTTTAAGGGCGGAAGATCTATGCATTCATGGGTTGCCTCTTTGTAGGAAAAAATTATGTTGTGTTCCTATGAACCAAGATGGACTGTTTAAAGTTCTGCTTTAGCAACCAGGAAAATAAAGACATCTTCTACAGTTGGTTCCAGAAAAAAGTAGATTTGCACTCTTTACCATTCATGGGAATTTAGCAACTGTGAAATCAAGAGAACTTTGTGATGTGATTGTTTTTCATATAAGGAGGTCAAATGACTTAAACCTCAAGGACTGTGTTAGTATTTTGGTTTGAAACTCAAAACCAGACAATTAGTGGGGTCACTTTTTCCTTTGGAAACTTTAAATATATATATTATTAAATATATGTTACATATAAATATGTATAATACAAGTATTTTTCCTGCAATTTTATGTACTCATCTGTCATACTTTTAACAGCCTGAATTTCATAATAAAAATGGAATTTACTTGGGGAATTTTAATTATTGTTAATATTTTTCATATCATTAAACTATTTGCACATGATGTTCTAAAATTCAGTCTCCATCACTCTCATACCTGTGGTTTAGGACACTTTCTAACTGTGGCCTGATAAGTGGTTCACAGTAATCATTTTTATGTCCCAAAGTTCATGTAAGTCAATTATGTTCTATTTTGATGAAAACAAGATCCAATAACAACTGGAAGTTGTAAAGTGTTTTGGTTTTGCTTTCTTGTTCTTGCCAATATCTTCTTCCTCCAAGAACCCTCTGGCTCTTTTTGTCAGCATTGAAAAATTCTCTGGCCAAGGAATCCCTTTTTGACATGGCAGACTCAGATGCCTTTAAGGTGACTGCAGGTAACCTGAATGAAGGGGCTCTGGGGTAGTACTATTGGGATGGGAAGCTGGACAAGGCATTTGTCTCATAAAGGCATAAAAATCCAGAATTTTTCTAAAACCTAATGCGTAACAATTGAACACATCCTGGTAGAATTCAGCCCACCAGCTTCCAAGTTATAAATTGGCTTAGCTTGCTCAAGTGTTCCCTGGCAGGAACAGTAACTATGATTTAATTCTTCAGTACTTGGGATCAAACTCGGGACTTTGCATTTACTAGGAAAGTGCTCATCCACTGAACTACATCCCCAGCCCTTTTTATTTTTATTTTTTTTGAGACAGGGCCTTGCTAAATTGTGATCCTCAGCTGATCCTCAGCCTCCTGAGTTGTTGGGATTACAGGTGTGTGCCACCATTCCTGGCTATCATCATGATTTCTAAACAATGGAACACTTGAAAAAGTTAAAGAAATAAATCTTCAGTTGTAGGATTTCCTCTATAGAAGCTTGAGGAAGTATTTCTGATGCCTGGGGAAGCCTTTTCTCCTGTTTTGTCTACTAGTAACAATAGTGTTGGAGGCAGCAGCAGTAGCTGACATTTACATGGAAGAATATGTTCAACTAACATCAGGCTCAGTATGCTGATAAGATGCTCTTGACATCTAGCATCTATCTGTGTGTGAGAGGAGAACAAGCTTATATTTGCTTCCTACATTCTAGAATGCATCATGCATTTTCCATTGGACCAAGTGCATAGGTAGAACTAATATAAGGGCACCTCCCTTGGGAGCCCTGGTTGCAGCTTGGGTCTGAAGGTGGGTTTCTGCACATCTGCCCAGGCCAGCCATCTCATTCTGCTGTCCATGATTTGCAGCAGGCCCTTTGGTCTTCTCATTGGAGTTCAATTCCATAGCAATGACTGCCCAGGTGTGTGGCCCAGCATGAACCCAGGCCAGGCCAGGTGCAGGGCTCAGCAAATGTGGGGCCATGCTAAACTCAAGAGAAACGAGGTCAGGACCACTTGGAAGCAGCCATGCTGTTGGTGCAAGATAAGGGCAAGTGATACAGGAGCACCTGAAAATCTGGCAGTTTTCAGGGAACTATTCCATATAGGAAAATGGGAAACAATGAGTATAAGAATTCCCCTCTAGTGCCAGAGTAGCATCTGACTAAATTACAGAAAATGCAGAATCATAAGGGACTTAGGAAAGAAAAGCAAGTTTCTTCTTTCAAACTTCATTTTCAATAATATGCCAAGAAATTCCCATGGAAACAGCTGTCCCCATGGTGCTTATCTTTCTTTTTCCTACCATACACTCATAACTGCAATTAATAATAATACCTTTCCATTCATTTAGCAAATAACCACTGAGCACTCCACGTGTGCTAGGCATCAGCTGAGGACATGGGTCCTTTGTGATAAAGAAGAAAGTCCCTGTGGCATGCAGCGCAGAGTCCAGTAGTAGAGGCAGACAAGATTCTTATTCTAGCTTGTTTCTAGGTGCCTGATGAGTGACAGGCATTGCGCTGGGGGTATGGTGGGCATCAGGGAAAAAAAGAGACAAAGGTCCTTACTCCCTTCCCAGGTGGACCATTTGGTGCAGTAACTTGGCTTCGCATGGTAGCATGAATGTGGGGTGGCAGAGCACGAGGACATGGGGGTTAATCAATGCATGGAATTAGAGGTCACCCAGCCACTGCCCGGAGGAAGTGAGGAGGCTTTTGTAACAAATTAGCACATACTGGGTGGTTTAATACAATGGAAATTTATTCTCCCATAAATCCTGGAGGTCAGACATCCAAAAGCAAGGTTTTGGCACCTCAGGCTCCAGAGGAGAATCTGTTCTTACGTCTTCCGGCTTCTGGTGGCTCTTGGCAACACTTGGCATTCCTTGGCTCCTGGTCACATCTCTCCAATTTCTGCCTCGGTTGCCATGTTGCCTTCTACTGTGTATCTGTATCAAATCTTGCTCCATGTCCTTTTTATAAGGATACATGTAATAGCCTGTAGAGACCATGGGACAATCCAAGATAAACACATTCTCTCATCTTTTGTCACCTGAGGCAATAGTTGCAGGTTTCCAGGGACTAGGTCATGGACATACATATCCTTTTATGGGTACCATTCAACTCCTAGAGGTATTTGGCAAAGAGAACAGTCTCTACTCAAGTAGGAGATAGGATGTCTTTAGGGGACTGAAAGATTGCCAGAGAGGGGTTTGATCATAGCAGGGAAGAAAGCAAGTGCCCTGAGATGCAATTGATAAAGGAGACAGCACATCCTGTGTAATTAGAATCTTCAAAAGATTTTAGGAAGGAAAGAAGCTGAATGAAGTTACAGGAAAACCACTGGCTACTGTTTGGAGGATGCAGCCAGGGTGGGTGAATGATATTAGGGAGAGCCTGTTAGGAGGCCATGGGGTGGGGGTGTTATCTTAGCAAGAGGTGACTATGGAACTGGGAATATTGGTGGGCTGGAAATACTGGGCAGGGGTGACGGCCAAGAGGAGACTCCACAGGGTTGTTGGGGGTGGTGGTTAGGGATGTGCAAGACCTCCGGGTAGAGGTGTTAGCAGCTGTGTGGACAGTGGTATTTGACTGGGGAGCACATTTGAAAGGTGATCACTAGTCATTTTGGACATACAGAGCCTGAGGTCAGTTTCATGCATGGCTGGTGCTCAGAAAGAGGTTTGGACTAGGGAGGGGGATGGACAGGTTGTTTGGCTATGGATGATGCAGAGGATTCCATGGAAATGGGTGAATTTTCCCAAGAGAGGGAGAAAAGGCCAGGTAGCCCTGAGGAGCTCCAGGGGGAGGATCGTAAGAGGAGCTGCACAGAAGCAGGTAGGAGAAAGGAGAGTCAGCTGGGCATTGCTCAGGAGGCACTTACCAAGACCTCCAGACTGCCTTATGTGGTTCCCACGGCAGGCACACGATGCCAGGCGATTGCTACCACTGTGTTTCAAAATGGAAAACAATTCATCAGGCACCAAAGGAGAGACCTTACTATTCAGTGGCAAAGCTATGTCTTTGGTTGTCGGTGTAGCGTTCTTCCTCCTGCACCATGCTATCATCTAAAAACACAGCTAAAGATCCTTAGGGTTATTCCAGGCTCAAGTGATGGATTTACCCTGGGCCCCTTGTTACCAAGTAAGGTCAACTTAAGGTACAAGAAAATATTCTGCCAGTGCAGTTTAGTCTCCTTGGACTGTCTACCCTTAAAGTAACACCTTTACATTATTAATTTTTACAGGTCTGTCTCATATCCAGTAACCTTTATCCGGCAATAGAGGAGGACTCTGGGGGCATTGTCCAAGGGACTTAGGAAGCACCTTGAGGCCTGTTTGAGGATTTACGCGATGTTGTAGTGACACCTAGTGGCTTATTCATTGAATTACAATTAAGCATTAAATAAGGGAATAATAACACAATAAGGGCACCATAAAAAAAGAGATACACCAAAATGTTATTTTGTAAATTCTAATTATAGAAGTATCAAGTAAGCAATCTGTGAATACATGTTTAAAATTGATATTGTGAAAGACAGTTTCCAGGGTGCTGGTACATCATCTCAAGCAGATACTAAGCAGTATGCATCAAACAACAATGAACGTCAGGTGAGGAGTCTGTTCAGGTGTTCATTATTTTAGGGTATCCCAGAGAATTTGGAGGAAGGATGAATAAGGCCGGGGGTAGAAAGGAAGGCAGAAACCTTAAGGTCTGAAAAGCTGGGTTTGAGTTTCTGCTTCCCTGGGTGTGGGCCACCTGGCCTCCAGTCATCTGCCATGTCTCTCTGAGGCTTGGCTTCCTCCTTTTGGAGCAAGGAAGTTGGTACAGGGATGCCATTCTGCTTTGTATGGCTGTGAAGATTCCCTGAGGAGAAGGCAGAGCGCTACGCTAGTGTCTAAAACAGAGCCAGTGCCAGCTCGTGATAGCAGCTGTGACTGTTACTATGATCATCTTCATGTTTTTGGTGGGAGCAGGTGGTATTTGAACTACAGGTGAAGATAGGTTACTATTGTCCCAGAAAACAAGTACAATGGGAGCAGAGGGTGTGTGTGTGTGTGTGTCAGTCACAGGAGTCTGGGGGCTGTGGGTCAGTGAGTGGTGGAGGGGAGGCTGCACCACTGGAGGTATGGGTGAACTTAATGACATAAGAGATGGGAAGACAGCATGATGTCAGCTGTGTGGGTTGAAGACTGATCAAGGAATGGGGAGAGGCTGTGCTGGGGTGACCTGTGCTGGAAATGACCCAGGGGGATGCAGGCGACACAGACATGTGACAGTTCAAGACAACGGGTGGCAGATATGGTCAGGGAGAGTCGTGGAGAATGAGGGAAAGAGGATGAGCCAAAACCGACCCCCTAGATGGAAAGAACAGAGTCTGCATCTACGGGTGTGAGTGAAGAGCAGGCGCGCATTCCACTGACATGCACTGTGAATTCAGAGCCAAAGAAGACCCGAGAACCTGTCTAGAGAACAGTTGGAAATCGATGGAGGGACCAGAGAACTGTATTTCAGGACCATAAAAATAGAGAACTTTAATCAATTTGATTAATAATATTGTTTCCTAAGGAAACTACATAAAGGAACATAGAGTGTATTCAGATAAATATATATATAGCTATTGATTTTATAAGTAATTTAAGGCAGGAGGGGATGAAATGTCACTATAGGAACTCTGTGATTTAGTGGAAGGATTTAGTGACTTAGAGGGAAGAGGAGAATCTTGGGAGAGAGGCTGACAAGTCCCAGTGTGGATTCAAGATACCAGTATGTGAGTTTGAATAAATGATGGCTCCAGGGTGGGCTCTTGTCCTTTATAGGGGGCTAAACATGTACTTCTCAGTGTTGCTGGTTGTGCTAAATGCTTATGTTATGGAGGGTGGCGGGCATATAACTAAGCTTAATAAATACACTCCTTGCCCTCTCTGCCACATGTCCAATAGTGAATGTCATGGACTTGGGGTCCAAGGGAGATTTGGAAAATTCCATATAATTAATATAATGAAAGCAGCTTTCCTGTTTATTTATTTATTCATTCATTCATGTTGGTTGACATCAACTTAACTCTTGGCTGGGAAAAAGCATGAAGAAGTTGCAGAAGGAGTGTGGCTGAGATGTATTTTTGTCTATTTGTAGTTATTTCCCCAATCCTCATACTGCTAAAGTGATACTGGAGCTCTTACATTATTATCGTTATTAATTAACAAACCTGTTATTTTCCATAGGTTTTGTCCCGGGTAGGTCAAGAAGATCAGTGGCAACTGAAAAGACTGATTTGAAGATTTTTTTTTTAAGTCTAGGTGTTTCTTTCATCTTTTGGTCTCTAGTACTAACTTGCAAAATACAAGTCTTTTGATCTTAGCCCTTCTCAAGAGATGTTCCTGACTTAGACAATGAACTGGGGACAAAATCCTAAAGGAATGCCCTGGCCTCCAAGGGCAGTGTGGTATGTGGTTTCTGTCTGCTCTGATCTCCTTCATCCTTTATTTGTACAGCTGGCCCAGGCCTTCTGCCATGGTAGGAGGCACAGATAGTGGATCTGACCATACCACGTCCGCCTGGCCTTTGAGTAGAAAGAAAGAGTTGACCTAGTGGCTTCATACAGCATGCCAAAGTTTCTCAGCTGTCAAGCCGATTGTTGTTTCTGAGTTCAGTGACTTCGCCATTTCACGTGGAAAGTCACAAACCACAGAGGCAATTTTGTGCACACAGTAGCAAAAAAATAAATAAATAAAAAGAACAACAACAACAACAACAAAGCAAACGGAAAACCACCACCAACCCAAGAACAAATCAGGAATGTGATGCTGGAAGTTGGTCATTCTGTGGGCGGCTTTGCTTCTTGCTGCTCTAAGATGAGGACGCCAGCCTATTTCATGCCATATTACTGTTTTTGGATGGAAGGGTTAGAAGTGATGCAATATTTCTTTTAAAATGATTTTTTTAAATGATGCAAAATTCTTGTAATTAACAATTCTCCAGTTATAAAAATGTCCTCATGGACCTGTTATTTGTGCCTATTCACCCTGCAATTAATTCTAGTAGAGCCTTATAAATAGGTAATCCTAAATATTTACTTGTAAGCATAGTTTTTTACTGACTCCCCCTCCTTTTTTTTTAAATATTGGTTTTTTTTTTAGTTGTAGATGGACACAATGTCTTTATTTTATTGCTTTGTATGTGGTGCTGAGGATTGAACCCAGGGCCTCACGCATGCGAGGCAAGTGCTCTACCGCTTAGCTACAATCCCAGCCCCTCCCCCCCTTTTTTACATGAAACAATTTAACAAAAATAGAATTTCTCTCTACATTGCTGTGGATACATTATTTACTCAAATTGGCTAAACCCACAAACTACTCTCTCCAAGACTGGTGTTTGGTAAATTTTCCTGAGCAGATTTCTGACGGTTTTAGTACTGTTATCCAAGGCTTAATGCATTTCTTTAAAAAATGTATCATATAACAAAATACCTAACATGAAAACAAGTGCTGAACATAACATCACAAAGTCTTCACAGGCTTAAGAGCAGAGGCGTTCATTGTTCTATATTAGTTTTCCCACTTGCAAAGCAGAGGCTGTGTGTGCTGTGTGATGTGGTCATGGTGGAGGCACAGTGGCATCCAGGTTAGGCTTCAATAACAGACTCTGGCACCGCTGCGCTCAGAGTGGCTTCCCACCCTGTGCAGTTGTACCCTGCAAACGGTGGCATGGTATCCTCACTGTTTTGCAAAATAGCCATAAGCCAGTGTTCTAGGCAAGGCAGTCCAGAGTCATAAGGAAGCGTCTACATAGGTCTTTCCTTCGGGTAGGGGCAGGGCTCACCTTCATATTTTATTAAGCATTTATTATTCTCTGCTATTGCAGTTTGAAGATGGCTTCTACCTCCAAACCTCTTCAGGAATTTAATCCCCAAAGTCAGATGTTAATTTCATTAAGAGGGTGGAAACTCAAACCTACTATGGTGTTTAAAGGTGAGGTCTCTGGGATGTGATTAGGTTAGATTAGGTTATTAGGATGGCATCCCAATGATTGAATCCTAGGGGCTTTATAAGGAGGAAGAGAGGGACCACACACTCCTACCATGATGTGACATAACCCAAGAGGCTAATACATCTGCCTTTCTTACCATTATGACCTTGAGCACCTGTGCTCTGCATTGTAGGAGTTCATGGCCCAGTAGGTGTGGGGTTGGGAGGCACACACCGATCAAGAGAGGATCATAGAAGCTGGGGCGGGGCTTAATACTTAGCATCTTAAGGACATCCAATTCTCAAGGGCAAGGGCAAGAGGTCAGAGAAATCTTTCCAGGGGAGCATTGCAAGATAGCAGGGCTAGGGATGGAGGCAGCCTGGGACAGGAGAGCGTGCACAGAAGCTGTGAAACAACAAAGCTGGTTAAGCAATGGCCAGGAGGTCTGTGTGGCAAGTGCGGGACCAGGGAGGAGAGGAAAAGAGGGAAGAGAGAAAGGGATGGGTGTCCTTCAGTGATGTAGATAAACTGTCTGGGTTTATTTTTCTTTCAAAGTATTTTTTATGGCACTTTCTTAAATCAGGACACATTTCTATGCTACATTAAGTGGACTTTTATCACTCTTAGCACTGAGTTAAATGCTTCCAGTCTCCTTTTTCCTCTGCAAACTTCCATTAGCTCATTGGATTCAGGACTGCATGTCTAAAATGAAACACATTAAAGAAATGTATAGCCAGTTAATTGGTTGTCTCTTTCTCAGTTACCCTGTTAGATTCAAGTGTGTACTTTGTTATGTATCTAAATAATACATTATTGTAACGGACCTTATTCACAGAAGATAATTGGGGAGTTTATGTATAAACTATTTGCAAGATAAAAAGTTAATTCCAAAACTTAATGAAAAAGCCATTATTTCCTGACCCTTATGTTTAGGGGAAAATGGGAGCTTTTCAACATATGTTAATTAATCTTACTGAGAAGTGAGATTAATCTTAGAAATAAAATTAGTTAACATACATTGAAAAGGTCATATGAAGTCACCGTAATTCTTTCTTTTAGATTGTAGTTGAGAATTTGTGATACCCATTTAAATTGATCTGCCCTCACCATGTTCCCAAATGTCTTGTGCCCACATAATTATAGTTCATATTTTATTGGTATCTTTTTTGTAACACATATTTATACATATTTCAGCTTCTCTTAAAATTCTGAACTTTAAGCCAGGTGCAGTGGTGTGAGCCTATAAGTAGCTACTGGGGAGGCTGAGGCTAGAGGATTGCTGGAGTCCAGGAGTTTGACACCAGCCTGGGCAATATAAGATCCCAACACACACACACATACACACACACACACACACACACACACACACACAAATTAAAAACAAAATAATATTCTAGGCTTTTAGAATTTTTGTAAATAATAAATAGTAGCCATTGTGATGAGGGCGAGAAACCATAAAGAAAAGAGAAAGGACACAAACTACAGTTTTGACTTGTGAAGCTGAAGTGGATCTTAAAGAGTATCAGCATTTTGTTGGGTCCGTCACTTGATGGCAACAGAGAAATGGTAACTAATCTTTATTGTAAAGGTCACACTTCCTGACGGTAGACTGTGAAGCTGCTGCCCTGGCTTCCGTTTCTCATTCCTACCATTTACTGAATATCCTAGAAACCTTCATTTATAAACGTGTATTTAGGGAAAACATTTGTCCTTTCGTTTCTCTACAGTTGGGATCATGTGACATATGATTCTATGGTGTATTTTCTCATTTAACAATGAAGCATTTATAATAATAATACCTGATGATAACAGTTAGCATTGGTTATGATAGGAACTACATTAAGCAACATCACATGTGTTATTCTTCTTGTGCCAGAAGCCATCAACAGATAAAGATGCTGAGGATCAGAGAGGCTAAGAAATGTACTTAAGATCACACAATGTAAGTGCATACCTGGGCTTCAAGCACAGGCAGCTGACTGCACAGCCTGGATCCCAATCACCCTGTTTTCTTCCTCATGAGCTTCATGAGGATGCTCTATGTCAATCCAGACAGATCTGCTTTGCTTTCTTTAATGGCTGCCTGCAAATGCTGCCGGTGCCCTGTACGGTCTCCTCAGACCCATGGCTTTATTGCTGCTGCTGTGCGGGACTTGAGCACCCACATTGCATCTTTCTGTCTGAGAGTTCTTTTTTAAAATCCCCAAAGCCCACAGACAGTCCCACCCGCCTCGTCCCCAACTTGCCCCCAGCTCTCTCACCCTGGGAGGGTAACTCTGAGATGTGTATGCTACACTGAGTTGAGCTCCAGTTGCCATGGTGGTGACAGACGGTCAGCACACCTCTCCTGGCAGTCTTTCCTTCCCATGTCATCCTGTGCTCCTTAGGTACCTCCTTCATGGACTCCTTGTCCTCCATGTGGCCTCTGGAGCACTTCCACCACAACCCACTCTGTGGAAGTACTATGATTTACTTATTCAGTGTCAGGTGGGTGGATTTCACAGGATTTCCCAGTTTTCCTGCCTTTACAAATAATAAGTGGTGCATATTCCTGTGTTGCTGTTATGGGGCTCCTGGCCATGCCTCAGCGCACCCCCCCCCACCCGCCACACACACACTCTGTCCTGTGGACCAAGCCCCAGCGGGTCTGTTACCGTTGATTTCCATGGGGGTGCTCTCCAACATGGGGCAGACCATGAAGCTCCCCGGCATTCGTGCGTATGGGCTGGTCTGGGGCTCCCTGGTTCAGGAGAGAGGCTGGTTAGCAGAATGCTCCCAATGACCAGCATGCATTATTTCCTTCATGGATCACATGAGATTGGTGGCCAGAATGGATGGGGTTGTCACACTAATTATGGGTGATACACAGTTCATGAAGATGGGGCTTTGCAGAAAACATGCTGTCCCGGGCCCCATACACCCATGGACAGGCCTGTATTTGCTCTAGAAGTTTTAGAGATCTGATCTGAGCAGATATCTCCTGAAATACCTCAAACTTTTCTGTCCACAAATCAGTATGGACTTGCTTATTGAAGAGTTATCCAGGTTGGGTTTTGGGACATGAGGATATAAGATGATTTTTCTTAAAAATCTTTGGAAAACTTAAGAAGCACCAAAAAAATCACAGCCATACTTTAAATAAACACCAGGAGTGTATTAAACTCTAGAGGTACAACATGTGCTCCAAGACTGCCGTCCAGCAGGGGACTCACTGGAAACCACAGTGCCTGGGGTTACACAGCCAGGTCTCCATGTGTGGGTGACGCCTTGTTGTGAACTTCTCATGACGAAGCATCCCTTCATCTAATATCAGGAAATTGTCCCAAGACTCAAACCATCAGACAGCAGAAGTAAATAAAAGATCTGGCAGTTTTCCTCTCACTCCCATGTCACTCACACAGTGATGAAAAGACTGGAAATTTTAATGCTAGGCTTCCTTAACAGCCAGGGATCTATAAATGCAATCAAAGGAATTAAAATAGTTTAAGAACTACCATCAGCCTCTGTATGTTGACACCTGTGCGCACACACGCAAAATTGCAAGTGTCATTCAGCTTGAGTTCAGATTGAGAAAGGCAATGGCGTGGTTTCTTATCATTCTATTAAATCAAACACTTGTGTTTCTATTATCAAATTTACTCAAATTCTTAACTTTCCAGCCTTCCATGGATCTGAGTGACTATATGTTTGTGTTAGAAGACACTACATAAAAATCATGTCATGTCCTTTCTTTCTCAGGGTCAACCAGGACCACTAGGGCCACAGGGTCCCATAGGGCCCTTGGGAACCCCTGGGCCCATTGGGATTCCAGGAGAGAAAGGACTGAGAGGTGACATTGGCCTTCCAGGAGCAGTGGGGGAGAAAGGAGACAAGGTAAGCTGCTTCTTCAGGGGAAGACTCACTTTCCCTCTCACCAGTACTGCTGTGTGGGGTTTTACCATCACAAGCAGTACATACTCACATCTTTTTTTTTTTTTTTAATTCTACTTAGGTATACATGATAGCAGAGTGCATTTTGATTCATTGTACACAGATGGGGCACAACTTTTCATTTCTCTGGCTATACGTGATGTAGAATCACATCATTTATGCAGTCATACATGAAGCGAGGGCTATGATGTCCATCTCATTCCACCATCTTTCCTGCCCCCATCACCCCCCCACTCCCTCCCCTTTGACCAAAGTTCCTCCATTTTTTCCATGTCCTCTCCCCCATTATGGATCAGCATCCACTTATCACAAAAAACATTCGGCATTTGGGTTTTTGGGATTGGCTTACTTCATTTAGCATGATATTCTCCAACTCCATCCATTTACCTGCAAATGCCATAATTTTATTCTCTTTTATTGCTGAGTAATATTCCATTGTGCATATATATCACAGTTTCTTTAACCATTCATCTATTGAAGGGCTTCTAGGTTGGTTCCACAGTTTAGCTATTCTGAATTGAGCTGCTATAAATATTGAAGTGGCTACATCACTGTAGTATGCTGTTTTTAAGTCCCTTGGGTATAGACCGAGGAGTGGGATGGCTGGGTCAAATGGTGATTCCATTCCAAGTTTTCTAAGGAATCTCCACACTGCTTTCCAGATTGGTTGTACCAATTTGCAGTCCTACCAGCAATGTACGAGCGTGCCTTTTCCCCCACAACCTCACCAACACTTATTGTTGTTTATATGCTTGATAATTGCCATTCTGACTGGCATGAGATGAAATCTTAGAGTAGTTTTGATTTGCATTTCTGTAATTGCTATTGAGATGTTGAACATTTTTTCATATGTCTGTTGATCGATTGCATATCTTCTGAGAAGTGTCTGTTCAGCTCCTTAGCCCATTTATTGATTGGGTTGTTTGTTTTTTTGGTGTTAAGTTTTTTGAGTTCTTTATATATCCTGAAGATTAGTGCTCTATTTGATGTGTGTGAGGCAAAAATTAGATCCCAGAATGTCAGCTCTCTATTCACTTCATTGATTGTTTCTTCTGCTGAGAAGAAACTTCTTAGTTTGAATCCATCCCATTTATTGATTCTTGATTTTACTTCTTGCACTATAGGAGTCTTCTTAAGGAAGTAAGGTCCTAATCTGACATGATGAATATTTGGGCCTACTTTTTCTTCTATTAGGCATACGGTCTCTGATCTAATTTCCAGGTTCTTGATCCACTTTGAGTTGAGTTTTGTGCATGGTGAGAGATAGGGGTTTAGTTTCATTTTGCCGCATATGGATTTCCAGTTTTCTCAGCACCATTTGTTGAAGAGGCTATCTTTTCTCCAATGTACATGTTTGGCACCTTTGTCTAGTATAAGATAACTGTATTTAAGTGGGTTTGTCTCTGTGTATTCTATTCTGTACCATTGGTCTACATGTCTATTTTGGTGCCAATACCATGCCATTTTTGTTACTATAGCTTTGTAGTATAGTTTAAGGTCTGGTATTGTGATGCCTCCTGCTTCACTCTTCTTGGTAAGGATTGCTTTGGTTATTCTGGGTCTCGTATTCTTCCAAATGAATTTCATGATTGCCTTTTCTATTTCTATAAGGAATGACATTGGGATTTTAATTGGAATTGCATTGAATCTATATAGCGCTTTGGGTAATATGGCCATTTTGACAATATTGATTCTGTCTATGCAAGAACATGGGAGATCTTTCCATCTTCTAAGGTCTTGTTCAATTTCTTTCTTCAGTGTCCTGTAGTTTTCATTGGAGAGGTCTTTCACCTCTTTTGTTAAATTGATTCCCAAGTATTTTATTTTTTTGAAGCTATTGTGAAAGGGGTAGTTTTCCTAATTTCTTTTTCAGAGGATTTATCTATGATGTATAGAAATG
>CM053402.1:150521590-150576793 GCA_028644305.1 Xerus rutilus | reverse complement strand
TTTTTCTCCCCAAATAAAGAACCAGATCATAAAAACTATCATCTTTGCAGGACATGATCTCAGTCATAACTACTCCAGGGTGTTCTTGTAACATTCTTTTTAGATATACATGACAGTAGAATGTATTCTGGCATATTATACATACATGGAGCAACTTATTCTAAGTAGGATCCTATTTTGTGGTTGTACATGATGCAGAGTAATCCTGGTTGTGTATTTAAATACAAGGCTAGGAAAATTATATCTGATTAATTGTACTATCCTTTTTATTCTGCTACCCCTTCCAATACAAATTAAAATAAAAAACTTTAAACTATAAAATGCTAATTAATGAACCACGTAAGATCTTCTTGCATCTGATGAGACATGCTTTTTGAGAGATACTTTATAAATAATATGATAATTGCTGTAATAAAACATGAACTGTGCACACATGTATTCAGTGAAAGCAATTTGATCTCTTTTCCAGAGATGGCCACAAATAGGGAAGTTTTTGATTTGATGTTGATGGTTTAAGCCTTCAGCATTCAGGAATCACTCCTCCTGTGCTCGCTTACAAATGTGTGATTGTCCCTTTGTCTCCTTCACCATACATAGTTACCTCTTCCTGTTTCCTTTGTACCTGTATTAGGCCCTGTTTGCAAGGAAGTGAAGTGCACGTGAATTTAAGGAGTAAAAGCTATCTCAGCAGCCCACCGACAGGAGACACAGTTCTGTCAGGCTGGAAAGCTCAGGCCCTTAGGCAACGCATGGCATCTTGCTTTTTCTTTTCTCCATGGTCTGTTTTTTAACTTACCTCTCTACCAACTGGTTTCATCACCATCTATTTAGTATCTTTTTGGGGCCTTTCTAGATATGTTTGCATTGTACTCCAACTTGTTCTGCACCGAACAACTCATAAGAATCCTCTGAGTTTCTGCCCCAGTAGGCAAGGATCCCAAATCCTCAGGGTTTTTTTTTTGTTATTGTTTTGTTTTTGTTTTTTGGTGCCAGGATTGAGCTCAAGGGTACTCAACTACTGAGCCACATCCCCAGCCCTATTTTGTGTTTTATGTAGAGACAGGGTCTCACTGAGTTGCTTAGTGCCTTACTGTTGCTGAGGCTGGCTTTGAACTCACGATTCTCCTGTCTCAGCCTCCCTAAGTGCTGGGGTTACAGGTGTGTGCCTCCATGCCTGGCTCCAAATCCTTGAGTTTTTAATTCCAACTTCTCAAGGAAAGACTGGCTGAGTGGCATGGACCAGATTCCTATCCCTTGAGCAATTAGTCACGACGAAGAGTGGGGTCAGGTGCAAGCATCACTGCCACAAGGCCTGAGTGGCACCTCTTAGAAGAGAGCATTAGTGGGCAGCTACTAACTACTTTCCTTATTCTGTCATAACTCCTCCTGTTGTCTGGCCCTTCTGCCCCACTCCACTTTGAGTCCCCCACTTAAAACTGGCTCCCAGCTATAATGTAAGTCTTTGTATCTGGAATTATATCAGCATAGATGAATAGCTTTGTGTACCTGCAGGAGTCATTATCTACAATGGTTTTGGGAATGCATCTCTTGTGAAGTCGTCAATAAAGCATGCCTTTGTGATATTATTTTCATAAGGATACTGAGCTGAGCTTCCTCGTAAGAGAGCTGGAAATGTGATTGCAGCATCCAAAGCAGTGACAATCTCTGCTTTTGTTTCTAAAACATAAGAACTGAATTGTGCAATGCCAAGTAATTTCTTAAAAAGAAACCTAAGTTTGAATATTTTTTCAGAGACGTAAGAACTCAAAACTTCTCAATATCTATAGTTTCTTATGATCATTATGAACTATAAAATTGTATATCTGTTCTTTAGGAAAAACAAAAAGTAGTTTTTAAAAGATCTTATCCTGTAAACTTTGAAGATAGTTTATAAAGACAAATATGAAAGTTATTAAGTCACATATGAAACCAAATTTAATTTTCTTAATGTTTCATGTATTTTTATCACTCACAGGAAACAAAGGTGAGCCTGCCAGTCAGCGTGGTCCACCAGGTCCTCAGGGTGACCCAGGCAGCCCTGGATATCAAGGTATAGGTACATGTTTTTCTTATTAAAACAAAAAATATACTTTAGTTTGAAATAGAACCATGAGTTTTATTCTTCAAGCTGGCGATGATTGTATCAGTATTTTCTTTCCTCTTTGCCCATTAAGATATGTAGCAAGCCCGGCACGGTGGCACATGCCTCTAATCCCAGCACTTTGGGAGGCTGAGACAGGAGAATCGCGAGTTCAAAGCCAGCCTCAGCAACGGCAAGGCTCTAAGCAACTCAGTGAGACCCTGTCTCTACATAAAACACAAAATAGGGCTGGGGATGTGGCTCAGTGGTTGAGTACACCTGAGTTCAATCCCTGTTACCAAAACAAACAACAACAACAACAAAAAACAATACATAGCAGAAGGATTGTATGTAACACTGCCCTGGCACCCCGGCCTGGTGGAGGAAAGGATCACACACAAGGGATTCTGTTTTCTATCATGCTCACACGACCATTGACATGGACATGATAATACACTCCCCTAGGCATGCCTACATCTTGACAAAAGTCAGAAGTAATATTGTAAGCAATTAAAATTGGCACCTTTTGCAACCTCTGCAGTTTACTAGGGCCACAGGTTCTCCTCAGAGTCCTCTGTCTCCTACTGAGAACAGCATATGAAAATGCAAGTGAGGTGTGCCCTTGTGGAGCTATTAATGAACCTGCTACAGTTTACTAAAAATCAATCAAAACCAAACAAACACCAAGCTGCATAGCCAACAAGAGTTCGACGCCATTCAAACAATGATACTTCATTATCACAATTCATGTGGAATCCATCAGAAGGAAGTGTGATGGACCAGTGAGACCCTGTCCTCCTTGGAGGACACAGTCAGCTACAGCAGTGACCCGTGGCAGAGGGGAGATGGTACTTTGCACAGCTCCACCCCTTATAAGGAAAAGGAGGAGTATTTGCATTCAAGCCAACAGAACAGGACCCCAGGGGGAATTGGTCTTAGGGTATTTTGTTGCCTATCTTTCTACTCATATGTTTACGTTTCAGAAAATGTTGAGTTTAAATTTCTACTTCCTTTCTGGATCCTATGGAAGCGTACATCAATCTTTAAAATATGCATGCCATTTACTGAGCATGGTGGTACACACCTATAATCCCAGGCACTTGGGAGGCTGAGGCAGGGGCATTGCAATTTTGAGGCCAGCCCCAGCAACTTAGCAAGACCCTGTCTCAAAAATTGAAAAAATAAAAGGCCTGGGGGTGTAGAGGTCCTTGGTAAAGTGCCCCTGGGTTCAATTCGCAGTACCAAAAATAAACAAACAAAAAAACGCCCTATTTGATTTAGGAATTCTACTCTTAGGAATTTATCTTAAGTCAGCAAGCAGACAAGTGTACAAAGACACATCCACAAGAATATCCACTTCGTTGATAGAAGAAATGTCTATCCACAGATGATTGCTCAAATCACTTATGCCCAAGAGCATTCAGCTGACAGTGGTCAGATTAAAAACCAGGTTTGTACTTACATGGGCCCCTTTAAATTAAAATATTTTATATTAATAAATTTGTACGTTACTTTAAAGTTCCCCTGGTGATAGCCACACCTTATTTCATATAACAGAAACTATGTCTAAGCTGAACTATTATGGAAAATTTTATTTGTTTTTGTACCACAAGCATAAAAAATGGAAGTTTAACAGGAAAAAAAAAGCTATTATGGTGACAAAATCTTCCTGTCACACAGTCCTCCCACTCCCTTTTGAATGAGTCTTTAACAGACATGTGTACTTAGATAGCTCAACATTTTCACTGAAATGTATAACTTAAATATACAATTGGTGAGGAAAACAGTTTTGTGGTCAGCATTGTGGGGGTTCATAAGAAATGCCAGAGTGAAGCCGGGCGTGGTGGCACATGCCTGTAATCCCAGGACTTTGGGAGGCTGAGACAGGAGAATTGCGAGTTCAAAGCCAGCCTCAGCAATGGCGAGGTGCTAAGCAACTCAGTGAGACCCTGTCTCTACATAAAACACAAAATAGGGCTGGGGATGTGGCTCAGTGATTGAGTGCCCTGAGTTCAATCTCCAGTACCAAAAAAAAAAAAAAAAAAAGAAATGCCAGAGTGAGAAGCTTCTGAGCTGAGGTCTGTCTCATCATCACTGAGGTGGCTTTGGGCATGTAGGTAGTTTTCTCTGTTCAGTTTCCTCAAGTGGCCTGCGAGTATTACAAGATTGTTCTGAGGATCAAATGAGAAACCTTGAAATAAATTTGGAAACTGAAGATTATTCCACACTTGTAAAGTGTAGACTTCTTCACCAACAGGTCAGCCAAATGAGAAGATTTGTCCATGCTCATTGATACTTTTATGGTAAACTGGGAAGATAATACCATTTTAAAAGTACAAAGTAGTCCAAACTGGAGACCTTTGATATTACTTAGTATTTTAAGTTAAAAGAATCATGCATCTGAGTTATTACACACTTAGACTTACTTTTGCAGCATATTTGTGCTGGCCTGATTGGCCTGGTCTCTTGTGATTACTGCCATGTAAAGTGTTCCCTTTCTTATATGCTGTGTCTTCAGCTTAGAATTTTAAAGTTCTGTATTATTCACCATCACAAAACTTACCTAAATACACTCGAGCAAAGCTTGCCTTGAATTTGAATGAGCCTAACAAAAAGACACAGATGCACAGTGTGTCCTGGGATGGGGGTTATGCTGGTCAGTCCTCCCTTACCACCCTCTTCAATTCAGAGAGGAAACACAGAACAGATTGTCAGATACTCTTCTTAGCACTGCAAATTCTCCATCTTCTAAGATCTTCTTCAATTTCTTTCTTAGTGTCCTGTAGTTTTCATTGTAGAGGTCTTTCACCTCTTTTGTTAAATTGATTCCCAAGTATTTTTTTTTTGAGGCTATTGTGAATGGGATAGTTTTCCTAATTTTTCTTTCAGAGGATTCATCACTGATGCAAAGAAATGCATTTGATTTATGGATATTGATTTTATATCCTGCTATTTTGCTGAATTCATTTATTAATTCTAGAAGTTTTCTGGTGGAATTTTTTGGATCTTCTAATTATAGAATCATATTGTTGGCAAATAATGATAGTTTCCTATTTGTATCCCTTTTATTTTCTTCTTTTCCTATTCATATTCCCTTAATTTCTTTCATCTGTCTAATTGCTCTGGCTAGAGTTTCAAGGACTATGTTGAATAGCAGTGGTGTAAGAGGGCATCCCTGTCTTGTACCCTTTTTTAGAGAGAATACGTCCAATTTTTCCCCATTTAGGATGATGTTGGCCTTGGGTTTAGCACAGATAGCTTTTACATTGTTGAGGTATGTTCCTATCATTCCTAGTTTTTCTAGTGTTTTGAACATAAAAGGGTGCTGCATTTTGTCAAATGCCTTCTCTGCATCAATTGATAAAATCATATAATTCTTATCTTTGAGTCTATTGATGCAATGGATTATGTTTATTGATTTCTGTATGTTGAACCAACCTTGCATCCCTGGAATGAACCCCACTTGATCATGGTGCACTATTTTTTTAAATA
This sequence comes from Xerus rutilus, assembly GCA_028644305.1. NCBI lineage: Eukaryota > Metazoa > Chordata > Mammalia > Rodentia > Sciuridae > Xerus > Xerus rutilus. The sequence continues at coordinate 150,571,221 of CM053402.1, read as the reverse complement.
TGTTTTTATATGCAATTTGCCAAAATTTTATTGAGAATTTTTGCATCTATGTTCATCAGGGATATTGGTCTGAAGTTTTCTTTCTTTGATGTGTCTCTGTCTGGTTTTGGAATCAGGGTGATACTTGCCTCATAGAATGAATTTGGAAGGGTTTCCTCCTTTTCTATTTCATGAAATAGTTTGAGGAGTATTGGTATTAATTCTTCTTTGTAGGTCTTGTAGAACTTGGCTGAGATGTGAACAGACATCCATCTGGTCCTGGGCTGTTCTTGGTTGGCAGGCTCTTGATGACATCTTCTATTTCCTTGCTTGAAATTGATCTGTTTAAGTTGTGTATGTCCTCTTGGTTCAGTTTGGGTAGGTCATATTCCTCTAGAAATTTGTCAGTGTCTTTGGGGTTTTTCTATTTTACTGGAGTATAAATTTTCAAAATAGTTTCTAATTATCCTCTGTATTTCAGTAGTATCTGTTGTGATATTTTCTTTTTCATCATGAATTTTATTAATTTGGGTTTTCTCCCTCCTTCTTTTCCTTAGGGTGGCTAAGAGTTTGCCAATTTTATTTATTTTTTCAAAGAACTGGCTTTTTGTTTTGTCAGTTTTTTGAATTGTAAGGCAAGCCTCAGGTTGCTTGTTTTTAATCTGGAGCTGACCACAGGGCTGCCATACTTTTCCTGCAGTAATGTTCTTGGGATAAATAAGAGAACACAGGTTGGGGCTAATAGATGTTAAATTCCATCAGGGAGCATGCACAGACACGGGCTTGTTTGGTGTGTTATAGTACATTAAGAGCACACCCCCATGGGTGTGTAAGTACAGAGCTGAGCACATCTACAGATTTCACCATTGATTTTCAGCACAGACTACTATTTCATCATGTAAACATGAATTAAAGTCCTATATCGTAAATAAACACATGAGCAAATAGTCATATTCTCTAGGAACCAAAGAAATGTCATTTAAAGTGTATGATGTGCATCAATTTTTATTTTTACTAAACTGCCAATAAAATAAGCCAACTAATGAAAAGTCCCCAATAAAAACACGGCATACTCTTGGTATTGTGGTCCTGGAACTGCACCTCACTCCATATCACGGGCAACCTGTGGCAAGAACCAGATGTTGAATGCTCTATTCTGGAAGACTGGAAGTGGGGCATGGCGGCACACATTTGTGAATCCCAGCTACTCGGTACGCTGAGGCAGCAGGATGGCAAGACTAGCCTGGGAAACTTAGCAAAATCCTGCTTCAAAATAAAATTTTTTAAAAAATGGCTGGGGATGTGGCTCCATGGTAGAGCCCTTGCCTAGCATATGGGAATCCCCAGGTTCAATCCCCAATACTGCAAAAAATAAATAAATAAATAATAAAGATGATAATAATAATAGACATGAGAGGATCTGAACTTTTTTCTCTTCAGCAAGTCATTGTCATACATAGGGGACTGTTTCAGATTTTTTAAAAATTTAAGGGATATATCCACTGGATGCAATCTGTGATCTTGGCACAGAACTTGATATAGACAAACCAACTGTTACAGTTTCAAGTGTAGAATGAGCATAAAATGATACTAGGGATTGTCATTAATTTTTGGCTGTGATAATGTTATTTTTGCAATGTAAGAAAATGTTTCAGGCTTAACTTCTCAAGTATTTGGGGATGAAATTCCATAATGGCTGTGATTTGCTTTAAAACACTTTAACATTTAAAAATGTATTTTAAAAGAACCAAAATGTCACACTATTTACCTAGAAATTCTACTCCTAGGAATTTTTCATAAGGAATTAATTGAATAGGAGAAAAATTGAAGAAGATATATAAAGATCAATAGGCATAATAGCAAAGAGTTAGAAATAACTTGAATGTCCAATGGTGGGAGAAAATTAGATTAATTAATTAAATTAAGATTGAATCAATAAGCTATCATCTTTTAAAAATGATAATTAAGAGAGCCAGGCACAGTGGCTCACGCCTGTAATCCTAGCACTTTGGGAGGCTGAGAGAGGAGAATCGCCGGTTCAAAGCCAGCCTCAGCTATGGTGAGGCACTAAGCAACTCAGTGAGACCCTGTCTCTACATAAAACACAAAATAGGGCTGGGGATGTGGCTCAGTGGTCGAGTGCCTCTGAGTTCAATCTCCAGTACCAAAAAAAAAAAAAAAAAAAAGATAATGAGAGGACTATGACAAACTTGGAAAATTGAAAATTGCTTATAACAGTAATTTTAAAATTCAGAATATAAAATTGTGAATATTATTTTCATGTCATATACATATGGGAAACTCTGTTAAGGTTGTTGGATTATGAGCATTTTGTTTTCAATTTTTTCTTACTGCTATCTTTCAGCACAAAGACTTAAATACAAGAAAGTAAGGATAAAAAAGAATAGGAAGGGCTGCAGTTGGCTATTTAATAGAGTCAATGTCTCAAAGACCATCTACAGCTACTCAGGCTTTGACTTTCCTTCTTTAGGACATGTTGGAGACCCTGGAGATCAAGGCTGGTCTGGAGTTCAAGGACTGAAAGGACCACCAGGAAGGCCAGGCCTGCCTGGTTCCTTGGGACCACCAGGGTGTCCAGGTACCTTGAAAGGAAGCCTGAAAACTTCCTGAGCACTCCTTATCTCTTGATGTATCAGAGAGAGTCAGTTTTCACCTATCTTAGGGATTGTTATTAATTTTTTTTGCATGTGGCTCTTCTGATTCCCAATCTGAGTCTCTAGACAGACCACTGAAACTTACCTATTGCTCACCTATGAAGTTGGTCCATCTAATTGGGTCACATGACTGACTGGGAGTCACTGAGAAAATACCTGTGAGTGCTGGCATGCACCCGCACCAGAGGTGGTCTGATAACACCAGCTCCTTTCCAGCTCTCCTCCTTTCACCTGCCACTCAAAAATGCTATCCCTGCCCTCTGTTTTAGACCTAAGGCAAACATCACATTTACAGCCCAGTGTTTTAATGATCCCTTTCCTATCAATTCAGAAAAAAAGGGGCAAGTTTAAAATCATAAATGTCAACTGTAATTATTTTGAAGTATATTTTCTCCTTCCGAAGTGGTTTATTTTTCTCCTTAGAGTTAAGATGCCTAGGAAGGAAAAGTAAGAAAATATTCCTGGTTACCTAGGAATTAAAAATGTAGATGATTTCCTCAGTGAATGTTATTGAACATCATCGGGGTGTCTGCAGAACTTTCCTGTTGTCCTCAGGTGATCCAGGAATGCCTGGGCAGAAGGGCCATCCAGGAGAAATGGGAGACCCTGGGCCCAGAGGTCTCCCGGGGGATCCAGGGACACCAGGACCTCCAGGAATAAAAGGTAAGTAAAAAAGATGCCCAGCGCATCAGATGGATCCAGTCCAATAAGAGCAGATTCATAGCACCTTTCCAGAACCTGCTAGTGACTTCTCCTGACCATGCTACTTTCTCGTGAGTGCCACTACCACCTCTTGCTTCTTCCCACAGGACCTGAGGCCATACTCATCTTGACCTTGACCTGCCTCCACTAGGGCATGTCCACAGTGGGGTATAGCCATCTCACTTTTAGGCATGCATCCAGTGTTTCAGTCTACCTTTTTATTCTCACCACAGGACAGTTGAGCTCCTGTTATGCCCTCAGTTCTGGTTGGATGCTGGGCATGCAGTTTTGAGGAACTTGCTACTAGATAGCAAGTTCCAGCCTTCATGGGACTTGTTATCTAGTAGAAGAGGCAGGCATTAAATATATGTACAAATAAATATATATTTACCAACTGTGATAAGGGGAGGGAAGAAAAGAGTAAGGCATTGTGGGAAATGAGTAACCAGTATTCATTATCTTTGTTAGATAAAGAAACACTGTTCCTGGTGGAAATATTTGGCCTTTTGAGGTAATAGAGGACTGGGTATAAATCTGGATAGAATTTTCTACAATAATATAATATACTTGTTATTAACAAATCTTCATGCCTGTTCACTTATCCATGAAGCTTCTCTCCTGAGTTCATTTCTCTTATTTTAGAGACTGTACTTTTCCATTTGTTTGCTTAGAGGCTTTTCTTACCAAATGGATGATGACTTATAAAAAACAGGAACTTTTTTATATCCTTGGTACCTAGTAGAGACCCATTAAAGAAAAGTATTTGGTTGGTAGTGTGAATAAACAAATAAACAAACCCAAGACTGTGAGTTAGTGGCTGTGGGGTTGCAGGTCCAAGCCTTACCTGCTGGCTTCCTGCAGGGGAGCTCTTGGTCTCCTCCTGCTCCTCTCCCACCTGCCGCTGCTCATTGACTTATACACACGCTGAATGTTAGTAAAGTGTAAAGAGCTTCCTCTCAGGAAAGTGGACACCAGTTCCAGGATTAATGATTTTATTGTTTTGAAAATCCAAATTCTGTTTTTCCATTTTTTTCCCCTCTTCATTCATGGGATAACTTCCACATAATTCCCAATTTTCAGCAAATAGTGGGGTGGTAGGTATTCCCTGGGGCAAGACTGCACAGGGAAGATGTTTTGAAGCATTGGTACAACTTCTGTATTTCCACAGAGCAAAATAACTTGACATGGAAAGCTCCTGTCACAGGACAACTTGGCACTGTTGTGCCTCTTCACTGACATTTTCAGTAATGTGAGGTCCAGAGATTGGTGATGAATTTAGGGTTTCAAGCAAAATGATCGTTCGGTTCTATAAAGTTTCTCTGGTGATTGAAGTCATTTCCCGTCTCTGGCAATCCCTACAGCCCTTATGGGGTATTCTTTGACTTTGTGTGTGTGTGTGTGTGTGTGTGTGTGTGTGTGTGTGTGTGTGTGTATGTAAAGAAGTTGGTTTAAGAAACAACAGAAAACATTTCCCATTATTAACCACTTCAACTGAATTCCCACTGCTTTCTACTCTCATAATATATACCCAGTGTCACCAAAATGACATGACTCATACTATTCTTGTTAATTCTTCTTGACCTTGATTTAGTTTGCATTTATCATACAACTTCAACATGACAGGTCACTAAAAGACTAATAGCTAATGAATTGATCCATAACAAATCTTCACGAAAAGTAATCTGTGATTGCACCGCAAGTCGATGCAATGAAGTGTTAGAAATCTGTTAGAGGAGACAGCGAGGGGGTGACAGGAGCAGCTGCAGTGGTGCGTCCTGGCCATGTAGTGACACTGTTTCACTGCTGACAGCCCAGGAAACCATCCATCTAAACAAAGCAAAGCAGTGAAATACATTCCTAAAGGTTAAAACAGCTACAGCACAAACCCACAGTTGCAGTTGATCATGCTGATATCAAAATGAACCACACTCCAGCAGAAACACTTTGAACTGAGAAACTAAATATTTGAAGTATGTTCTAAATAAGTCAGGGGGACTGATTATCTTGTTTGAACAAACCAGCTGCTGAACTCAAAAGTTGTTTGCTCTGCTAGAACAGGCCATATGGATTTTGAGTCCTGCTTGTGCTCAATCAGATTTAAACTTTAACTTAAGCATATGCTAAAAGTGGCTTGATTCCGAGATTTAAATTTTTTAGTACATGTTCTCTCTAAAACACTCGGTTTCGAGATGGGCATTAATGTAAGTTTATCATGATGGAAACCTAAAGAGAATTATTTATAGACGAACAAAACTATAAAGAGTGTGGATTGGTGGTATTCTGCCTTGTGGCAAGTAAAACATTTACTTTTAAAAAGCACTCTGAGGGGGCTGGGATTGTAGCTCAGCAGTAGAGCGCTTGCCTTGCATGCGTGAGGCCCTGGGTTCGATCCTCTGCACCACGTACAAAGCAATAAAATAAAGACATTGTGTCCATCTACAACTAGAAAGATATTAAAAAAAAAAAAAAGCACTCTGAGGGCTGGGGTTGTAGCTCAGTGGTAGAGTGCTTACCTAGCATGTGTGAGGCACTGGGTTCAATTCTCAGCACTGCATACAAATAAATAAAGTTTCAGCAACAACTAAAAAAAAATTGAAAAAACAAAAAGCACTCTGAAATGTCCTTTGTCAGGAAAGCAATGCCATGTGCTTTGGAGTGATGGAAACCATCCCTCCTTTTTACAGCTAGATTGTCACCCTCCTGCCTGGCCTCTATAGCAGTTATCACACCTGATGTCACTGCCTGTTTGTTCTGGGATGACAGGTGTTATCTCTCTCTTGCTTCCCACCCTCCCATCAGTATGTCATGAGACACATTTGGTCACTGAAGCTCTGTGCAGTAGGAAACCTTGTCTGTGCCCTCAGCAGGCATTCCTGCATTTGATGAATTTCTTAAAATTTTTAAAAAATCTCATTGCAGAGTTATTTTTGATAAGAGCATTCAAGTTTCATCAACCATTACCCATAGCCATGAAAGACCCTCCTTCCCATCAGCCTTAAAGTTGAGGTAGTCAGCTCTCCTTTTTTGCCTGGGATCGAAGGATTATCTTAGGATACGGAATTTCTAGTGCTACACCAAGGAAAGTCCCAGGCTAGCAGGGACACATTGGAAACCCTATTAGAAGTGTAAACCAGTAGAAGGCTCCTGGGGTGCAGACTTTTCAGGCTTCAAAACCAAAATATAACCTGAGAGTGGGAATCAGTCACAAAGAGCAGGCTGGCTAAAACAGATGGGAAGCCAACTGTGCTGGAGCAGAGAGGAGATTTACTGACTAGAGGAAGAGCACCCTGTTCCGTGAGTGCAGCTCAACACAGCCTTAAATGATAGCTGTTAAGCAGGACAGGATGATCAGAGAGGTGAATAAAAATTCCTCATTACCCAGGAATGTGCTTTGTTAGCCTAATTGCCTCTCATCTGCACTGTATATATTTTATGCATGAACAACTTTCTGATTTAGAGATGGGATTGATAAAAAGCTTTCAGTCAAAAGGAAAAATTACCCTTAAAACCCTACCCAGATGTAGCTGCATTCAATTTAGAAAGATAACATTAGGTCAGATAAGGGTCGGCCAGTTCAACAATGGCAAGGGGCTGGGCTGCAGCAACTGCAGGATCTGGATGTGTTGATGTGACAATGGAGAGTTGGCAGAGGCTGGGACATTCCACCCTTAGCCAAGTCCCCCAAGCCATCAATCTCAGTGGCGAAAGCTGGAGATCAAAACACATGGAAATAGCAAAGTGGTCTCAAAAATTTATTATCATTTCAGATAGATTGCAATAAATATCCAGATTTGGCAGATGAAGAAGGTCATTGTGTTCTTTTGGTGCAAACTTGAAATATTGGCTCATAAAACAGGAAAAAGGGTTGGAAAATAAACTAAGCCAGGGCTGTTTAAAAATGGTTAGGAATAAGAGATCAAGGGAAAATAAAGATGCATTCCCAATTTTTTCAGTGCAAGAGAATATAGCTCACTTGAAGCCATCTAAAGTCGAGATCTTGAAAAGAGAATACCAATTGTCTGTTTCAAGTGCTGGTGATAAATAGAAAGGAAGAGACTAACTCTGCCACCCTCCAGTAAGGAGTCCTCAGAGGGCCTGCTTTAATGGACAGATAATAATCAGCACTTAACTTATGTATACACAGATTCCTCTAGGTTCTCCAAATCATATGTATCCTATAAATGTATCAAAGAAAGAAGTGACCAGCAAATAGAAAGGGTAGTCCACTTTTCTAAAATATAGTTTTCTCTCCACCTGTTCAATCCCTTGACTTCCTTGGTCCACATTTTCTCATTCATTTACTCATTCTGCAAACACTTACGAACACCTAATGTGTGTCAAAAAATATGGTAAGCGTGGGGGCAAAAAGACTAATAGGACCTGGCCTTACACTCTGGTTGGCCCTTAGTTGGGGCGGCAGTCCTAAAGCACAGCACAGGCGGAGCTGATCAGGCCACTCCATGTAGGTTCATGGGTGGAGCTGAGAGTGCTTGCTGTATGTTCAGTTATATAAACTGAGGGTGGCGTTGCCCCAAATTTGAGAGATCAGTCCCTACACTGAGTGAATGGCTGGTTGTATGTGGAGTTTCTTAGTATTGGGTGAGAAAGAACAGGATGGAAAAAACCAGATGGAAGGTCCACCAGTGAACTAAGCAGGTAACCAGACTTGGTCAGGCCCTGAGGCAAAGCCCCACTCCCCAACCATCAGCGGTATAAGACACGAGGGATGGCATTCAGCGGGGCTCAGCCCTAAGGAGGTGCTCTAGTATACTGGTCACTTGCCCTTTGTCTCTCTTTTCTCCTCCATCCTTCTGTCCTTTCTTCTTCCCCTTCCAACTGTATGCTGGGCAATTAGGAAACTTGCATTTGAGAAGATACTCAACTAGGGAAAGTCAAACATACTCAAAGTGTATTGATGGAAAACCTTAAAGAAGAATTTCCACTAGTTCTAGCATCAGTGGGATAATGTCTAATTATAGAACCTGGAGTTTTTGATGATCATCATGAAATAAGTTTGGTTGTTGTAAAAAGTGATCAGAATGGGTTTGAAAGAATTGGTCGTGAATAAAAAAAATATATAGCTATAGCCAAATTTGACCTGCAGGCCTGTTGTTCCAGAGCAGCAGTGCTTAAATAAAGCCAGGGAAGACATGCATGCCCCATTGAGCCACAGTGGCCAGATGCCCTGTTGACTTATAGCATGACTGGGAAGTAGGACCTGCAGATCCTGGTGGAAAGACCAAGCCTAGGAGGCAGGAGGTGTGGATTTAATCCCATCCAGTTTTTTTCCTCATTTAGAATGATTTTGTTGTCATTAACGCAAAGATTACTTCCTACACCAAGAGTCAGCAATTCTGGACTGCAGCTGATCATGCTACCGTTATAAACCAACAGGGTGCCTTTAAACCAAGGAAATGTGTTAAACTGCTGCAAACCTCCATCAAATTAATGTGTTAAGTAGCCGTTGCCTGGAGTCCTACCCTGATAATGACCTCGAGAGTAGGAGATGTCCACCTTGCTCTATGGCATGCCCTCTGCTGGGCAGTATCGGGGATGTGACCAGGGTTGGTATCAGGGGCTGCTCTTTGGGACACAGGCCTGGTGTGTTTTTCAGGTCCTTCAGGGTCTCCTGGCCTGGATGGCTTACATGGTTTGAAGGGTGAAAAAGGAAGCAAAGGTGCCTCAGGTAAGATGGAAACGCCATCCTCAGGAAACCGAGCTCCCACGGGTAGGCCACGGGAGCCACTGGAACCCCCGCCCCCGGGCAGTTTCCCACTCCGTGATATTTGGAAGTAAAACTGAAAATCTGTCATGACTGAGAGAGACACAGTAGGGGAACTATTTCTAGTGCTGAGGATGACATAAAAAGAACATTTAGGAAAACCTGCTTAAGCAAGGATGTTAGTTGTGCCTTGTGTTGGTCTTATTTGGGTCTCTCTACTAAAAATAAATAACTATGTACATGGGGCTGATTTCAAAGCACTGTGAATAACAAACAAAGTCTGGGATTTAAAAAAAATTATATAGTTTTAACTATAGCAGTGTCTCGTATAACCATGGGGATCTAATTGGCACTTTTAGCATTTGTTTACTGCCACTGCTAAAAAAGAAAAAGAAAAAGAAATTACCTGAACTATTTGCTGTGAGTTTTGATATCACAGATAGGCTGGTCTTCAACAGCTGTGTTTTAGTTTGTTCCTCCCATATCACACAGATTGGTTGTGTCAGTTTCTCACGAGAAAGGTATGATCAAAGTACAATCGAAGCTGTAACCCAACATGTAGATTTGAGAGACTATGGGGAAAGGTGGCTTGTGCTGCTGGGTGTTTTGGAGAGACAAAACCTTTATTTATTGTGAACGTTGAAAAGAAATTTAGGTCACTTGGGGTTCATTTAGTGACTCTTCCAAATAGCCTGATTAGATGTGTTGCCGCTTCCAGGAAACCAGTGACGTTCTCCCTTCTCACTATAATAACATAGTTCTCATTAGATGCCACCTTCAACTCCAATTGCAAAGAAGTTTATCCATAATTATTTATGACTGTACCTCATTTGGTTTTGCTTTGTCCATTGTAAAGGTTGGAGGGTTGGGATTATCACTCACCTATTCTTTTTTTTTTTTAAATCTGGGAAATAACCTTAAAAGAAATCAAACCTGTGGTTAACCAGTGTGACGGGTCATTAGAGAAAATGGTGACCGAGGTATGGTCACCATTTGGAAGTACATTGCATCCAGAGGTTGGTCTCTGCAAAACCAACCACTTCTCAGCCACATCTCTTTTGGGAAATGGTTCCTTATCAATACCATAACAGGGACAAGTAAGATCAAGATGTATTCCTGCTGCTTTCCCTATTTAGGTTTACATGAAATGGGCCCATCTGGTCCAGTGGGACTACCTGGGTTAAGAGGGGAGACAGGAGACCCTGGGAGCCCAGGAATTTCTCCTCCTGGCCTTTTTGGTGAAAAAGGTCCCCCAGGACCCCCAGGTAAGAAGGAGCATGTTTTGTCCTGCTTTAAGTCATTAATTCAAAACCTTTCAAATGCAACAAGGTTAATGTGTGAACATGTGCTTACTCAGGGAGACCAGGACCACCTGGTCCTGCAGGCATCCCAGGAAGAGTTCCTAAGGGTGACGTTCCTGACCCGGGTCCACCTGGAGATCAGGGACTTCCTGGCCCTGATGGTCCTAGAGGTATGACAGCATTGTGGCGAAGGATAGGAATGCTCCCTTTATTAGGTGCTACCAGCTTGGCAGGGCTCTAGGATGAGAGAATGGCGGAGCAGAAGCACCTAGGCAGTCCCATCAATGGGACAGGTAGATAAGTGAGACTCAGGGTGGGATTGTGGGTACTGGACTTGTCCAGGCCCAGAATGTAGGCCAATGGCTCTTCTGTGTCAGTCCCATCAGGCACCTCTGCCCAGGCACAAACTAGCATCATGCTGCCCATGAGTATTCAGAAGTGCCCTGTAGGAGGGAGACACACCCTCCTTGTTGGTCCACTGGCCCAGAGTGGCAGAACCCAGGCTCTTTATACACCCAGAAACGTTTCCTTATGGGCGTCTAACAGTGCGTATTATTCTTCTCACTGTATTATAGGGATGAGCTCTGATGGAGCAAGACTTTGGAAGTTACTATAAGCTGACAAAGTTGGGGTAGACAAGAGCTGATTGGGAGAGGAGTTGTCTCAGCACCCTGGCTTGCCCAGTCCCTCCTAGAGCTCTTCTACACACGGGTCCACCATCTTGGAATCGTTAGGATTTCCTGAGGTGGAGCTGTGTGATGATAAAAATAAAAGCAAGAAAAACTGATAAGAAGTATAGAAACTAAGTGGAGAAAGAATTGGGGTTGATTTATTCCTATTTGTAGACATTAATTTGCAAATAAGATGTTAATTGAATATTCCTTTTGTATCAATTGATGAGATATTTTCTCAAAAGCCTATTTACCCACCTATCTGCCAATTCATCCATTCATCCACCCACCCACTCTTCCATCTATCCATCCATCCATCCATCCATCCATCCATCCATCCAATTAAACTAGTAAGATAATAATGCAAACAAAACCCATAAAATGACATTTTCTAAAGGAATGGCCTTGAAGGGGAAGAAGATTTTGCTTAGATTCATTTTGTCTAACAATTGACAACACATTATCTACACCATTTCTCAGCTTGGGCTCCAAGATCCACTCTCTGCATTTCACTTCTGATACTGTTGACTTTCTTATTATTCTAAACCCCTGTATTCCTTGGCTTGCAAATCATTAAATTACTTTTCTTAAGCTTTCAGGCGGCCAGTACACACCTTTGTCTTTGACTGAAACATTTTGCCTTCTCCCTGTGGTCAGGAGCACCTGGGCTTCCAGGCCATCCTGGGAGTGTTGACCGTCTGAGAGGGGAACCAGGTGACTGCGGTCTGCCCGGGCCACCGGGGCCACCAGGTCCCCCAGGCCCTCCAGGGTGCCAGGGTGTTCCCGGATGTGATGGAAAAGATGGCCAAAAAGGTATGAATATAAGTTATTCCTTGAGTGGTGTGTGAAGGCTGTCCTTCTCTTACTCTTGAGGGTCTGGGGTTCCATTCTTCCATGATGTCATTTCGATTTCTTGTGGATACAGGATGATATTCCCAAAATGTCTGTCTTCCCCCAAAAGTCTCCAAGTTCGGGTAAAATTTGGACATGTAAAAATAAGAAATACAAGTTTTTCTTTATTCCCTCTTGAGACTACAACGAGCAATGGAAATATAATGTAATTCACATGCATGATTTACAGTATTTATTTCATCACCAAATCAGTATGAAATTATCAATGAGATATCAGCTGATTGTGCAAATCTAGTTATTCTCTGCACTAAGCCACTCCTTCCTGCCTTTGAAGTCTGTTGTATATTTTATACTTTTAGCATTACCCAATTTGGATTGGCCACATTCCAAATGCTCGGTAGTCAGTACCTAGATGTGTTTAGTTGCTTTGTATCAAAATTTCAGAGAACTTTTAAGTTCATAGAACTTTTTTGTGAAAAAAGTTCACTAATGATTATCCCTTTTAACTCACTTATTACATAAATAAGGAAGCTAGATATCACAGGAACAGCTATTGAAGTTGGCCAAGGGAGCCCAATAACTAGCACCTGGCCTTATTTCTGACCCAAATGTGAAACATGGCAAAGATTAGGGCAGAGGGGAGATCAAAACCACCTTCAGGCAATGGCACCTGTGAAGTTGTGCAGTGCACATTGATACAACAGTACATGGCAACTCTCTTCATCTGTTTTAGCAGTAAAATCAATTTCAGATGATGTGGCTTTTATCTAAAAATGTGTGGGTTTCCAATTATTGGACATCAGAATTGAACAGAAGAAAGAATTGGACATGCAGAAGAAAGAGGAAGGGGCTGTCCGACACTCTTCTTCCCCAGCGGTTACTCTACAGAATGAATCTCAACCTGGACGTCAACTCCAGGCCCGGGGACACAGCAGGCTGTGTAACTCATGGTGACCAGCCCAGGGGTGCACAGGGCATCAGGGCCATTGGTGGACACAGTACCTGTGTTTTACTTCCATCCCAGAGGGCATCGGGCAGACAGAGCTCTACTGCAGAGGCGTCCAGGGATTCCTTCTGTTTACCTTTCACCATGGGCTCAGTGGGAAATATTCTATTGCATCAACACATATTAGGCACCACAGGAATGTAGCAGTGATGGGATTTAAACAGCCCCCACTCTCAATGAGTGCTGAGCTTCCCCATGGAGGACAGACATTCACAGGCAGGGAAACACTGCCATCACCAGGCTCAGCACTCTGAATGACCAGCCCCGAGGGAGCTGCTGGGCTTTGGTTGGGGTTCCAGAGAAGGCCTCCCTGAGGAGGTGGGGCCGGGCCTGAACTCTAAGGAATGAGAGGTCTTGATGGAGGTAAAAGAATTGAGCCATTAGAGGTTCCACAATGAAGAAAGTGAGGAAGTGGGTGATAGGAACCCCAGCTGGGGCCACCTGGCTCCTCGACATCAAACCTTCTTTCCTTCTTTTCCCTGGGTTCCATCCTCTGGCTTCAGATGAAGTTTAGGATCACAGTCTTCTTGTCTGCTTCGGTTTCATCTTGGTCATGGACATGTCCTCCTTAGTCCTTCCCACTGACCACTGTATTTCATTCAGACAAGCAGCTCTCTGCTGCCCTATGGACAGACATGAGGCTGATCTCCACTCCAGGGCCCTTTCTTGGAGTGGTGTCTAAAGTCAACCAAATGTCATTGTCTTCATATTGCTTCATTCCAGCACCCTCATGTTTACATTTCTTTTAGGACCAATGGGATTTCCAGGGCCTCCAGGGCCACCTGGTCTTCTGGGGCCACCTGGAGAGAAGGGTTTACCTGGACCTCCAGGTAGAAAAGGGCCCACAGGTCCTCCAGGTAAGCTTCTGATGCATGGCCATCCCCTGAGCAACCTAAACGTGTACTGACAGTCATCATTCAGAAAGTAGTTACTGATTCTGAAATTATTAGTACGTGAGTTAAGCCCTTTTGATATAAAAAGGATGCTTTTTTCAGGAAGTCTCATGTTTGAAAAACTAATTTTTTTTTTCAAAACGAGTAAGTTCAAAAATTAAGAGATGATGTTACATACACTATTTTTAAGAAAACACGTGTTCCTTCTCACAAAAGGCAAAGATGGATTTGATTATTGTTTGTTGGTATTATATATTCACTTCCTTTCCCTGAATTTCCATGAATTTCACCAGCTGCCTTTATTTAACTACTGTTTATAAAGTGCATTAGTTCCTTTGAAGGTTAAAGGCTATTTAATTTAACTCTATAGAGTTAAACAGATGTGTGCATATGAAGCTGGCGGGAGTAATGTCTTTCAAGAGGTCAATATCAAGCAACATAGTGGTAATTCATAATATTCTGCAGTCTCTGAAATTGGCACTCTAGTTCAGAGAACAGATAAAGGGCATCATAGTACAAAGACAATGGAATTGCACTTGATTATTTTTATATTTCCTTTGTGTGCATAGCCTATGAAATTTGGCAAATTAGTACAGAATTTTCAAAAGGTTTCAAATGGAGAGAATTCCTATCCACATTAATTCAGGGCATACTTGCCGTAAGAAATCAACCAGAATTTTATATTTCTCAAGAGAGCTGCATTTCAAGTCTTTCTAGAGATGAAAACTCCATTAGTACAAAATCATAGCTACTCCTGTCAATCACATTGATGTGGACATTTTTATGTAAATAAGATGCTGTCACTCTGCTTGTCACTGATGCTGTCCCAAATCATTATTTATGTTCTCAAACAATCTTTGTCATTTTTGTCCTAATTCACAAATTTAAAATCTCTTTCCACCATGTGAAAATCTTCGCACGGTCTCGGTTTTTGGGCTTCGAATCTCTCCAGGTCCCAGAGGTAAGCACGGCTGTGCAATTGATCATTTCCCCTCAGTCTGGTTTCTCTGCCGTTTTTGCTGTATTTGTGAAATAAGCCGATCCATTTTTATGGATGGGGTGCTGTAATGATGTCAGGGTTCAATGCTTTGCTTCCGTGCTGCAGTCGTAAGTGACCTCATATTAGAGCATCCTAATGCCTCCAGCCCTGTGGTTATTGAGGCAGTTCAGATGCTCAGCTTGTATGGTTTTCCACGGGGGCACCAAGTATGAGTGCTCCCTCCCTCAAATTCCAAAGCACATGCTCATGTAAGTTCCTTTTCAGAATTCTATAATATAAATGTGCAGAACATCCCTAAAATAAGTAGTGTGGACATTATTAAAAGATGAACCCTTGCTACCCAATGAGGAACTGTGACAGGCTTGTATCTGGCATTTTCAAAGAGAATACAAAGTGTTTCTCAAAAGAAAAAAAGAAAAAAAATGTGAATGTTTGCATTTACTCTTTCCAGAAATCTATTATAAACCCTATTGAAAATTGCCCTGAACACAGAAGCTACATATTATTTTTAGGGCCCTTAGAAGAGACACTTTGGCCCCTTTCTTTCAGCATCTGGTTTATTAAAAAGTAAAAAGCAAAGTAAAATAATATTTAAATTTTGCTATTTTAAATGCTAATATTTAAAAATCATAGCTGTATATTTAATGAGTTTTCATTTCAGTTCTGTCTCTGTAGTGATTGTATATAGAAATTCATTTGAAGGTAACGTCAAAATTCTAAATTTAAAATACCAGCCAATTCTCCATCCCCCAACCACCCATGAAAAGGCTCAAGATGATTCAGGGAAAATCGAAAATGTTCCCATGCATCACCCCAAGTCACTCATAGTGGAAAAGCCAAGTTTTATATTAAACAAGACAGATTGTGAAAATAGATCTTTCCTTGTGTTGCTGTGGCTTCATACCATAATTTATAAGGGGTTACATTCCAAACAGCCTATAGAGTTCCAGTGCAATTTATACAGTGCATTAAGAATTATGCAGACCAGAGCTTGTGGTTGTGGCCACGTTGTTCTAGAATTTTCTTGCTTCTTTATCAGCTATTGTTAAAATTATGATGCATATTTGGATGAATTTTAAGAAACTGTAACTAATCAACTGGTATGTTACTAAGTGGTCATTTCTTAGAATTCATCACACAGATACTAAGAATTCTTGAGGCTCTATGACATGTAGGTTAAGAGCATGGAATATTCTGTATTTAGTCTGGACTCTGCCCTTTGTTAGTGGTGTGATCATGAGTTATGTCACTTATTCACCGACATTCACCGTCACTTGTTCACCTGTGACGTTCTAATAGCAGTAGCACCACGTGGAGCTGTTGAGGGGATCTAGCCGGGAAGCACGTAGTGCAGGCCTGGTGCCTGAGAGCGTTCAGTAGGTGATGGCTGCAATTTATTGCTCAGTGCTATTTCTTATCCTTTGTGAGATGCTTGCAGGATAAGTGTATGAAGCTTTAGGGGAAAAAAATGTCTCAAAGATGTAATTGTAATCAAGAATTTTAAAATGTCAGCTCTTTAGTGTGGTGGTTCTCAAGGTGAGATTCTCAAGTCAACAACATCATTGAACTCACCTGGGAAGGTGTTGGAAATGCAAATGCCAGGCCCTACCTCAGACCTCCACTCAGAAACTCTGGTGGCTAACATATTGGCCAAGTGACTCTGATGTGCTGAAGTCAGAACTAAGCTTTATAATAGTACTTCTCAGGCCTGGCTGATATTGGAATCACCTGGGGTGGTTTAAAACCTACAAATGCCCAGATTTCACCTCAGAGCTCCTATGCAATAAGTCTAGATTGGGAGTCTTTTGAAAAGCTCCCTATCTGAGTTTTTTGTGCAGCCAAGTTAAGGGCACTGTCCAGGTTACATCTTGGCTTCAGAATATTTTTATAGCTCCCCCAGTTTATTCCAGCATTCTTTCAAGGTAGAAAGTCACTGTGTTAGAGCCCCTAGCAATCCTGAAAATCTGTTTTAGTTGGGGACCGTAGGGAAATCTACCTGGCTACTAATAGAGTAATGAATTAGGGACATAGTAAGCTGAGCATTAGGGACTCACCAGTCCCTCTTGCCATGCCATCTGTGACTAGCACCCCAGCCAAAAAATGGCCCAAAGACTGGAAATCCTGAAAAGATCATCAAATTATTATTGTCTCAGTCAACTGCCACTGTGTTGTACATCTGCTTCCTCTGATAACCCTTTCACCCATTGTAATACTCATTTATGCCACAAACACTTTTCTGGAAGTTTTCTGTGTATCCCTGCAGTGAGCAAGACAAGCTCCCGCCTTCCTGAAACTGGCACTGGACCATTGGACATTCTTGTTGACATTGCAGTGTAGCATCAGAAGTGTCTCCGTAGCTGGAGAGTGCAGAAGGGTCTTGTTCATGAGCACTGAACCCGTCACACGGGGTAATTCCAATTCCAGGTGAACCGGGTCCACCTGCAGATGTGGATGCCTGTCCTCGGATCCCAGGGCTTCCTGGAGTGCCAGGCCCAAGAGGACCGGAAGGAGCTGTGGGGCTTCCGGGGCAGAGAGGCCCCCCAGGACCAGGTATGAGCCTTATTCTGCTTGTTATTTGCATCACATATTGCTGAAATGAAAATCCTGGTGTTTTATTGTATAGTATTTTTATTTTGTATGGAGCCTAACCTAGTAAAAGTGAAAATTTTCTTCTCCCTCTTTATTTTTTTCCACATAGATCTAAAGGTTTAGTCATGCACTACTAGATGCACACACCCCTTTTCCTTTCATGTTGAGCTTCTACTTAAATCCTTTAGACTTAGCCAGCTGTGGACATGGGGTATGGAAACCCCTTGGCATGACAGCAGATGCCTAGGGGATGTCCAATCAATCACCTTGAATAGCTATTGAGTTGGTTTTAAATGAAAAACAATTGAGTTGCATTTTGTTGGAGCAGAAATAGAGCCTTCAAGAAAGGAGAAGGAGACATGTCACTTAGAAGAGGGCTAGGGTGAAGAAGGGTTACTCTGACTTTGGGCAATGACTGCATTACTCATTTAACCCATCTGTACATGGTTCACCTGTTGTCAAGGTAGCAGGATCCTTATGAGTATTTAAACCCAATGATTCTGTTAACAGCAGTCTCCAGATGGTTCGTTTTCTTCTCATAGATCCCCTCCACAATGAGTAATTTTCAAAGAGATCAAGGAGTCTGAGGCTAGGCATCTAGAAGTCACTGGTCTCTTGAGACCAGTTATTGGTGCCCATGAGTCCAGAAAACCTGTGTGCAGATTATCAGAAGGCCAGTCCCTTTCATTTCCCCTCTACCCAGCTGTGATTTGGGTTCTTCTTGGTTCATAGACAAAGGAATTGGAAGTAGAACTGAGTTTTGTGCCACCAGTTTTTCTTGTGATTCCTAAGCATCCAAGAAGTGCCTCCTCAGCTGGAGTCTGTGTGATCCTCAGGTGAAAGCCTTCCTCAAATTAACATGGGTTTTTGTTGTTGGTATTTACCGTGTTGTGTCTGTGTTGGTGCACAATCTCAGTGTCATTTTTAGCGACTTTCCTAACAGCCGTGAGCATAGGAATTGGGTCGGTGCTTACTTAAGGTCTTTTTTAAAATTTTTAATTAATTAATTTTAATTAGGTTTTCTGTCACTCAAATGAGGGTAAAGCTCTCTGCCAGTCAGTGTAACTCATACAATCTCATTTTAAAACCCAAACATATGTGTCATGCATATATTTCCAATATCTAGGGTTACCTCCAACAACAGTACTTTTTTAAAAGTACTTCTTTTGAGTGGAAGATCTGACTTATAGTGAGGTCCAGCAAATTCAATCCAGCAAATACTTCCAGATTCCCTCTACACTCTGTAAAGTACAGTGCTACTTTGGGCAATTCAAAGATAAATAAGATTATTTCTTCCTCCAGGGTCTCACAGCCTCAATGGCAGAAATAGCCAGCAGAACACATGTAACTCAACGGTAGATTGTAATTTGTGTTTTAATGGAGTTGCAGGCCAATGGCATAGGAGAACAGGACAGGGAGAGGTTAAATCCAGGTGGAGGATTGCAGGACTGCTAAGAGTCAGCAAAAGCTGGCATTGGAGCAGAGACATAAAGAAAGTTTGGGCTTTGAGGAGCCAGAATTGTCCAACAGGGAGGAGGCAGGAACACAGGAGGGTAAGTTTGTCTATTAACCTGGGAACTAGGAATCAACTACATCCTTGATGCTCTGAGTGTGGTCCAGGGAACAGTATAAACTCAGCCCCACTCCCAGAACTACTGTAGCAGAATCTGCATTTGAACAAGATCCTCAGGATATTTGCATACAAGCTCAAGTTTGAGAAATCCTAGCTATATTATATAAATGCTATCATTAAAAGATTCAGCTAAGAATAACACCTTCCATAGCAATTCAGTCTTAGTTGTAGGTCTATGTTGCCTGGAGGACCCTCATGCTAGACCAATAGAATGTGGAAGGAGGTGAAGCCTGAGTATTAGTGCTTTTAAATTTTCTGCAGCTGAGCTGGCTGTGGCTGGCAGCCAGGGTTGAGACCTCTGCCTCACTTCAACATCAAAACTGAGACCTGATGGATAACCATCATGGCAGCTTAGAAAACAATCAAAAATAGTAATTGAGAAGAATAAATATCAAATGGGTCAATTCTGTGTGCAATAGCCTAATAGTGATCCTGGGCATATGCAAGATTCTTTCTCCAAAGATTGTGAGCTTCCGAAGGAGGGTGTGCTTGCTGTGTGGGCCCAGTGTGACCACCCGTACTCTCTAATTCCTCCCGATGTAGATTGGAAGGGCTCATCTGCAGGGGACTGTCCCTGGATTCTTGTGTCCTCTCCTTATTAGTGTCCCTGACCCTGTTGGCTGGCAGTAGGCGCATCCCAAGGCCACCTCTCTGCCACAGAATATAATTACCATTAAAACAAAACAAAAATATTGCCCAGCTCTTCCAGGCAAAGCATTATCCTCTCTCCAGGGTCTCACAGGGTGAACTGCGTTATGCCATGGTTCAGACCCCTGGGGCTCTTTCCATCCTACTGTGTACCTGCTCTGAAGCCATTACTGTCTTTTGGACCCCTCTTCTTTTATACAGCTTGTGAATTCCTGTTTACAAAGAATGTAAACTCCTCAATGTCTTCCTGTTCTCCTCTCCCATCTAGTCTATCCCTGATGTCATCCTGTCCAGTTACTAAGGAGACAAATCTATCCTGAGCGTCTAACGTGGCCTGACCCTGAGAGACCTGGGTCACCTGCAGCACCTGTTGCTTGCTCTTCATGTTTTTTCTGAAGGTGATTCTTTTGCAGGTTGTGGAGGGCAGGGCATACCACCCTTATAGCTGGTTGTGCAGAAATACCTGCCACTAGAAGAAACACCTCCCCTGTCCAATGACATTGCTGGTTTCTTCCTCTTTCACTTCAAAACCTCTTTCACTGCTAAGCCAGTTTCATTACCAACCGCTGGAGCTGAGACCTGCAGAGAAAAATCAAACTTTTGGTTCTTTCCTGCCTAGTTTAAGCAGGTGACAGCCACGCTAAGTATAACTTACATCTGTTAGGGATCCTCCGCCCAGAAGGTCTAATGCTTTCTACTCACAGATGCTTTTGATCTGCAAGGTGTCCTTCCAGCCCTTCCAGAACAGCACAGTGGCTGCATGCTGGAATCATCTTGTCAGGTGCTCTGAGAATAATCCAACCTCAGTGTAGGGGCCCTGTGTTCTTTCCCAAAGAACTGATGTTCTCTTTGAAGCTGGGGAAAGAGATGTGCCAGCTTGTACCCAGGGAGATGTTTCCCTCCTAGTTACTATGAAGGGGGAAGGCTCAGCTCCCCCAGATGGAGAGATATCCCCTTTCCCATTTAACCTCATGCAGAATGCAGCCCAGGTGTGCTAAGGATGTAGCCCAGTGGTAGAGCGCTTGCTTAGCATGTGTGAGGCCCTGGGTTCCAACCCTAGTACTGCCAAGGGGAATTAAAAAAATGCAGTCTAGGCGCTGTGGGGCACTTGAAAGGAATTTGTTTCTAATCCAAGGTGCTCCAAAGGCATGAAGTCAGCACATCAAATACCAGAATGTCCTCACTGAATGCAACTCAACCACCTGGTGCAGAGAAGGGAGACCAGCTGGGGACAGAAGGTAGAGGGAAGCCTCAGACAGGCTGCTGTATCAGAATACAAGCAGCAAGAGGCACACATTCTGGATGGTTCTAGGAGGGGGTGGGCTTATGTGAGGAAGGGAAGCAAGACATGCGCTTCATCGCCTGGCACCTCAGTCCCCTGCACTGAACTCCCCAGAGCCTTCCTGTTCCCTCCAGGGACAAATTCAGTCTTTGCCTTCTCTCCTCTCCAGGTCAGTTTCATCACTCAAATTACATGTGCCCCCAGCTGCCCTCTTTAGGTCCTGAAGGTGCCCTGCCCCACTATCCTCTGACCTCTGCACCTGCTGGTGCCTCTGCCCAAGCGCCCTTTATCTGGACTGCGCTGTTGACTTCTCCACCTCAAGGTCACCTTCCTTAGGAGCTTTTCCTGACTGGATCCAAGGCCCAAGGCTGGAGCCTTTCTCTCTGCTCCTGTAGTGTCCTCTACTTACCATTCTCATGTCACATTTGTGTCACCAGAGGGATTTGTATTTGCTTGCTTGTTCCGTACATCCTCCTAGATCAGGGGCCAAAACCATTTTCTGTAAAGGTCAGACAGTAGGTACCATAGGCTTTGGAGCCAGGCGCCTGTTGTTGTGACCTCTCAGCTCTGCTGCTGCGACACACGAGCACAGACAACATGTGAACGAATGAACACGTGTCCAGTATCACGGTAGCACAAGCTTGGCAGTGATTTGCTGCCGCCGCCTGTGACTTGCTGACCACTGCTTCAAAGACCACAGCAGCTTGAGGGCAGGCTTTTCCTTATCAGTGTTGCAGCCCTTCACAGCCCTGGGTCATAGGAGGTGTTAGATGTTATTTGAGGAATGAATACAGGACCCTTGAGTGTAACCTACAACATAGAGCATCATTTCTCAGCTTAGGGTTTCTCAACTGTTGGCATTTGGGACCAGATAACCCATTACCCTGTGCATTATAGGGTACTGAGCAGCATGCCAGGCCTTTAACCCACTAGATGTCAGAATCAGACCCCTTCCCCAGGGGTCAACCAAAAATGTCTCTGGACCTTGCCAGTCGCCCCCTAGTGGGCATGGGGAGAACCACCTGATGCTGAGAACTGTAGGGAGAGGTATGTATGGTAGGGGATGGGAGGTGGTAGCATTAGCCCAGGGGGTAGTTATTTGGTAAAAGAGAGAAAAAAAATCCTTATTGTACAAGTTTTTAAAAAGAGAGATGGGACATTTTAAAAGGGACTATTGCCTGTACATCTTTCCATTCTTATTTCTGCACGTTTTTAAAAAGAGATTATTCTGCATACACTCCTTTGCAAACTGCTCTTTTTAATGTGCCTTTACTTCTATGTCAGTACATATTTTTCTACAATATTATCTGTAGTCGCTGCAGAATATTGCATTATTTCATTGTGCCATAATTTAACTACCACATTCATGAATTATTTATTGATTGCTTTAGTGCCAGCTGCTCTGCAAGAAACAAATTAATCCAACAAGGCCCTGCCCTTTGGAG
This sequence comes from Xerus rutilus, assembly GCA_028644305.1. NCBI lineage: Eukaryota > Metazoa > Chordata > Mammalia > Rodentia > Sciuridae > Xerus > Xerus rutilus. The sequence continues at coordinate 150,548,823 of CM053402.1, read as the reverse complement.
CAACAGGCTAGCAGAAAATGAAGGGACTCACTAAATTAGTATAGATGTGTTGAGTGTTACGAAAGGGTAATGTGGGAATCTGTCACAGTGAAACTTAATCTGGAGGCTGGGATGGAGGGTCACAAGGGACATCTAAGGCTTTGGTTCTCAAGCTTGATGAAGCATCCAAATCCCCCAAATAGCTTGTGAAAACACAGATTGCCAGGCCCCACCCTGGACTCCTGGCTTGTTAGAGGGCTTCTTATTTCTAATAAGTTCCCAGGTGCTGCTGCTGCTGCTACTGCTGCTCCAGGGACTAACCTAAAGGAACTGCTCTAATTGAAGGTGTTTCCATTTTTCACCATAATAAACAATTGATAATGAATACCTTTCTGGGTAATGAATATCTTACCCATAAGCAACCCTTATTATAAAGGAGAAAAACTAACAGGAAGGAAGATTCTGAATCTGGACTACATGTACCATGCCATATAAGCTCTCTGTGACAGCTTCTCCTCTGTTAAAAGGCAGGTGGTGTGAATTACATGAGTTGAATATCAGAGAAAGCACTTAGAACTGACCAAATAAACAGAACATCTTCTTGCTATTAGTGTCGGTGTTGTTTCCTTAAGATAAATGCTGAGTAGAATTTCTGGCTTATAGGTTAGGCAGAAATATGAAAAAGAAAATAATAATAATAGTAACAATAACAAAAAGAATAGGCAGAAATATAGGATTTTCAAAATATACTACCAACTTTATTACCAGAAGGAATTTAGCTTTAAACTTTGATTTATAACTGAATAACAGTCATTCTCAAAATGTGGTCTCTGGAAGCAGCAACAAGTGGCAACGTGGCAATGCAGATTCCTAGGCCCTGTCCACTGTTTGAGAACTACTTTGGGCTTCAGTTCTCAGAACCAGCAGCACCTGTGCCATTATGATATTGCTCAGATGGGGTGGCAGGGAAAGGTGAGAGGCCAGGGACTAGACCATGGGTAATTGCAATTAGGGCCTGGCCTGGGGCAACAGAGGCTCAGGGAGGGGCCTTTCAGAAAGGACAAAGAAGGAAACTCTCTGGGAATATCTGATTTCTCTTGGCTTGACAAAACCAAATCAACCCTCCTTAAGCCTCTCGGCATCCTTTTCTTGACAGGGGTGGTGATTTAAGGAACAGGATTTGGGTCTGTGTCTTTTGTTAATTCATTGATTCGATGGGCCCAGGCCCAAGTCAATGGGCAAATCTGGTTTCTTACATAGGGTGGGGGAGGGGATCTCAGTGAATTACAGAGGTCGATTGGCATTACAGGAGGGCGCAGGCAGGAGGCAGGATGAAAAGCCACTGAAGAGAGCCCCCTGTGACTTAAGGGTTAAGCTATGTTGGTTTTCTCAGGCCACCAGAACCAAATGCCACAGATTGAGTAGCTTGAACAGCACAGTTCTGGCGGCTGGAAGTCCAAGATCAAGATGTCAGCAGGTTTGGTTTCTGCTGAGGCCTCTCTCCTTGGCTTGCAGATGGTGGTTTTGTGTGTCCTCACATGGCCTTTCCTTTGTGCATTCCAGGGACACACATCCCCAGTGTCCTTTTGTATGTCCAGGTTTCCTCTTCTTGGAAAGACACTAGTCAGATTGGATTAGGTGCCCCTGAGCAGCCTCATTTTAATGTAATTTTTCAAGGGTCCTGTTCCTAAGTACAGTCATTCTAAGATACTGGGAGTTAGGTCTTCAACTTACCAATTTAGGAAGAGAGTGGCACAAATCTGTCCCTAATAAGCTCATTTGTAGGATAGAGAGAAAACAAACAAAAACAAAAACAAAACAAGTACAGACTGGAAACCTGGAGAGGGCTTATAATTCAGGCAGCTAGGGCAGTAACTTCCCCAAAGATGGTGACCATATCTGCCACCCTGACCAGAGATGATTGTGGCCAATTAACTGATGTCTTAACAAAAGAAGTAACCAGGCACTTAACCCCTCCAGGGTGCGTGACTGCTGCCAAGGTCTCCAGTTTTTGTCCTCTAACAATTTCCCTAGACTCTGTGGGCGCAATGGAGCGACATCTGCACCTGGCTCCCTGGACCAGGTTTGCTGCTCACCATACCTGATGGACTCTGTGACCCTAGCCTGTCTCCCTACTGGCATAAGAGGGTACCTCGTCCTATGACTTCTGGGAAGAGTGACTTGGATAATCCACATGAAGGGATCAGCGTGGTACTGAGTCCATTGTAAACACTCAATAAAAAGCTCTTTTCAAAAATTGCTGCTCTTAACTGGCTCCAAATTTCACTTAACCCCCAGCTGAATCCTATTAAATTTTACTCATTCCTCCATTCAGGCTTTTAAAAAAAAATCATTACAAAGGATAATATGTAATTATAAAAGCCATACATGTTTAAGTTTTTTTCTGAAGGAAAAAATACAATAATATTGAAAAAAATGGGAAAAGCTCTTTCTCCATAGCTCCTGGTCTCCTGCTTTGAGTCTGACCCAGCCCTTCACAGGCTCTTCAACTTAATTAAGGGACTCCTTTGTCCCAGCTGCAAAGTGGAGATGGCATAATTGCAGCTTTGTAGACAAGAAGACTAAATGAACTGGTGCAGCGTAGTCAAGAAGGAATCCCTGGGCTGGCACCGAGATGCGTGTGGCAGTGGTCACAGGTGCCATGCTGGTCTCACCACCATCATGAACTTGTCCACAGGGTGCAAAGGAGAACCTGGGCTGGATGGCAGGAGGGGCAGTGATGGTGTCCCTGGGTTTCCTGGACCTCCTGGACACAAAGGTGACGCTGGAGAGGTCGGTTGCCCTGGAGCCCCAGGTAAGGGGTTTCTGTTTCTCTTTTTTCTGATGCTGGGGACCTAAGAGGCTCTGTCCTCTCAAGCAGCTTTGCAAAAAGGATGCTCTTAGAAGCATTTGCCTTAGAAAGCAGCTTAGCAGGTACTAAGGAGACATAAGCAAGGGCGTGGCTGAGTCTCCCACATTCTAATGGATGCAAAACCATCCTAAAAACAGGTCTATACCATGTATCCCGTCAGCATTCTCCCAGACTGCTCTGTGTTACCATGAGTGGCTCGGCTACTGCAGCTGTTCACTTTTCAAGGTCCTGAAGGGCCCATCAGCCTGGCTTGCTATGTGATTGCCCCTGAGAGACTGCTGAGGATCTTGGGCACAGTGGGTGTGTTTCCACCCTATACAACTGGCTGGATGGCTTGGCCTCTGGTTTTTTAAGTTTATTTCTTATTTATGTGTGTATGTAGGTAGGTACTGGGAATGGAACCCAGGGGCATTTTACCTTTGAGCTACATCCCCAGTCTTATATTTTTCATTTTGAGACAGAGTCTTGGTAAGTTGCCCAGGCTGACCTCAAACTTGTGATCCTCCTGTCTCAGCTTCCCAAGTTGCTGGGATTATAGGCAGGCACCCCTGCACCTGGCACTTCATCTTATTGGAACAGCTACCAATACACTTATATTAGAATACAGGGCACCTTAAGGAAAAAACTTGGGTCATAGGTAAGGGGGGAGATACGACTCTTCAGAATAGAAATCTAAACTATAATGCAAGGGCTGGGGTGTAGCTCAGTGATAGAGCACTTGCCTAGCATGTGCAAGGCCCTGGGTTCCATCCCAACACATCAAAAGGAAAAAATAGAGAAAAAAAGCAACAGGTTGCATTTCAGGTATGAGACCCAAAGACTTAAGACAATCTTATTTTGGAGAGCATCTGTCAAGAGGTGTCAAGTTCATACCTGGTTGGTAATGAGCAGTATTGAGCCAGGAGGGCTGGGTGGGCAGGGCCTGCAGCAGAATGAGGCTTGGTTCTAGAAGAGGTGGCTTTGGCCAGTTGTTGCCTGTACAGATGCACACTTAGTACTCTCTTCTTTCAAGTATGAAATTTTGAATTGTGAACTCTTCGCAGGTAAAACAACAACAACACATGAGCAGGTCTGATTCAGTCCATAAACAGCCACTTTGTAATCTCTCGCTTATAGTGTAGATGGGGGGAGCATGTCGGTCCTGCAGGAACAAGTTGATTAAAGCAAAAACAAAATATCTTTCATTTCAAAGTCTATTTTTTTTTTTTTTTGTACCGGGGATTGAACTCAGGGATACTTGACCACTGAGCCACATAAAATAATGTTTTATGTAGAGACAGGGTCTCACTGAATTGCTTAGTGCCTCACTATTGCTGAGGCTGGCTTTGAACTCTCGATTCTCCTGTCTCAGACTTCCAAAGTGCTGAGATTACAGGTGCATTTCAAAGTCTAACTTTACCTTTTGTTCTTGGCAATTAGAAAGAGCTGGTGGGCCTGTTCACAGGTTAGCCCTTTCAAGTGTCAGAGGGGACAGACGTTGCTTGCTTTTATAGTGTTTATTTCCCATCTGCCAGCAAGAATTCTAAAACTAGCCCTTCCTTTCACCTCATTGCCTTATAAAAGAAGAGATCCTTGCAAGTTCAAGACTAGCCTTAGCAAAAACAAAAAAGGGAGAGGGGGTGCTGGGAATGTAGCTCAGTGGTAAGGCACCCCTTGGTTCAACCCCCAATACCAAAAGAGAGAAAGAGAGAGATTTCAAAATCATATGTGTAGATCTCAAGCCCCCCTTCCCACCCTCAGAATGGAGCCCATAATGTTTTGGTGTTTTGGAGCCAGGGAGGCCTGGCGTATGTAGGAAGACCAAATCTGAGGATGCCTGCTCCCAGCCAGGTCTGAGAAGGCAGGGAGACCACCTTAAATGTTCTTGTTCTTTTCTTGCCAGCGCTATTTCCTAAGGTGCTTTATAACTTATAATTTTGTTATGTTTATTGTCATTTCTCTTCCTCAAGTGGCATGTAAGCTCAGGGAGGGCAGGGGTTGTCCTGTTTTCTGTTTTTATGCTAATGTAGCTCGAGCACCTAGAAGTTGCTTGTACCAAATACAACCATCCCTCAGAATTCACTAGGGTGGGGTTGGTTCCAGGACTCCCAGCAGCTGCCAACATCCAAGGCTGCTTTACTGGGGCATACCATTTGCACATGACCTATGCACATCCTCCTGTATACTTTAAAGCATCTCTAACTACTTTTAATATCTCATACCAGGTAAGTGCTATGCAGGTAGCTGTTATATTGTGCTGTTTAAGGAATAATGATGGGAAAAATCTGCATGTTAAGTACAGATGAAATTTTTGATTCAATCCGTGGTTGGTGGAAACCATGGCTGCAGAACCTGCAGATGCAGAAGGAACATGGCACTTGCTGGAGGAGCTGTATTTGTGTATATTGCAGTTGCGTGAGGGGGATACTCCTGGAAGTGCCTGCGTCCCTCTAAGTGCTCAGCACAGCAATGGAATAAAGATTCTTGGACATGTTTGTTGAGCAGAACCCCCTAAACTTTTCTTTTCTTTATTGTTCCAGGCCCTCCTGGTCCCCCTGGTGATCCTGGGCCCAAAGGGGTTGGCCCTGGATACCTCAGTGGCTTCCTCCTAGTACTCCACAGTCAGACAGATCAAGAACCCTCCTGCCCTGTGGGCATGCCCCAGCTCTGGACTGGGTATAGTCTGTTATACCTGGAGGGACAAGAGAAAGCTCATAATCAAGACCTTGGTACGGACATACCACAACATCCCCTTGCCACTGGAGAATAATATCTCAGGGTTAATATTACAGATTCATCAATGTTCATTTTCTATGGGATTATAATTACTTAAAAAAACTACTATGCTAATTGCCAACTGTTTCTGTTAAACCTATGATCTTTTGAGGTGCCAAAGAAACTTATTCTGGTTATAGTTATTACCTGGCCACCTATTATTCATAAAAAAAAATGTCAACTCTTTAATCAGAACCTGGTGAGTTCCTGTATTTAACACACGTACAGTGGCGCATGGCAGCACCTGGTGGTTTGGTTATACCTCACAGCACCTGCCGGCACCACCTCCCTGCTCGACTCCAATTTGTCCTTAAACTACAAGACTTTATCCTGAGAGTCATCTTACAGTGCTCCTTGCCAGTTTTCAACAGGAGATTTGTAAGCGGCAGGGATCTATTTTAGGGCCAGGGTTCAAGTCCCTTGGGGCTGACAAACACTGTCTTTCCAAGACAACAGTGGTTGGGGGTGGTGCAAATGGATGCACCATAGGGACTGTGGCCCCAGTGTTAGGAAGGAGGTTACAGGCACAAGCCTAGGGTGACCGCTGCTCACACGTCCGTCTGCCTTTCTCCTTGGGTACAGCTGCGACCCTTCCCATCACACTTGCCTTGAGCATGGTACAGGAAGAATATTTAACATCTTGAATCTGCTTCCTTTCCTTCTCCTCTCCCTCTGCCATCCGTCTTGCCTCTACTGCCCTGGTCTAGTCAGATCACCCATCCCACAGCCCCTTGTCCTCTGGCTCCCGGACCCCCCTGAGACGAGCAGACACACAGACACTGCCCCGCCCCCGCCCTCCGCGGGTCCCCTTTGCCTTCTCTGACCCCACGCCCTGCACCTCTAGCTGCCTTCACTGCTGCACCTTCTTCTTCCAATAGTTGCCACCATCAATCTTTTTTATATTTTAAGTCCCAGCTTCAAATAACTCCTTCCAGTTGTCAATCCCAGAGCTCAGGTACCCCTCCTTCAGAGGGTTGTCAGTCTGGAGTTTCATTGTCTGCCTGTCTGTCTCTGCCTGGGCCCTCAGCTTCATTTGGACAGATGATCCTGCCCGCCTCCAACACCTGCCCATTGCAGGGCTCATGAGGGAGGGCTGAGTAGATGAGGGCTGCCCACGCGGCCTCTCCGGGCCAGAGCAGGTGTTTGCGCGTGCCACTTGTGGAAAGGTCCCCTGGCAGAGCACAGGCGGCTCACGCTTGTGTCTCTTCTCCACTCCGAGGTCTGGCGGGGTCTTGCCTTCCGGTGTTCAGCACCCTGCCCTTTGCCTACTGCAACCTCCACCAAGTATGCCACTACGCCCAGAGGAACGACAGGTCCTACTGGCTGGCCAGTGCAGCGCCCCTCCCCATGATGCCGCTTGCGGAGGAAGAGATCCGCCCTTACATCAGCCGCTGTGCGGTGTGTGAGGCCCCAGCGCAGGCGGTGGCCGTGCACAGCCAGGACCAGACCATCCCACCGTGTCCGCGGGCCTGGAGGAGCCTCTGGATCGGGTACTCCTTCCTGATGGTGAGTGTCCTGCCTTGAGGTCTTGTCACACCTGCTGTGTTCTAGCACCTTCTCTTGCCCTTTCTTCCTGGATTGGACAGTAATTTTGCTCACTCTGTGCAGGCATTAGGACATGAGGTCAGGAACACTATCACAAACCACATTCGGTTGAGATACAGGGCCACTATTATTTTTTATTGTCAATTTTTTTTTATCACTTTGGTACAATTTAGAAAATGGCAAAACTGGCTCCGCTGTGTGTACCCGCAGCGTGCTTCCTACTACGTCCCAGCAGATTGTGTTTTGTTCTTTATGGAATGATTTAAAGAAAGATGTTAACAACAGGCCCAGACCTGGCCATGCCCCTGAATAGGGCATGGGTTGTGTGCGTGTGTCTGAGCCCTAATTCTCTCCTGTTCTCTGGGTAGCACACAGGAGCTGGGGACCAAGGAGGAGGGCAGGCCCTCATGTCGCCTGGCAGTTGCCTGGAAGATTTCAGAGCGGCACCGTTCCTTGAATGCCAAGGCCGGCAGGGAACTTGCCACTTTTTCGCAAATGAGTACAGCTTCTGGCTGACATCGGTGAAACCAGACTTGCAGTTTTCCTCGGCCCCCTCACCAGACACCTTGAAAGAAGGCCAGGCCCAGCGCCAGAAAATCAGCAGGTGCCAGGTCTGTATGAAGTATAGCTAGAGAATGCAGATTCACCGACATGTGCCAAGAGACACTTCCAAGGGAGCTCAGGCTTCCCAGGCTGTGCTGAGAGATTCAATGGTGCTCATTCTGGACCCCACTTCATTTTCAGCTGTTTGTCTTAAGGTGGTCATTCCCGTAGCCCTCCAGGTCCTCCTCCCTCCTTTCTTACAGACTAAGCGAATGTTACATATGTGGATTCGTTTGACCCACTAATCCAAATGAAGCTCACATATTCTTATTTTATTAAGGATGATGGAGTATTGGCTTTATTTGAAAATATGCTAATCCTCTGAAAGGTGAGTAGATGGTAAAGGCCAAATCACAAATTATGTTACTGAAAATTTCATTCATTGGTTAATAGCATCTCAAACAAATGAAGTCAATTACTCTAGAATACAGTGGCTTATGGATGGATTTTACAGGGAAAAAGGGCTACAAATGAAACCAGAAAATAGAGATTTTCAACATTTCGCAATGATTTCCTCTGTAATCTATTTTTTTCCACGCACTTTAAATAATTGTAAAACCATGACCCAAAGAGATTAAAAAGAAAAAGAGAAAGAAAAAAAAATCCACACTGCCAGCATTAACAGTTCATTTCAAAGCAGAATGAATCACTGTGCCAGGAAGGCCCACAGTCGCTGTATTCTAGAGCTGCGACATTAGCATAAACACATCACAGATGAATATAAAAACATTATGTTCTCTTCTGCATTTTTCAGAGAATGGAAATGCCTACTTTGGCAACCCTTTTGAAAAGTAGCAATTATGGAAAAAATATATTCAATAAGGGATTAGGAGCCTAAAAGCTATTAATGAATATTAAAGTAGTGATTCACAAAAATTGACTCTCCATTGCAGTGAGCTCCCAAACAGACTGCTTTTCCCCAGTCGGGGTCCTCAGTGCTAATGGGACCAAAGCCACATGGGGCTCACTCAGGCAGGCACAGGGTTTCTACAAAGCATCTCTCTCCCGCCCCAGGAGAACCTGCAGAGCTTCCTTGCAGCTCACAATGGATACTTTATCTCCACACACATAATGGCAGCTCACACGGGGACCTGACAAGGCTATCATTATGCACTTGGGAGGAAATTAAGGGCTGGCTTAATTAAGCTGAGGTAAGAAGATTCATTTAAGTCAGGGTCACCCCACCAGGAAGGTATGGTCCGTCTTTGAAAGAAACAAAGACAACCTACAACTTGAATTATATATTCCTTTGATTGGTGTTTACAGAAGCAGCCCAGTTTGCCAATTTTAAAAACATATCTTTTATTAGTATTGTTCCAAGGCTGTCATTTGACATTTGGCATCAGTAGTTTCTATAAAAGTTTAGAAGCTATGTCACTTTGAAATATGTTTTTTTGAATAAGAAAAGGTCTGTTTTCTATTTTGCCAGGAATAGAATCTAATCCTACAAAACAAAAGATTTGGTAGAAAAGATTTTCAGAAAACTGATCTTCCTCACATAAAGAAAATGTCATTTAAGAGAAAACCAAAGGAACTTTTCATGCAAGTAACATTCATAGTAGTGCTTACTTCCAGTGTGCTTAAAAATTGAGAGAAAACTCAATTAAAATTTTGTTTATAACAAGTGTTTTCCTTGCCAACCTTTGATTAGTAATGAACTCTTCTCTGTAGAATAGATTTCAAATGAGTTTTCTATGAGCTGCCTGTGGGAGGGCTATCTATTTTAAGGTACATTCTTTTAAAAAAATGTATATTTTAAGATTAAATATTTTCTTGATGTAGCAAAATATTCTTACTTCATTTGCCCTTTTTCAAAACAATGCTATGCATGTTAAATACTTATAAGTAGCTCAAATTTAAGCCTATTTTGACCTTATTTGTAATTATTGTTATTTCCAAAACCTCTCTATTACCAAAGTCAAATTGTCTGAAAGTTCATTTGAATTTCATCTGAGGACATTTTCTGGGAAGAGGTAAGGGTGAAAAGTGGAACATCAGAATCATATCTTGTTTGCTAAATTATTTTAAATCCCCTAACTCTGGTATTAGAATATTATCTTAACTTAAAATATGTAAAACAAACAAACAACAAAACCAAACATTAGGCTGCATTAAGTGGACTTTTCTCCACAGTGTCTGGACAGTGAGTATAAGGTAGTTCAGAATACTGCCATCACAGGAGACCCCTCTAAATACAGCCCAAATGCTGCCCTCCTGACTTTGAAAACGTTTTTTAAATGCTCAAAATTGGCAGAATAGAAAAAATAACTTCTTGGAATAGAACACCATAGTTATTTATTTTAAGCCATTATTTTTTCATCTGGTTATATATCAATGTGCTTTAAAATACCTTTTCTCTGTGAAGGCCATGAATTTGTTCTAACCCATCACTGGTAATGATCCTTATGAAAATCTCCCTCCCCCTGACTGGTTGGATTGTACCTTGATTGCCTAGCAGGAAGTGCTCTGAGGCTCATGTCAAGGACTGGGATATGCTTCCCTCTGGATCCTTGTTCTGGGGAGAAGCCTGTCCATCAGGCAGTCCTCTATGCTGCATGTGGTGGGTTTCTTCTACTCTCACACTCTCCAGGCTGCACCCGAGTCATCTTCCTCTGGATTGCTGCCTCCTCTCCAGCCTCCTTACACCTAACAAGGCTCTCCAACCACCCTTTTGCAATAGATATCTTCTCACTGGTTCCTTGAGTTTCAAATCTGTTGTCATCTAAGTTCCATCCGGACTTGGTTTTGTTATCTTTTGGCTTAAAATCCTGCAATGACTGCATTGACCATGAAGTCCAGATGACTTCACAGTGGGTGAGAAGTCCAGCATGAATTGTCCATGGCTCACACTTGGGAGTATCTCTTGCCACCATGAATTGTGTGCAGTTCTGCAAACTCTCGCAGTACCTCTGTGCCTGTGGTTCCTCCTTACACCAGCCATGTTCACCCTCTGGTCCACTGACGTGGCAGATGCCTACATATCTTTCAAGACTGAATTAGGGGCATGCATGTGAATTCCTCCAAGGAGACTTGGACTCTCTTCAGCTGCCCCCAACACGATTAGTGAGGCTGGCTTCTCTTTCTGTTCCCCCAGTACTCCTCTAATACCTTAGCCCACATCCTTCACTCTCTAAATAAAATCTAAGCCCCCTGAGGGCAGGGACCACACTTCACTCATCTTTGTATATCCAGTGCTAGCAGAGCTGAGCGTATTATTGGCAGCATTTTTATTCAAGGATAATTCCACAAGCTTCATTAGGCATTAGATGTTTGGGTCTGCATATAAGGTCCTCAATGGTAAAATGGTAAATAAGCAATTTCTTACTTCAAAATATCAGAATGTTGAACATTTCTCCTATTACAACTCCTGCCAGAAAGGCAATTGAGCTTTAGTCATCCCTTTCCTCCTCCAAAATAGATTTATTTATATATAAAATGAAATTTCAGAAATGATAAGATTTGAAAGACTTGGCTTAGAGAAGACCCTTCCTTGAACTGTGACCTGACCACTCATACTGTAACCACTATTCTTTCATGATTTAAGAGCTTCCTAGTACAAATCTGCCTCTACAAAATTTGTATGTGTGTTATTGGTGCTTAGAAAAATAGTCAATGGAATGGTCTATGAAACTTGAAGATTTTTGTTAAAGATTTTATTTGGAGCCTATGGTAGATTAGCAAACCATTCTGTGTTCTAGGAAATTAGTTGTATTGTATCTCACTGCAATAATTTGATAATTGTAACTTTTACTTGGTACGGCTGCAAAATGGTGGGGAAATGGCTTTAGAGTCGGTTGTACCCAGATCTGGATCCAGATCCATCTCTTTCCAGCTGGGTCACCTGGGTCAGTTCCACAATTCTCTCAACTTCATTTCTCTCATTTATCCAATAGGACGATAGGACATACCACCTACTCTTGTGTTGAAAGTTAAAATTAGACTATCTGTCTCACATATAGCTATCATCATGCATTGATTATGGCCACATCTTTTATTTAATTAATGTGAAAAATATTTCTTGGTTTTTTTCTTTAAACACAATATAGCTATGATTCTCAAAGGCCATATAAATTATTGATTAGAATTATTATACCTGGTCAATTCTTAATGTTTTGGGAAATGCTATTTTATTTTAATCTTCAAAATTACTGTACCAAACACACAAAATCACAGTTTCCTGCAGGGACATTACTGGTAAGTTCCACAGGGAACAAACAATTGATGTTAAAGATCAGTACTGTGCAATTGTCAATGTTATTATCTGCTAGAAACTCTGCATAATGCATTTTAAACCACCAATGCTGGCTGCCACATTTGTGTGAAATGCTTGAATTTTATGGTGCTTAAAAAATTTAATGATTTATGGAAAAAATGTGAAACATGGCCAATAAATTGCATCCTTCTCTCTAACCTAGAATTGTAAAGCTGCAAGTAACTTGAACAAGTAACTTCTGCAAGATGCCTGGTTTGCCATTGACACTTAAGTCTTTGCTGTATTATTACCACTTATAATATGGTTCCTTATATGTCAAGTTCTGCCATGGCTTCCCTAAACAACTGTTTCATTTGAATTTATTTTCTTTCAAGTCAAAGTGGGTTTCCTTTATTTGACCTACTTCATAATGGGGGCCACCCTTGGAAATGGAGTAATGGAGAGAATAAGGAATGTTCCTTGGTGGATGTGTGAATTGAAAAGGGAAGATCAGAGGCTGAGGATGGGATTCTGAGGCTCTGTGAAGCACAGTTCTGCATCCAGTGATGGAGACAGAAACGAAACCAGGCCTGAGGGCAAGAAGGGGTGCATCTACAACAGTTGAGCTGCAGGATAGTGAGTGTGCGGCTTGGACCCTCTGGGCCTCAGCTGTCTTATTAGCTGAGCAAAAATGAAAACACCTGCTTCACAGGGTTATCTCCAGGATTAAAGGTATGTTAAGTCAGCTATAGAAATATGAAATGTAACTTGTGTAGCCCTGTTGCTGGGCTTGTGGATAGGTGGGGTACAGTGGTCAATAACAGTTTCTTGGACTTAGTATTTTAAATGCAAGAGAACTTCAATGGTATTTGGTTAAACCTCTTACCTGATGGGGAAATAAGGATATTTAACATTTCTTGTGCACCTACTCTGTGACAGAAACCATATAAACCCTACCATATGTGCTCCCTCTCAGCCCCATCACCATCCTATTTTACCCACAAGGAAAGTGAGTTTTAGACCTGCTCAAGGTCATAGAGTCAGTACCTAGACCTTGAACCCTGGTCTGCCTGTTGCTATAGACAGTGCTCTCACCCATGACACTATCACCTCTCAGGAACTTTCTCTATTTGTGAATAGTTTAGAAAATAGTGGGTTCCAGCTGGTGGTCCCATCTCTCTGGTGGTGAGGCCAGAGAGAAGGCTCTGCTGTGTACAAATGGGGTGGCGTCCAAAACCTGGGGGGAGCCCTGCTGTCCAGGCTAATGACTCCCACCTTTATCCTTTGGTGACCAATAGATAATAAAAGGCATTTGAGATGAGTGGCATTGCAGAAGAGTTGTTTTTGGAAGCCTAGACAGGCAACCTGATGGAGAACTGTGTGAAGAGGTTGTAAGCACTGAGCAGAGCAATGACTTGACAGATGTCAAGGTCCTTCTGAGAGTCTATGGTTCAAAAATGAAATATCAGGGGCCCCCAAAATTTAAACAGAAAGAAAGAAAATTAGGAAATGACTGTAGTGATCCACAGGAAGGGAAAAGAAGAAATGATAGATTTTTTAAAAAATGACATAATATTTTCTTTATTGAATAATCCACCTCTGAAGAGAAACTACAACTGGGAACAAGGATGCAAGGTCTTCCCTGACCCCATCCCCACCTTCTGGTCCACTGTGTGTGGAGGGGTCACCTCTCATTCCCTTAGCTTACTCCAAGACAGCAGAACATGTGCCAAACACGTAGATTGTCCCCAGTGCTACTAAAACTAGTTATTTACTGCTCAGTCAAGCTTCACCAGCAGGCATTGACAAAGATGGAGGAGGGCTGGACATCACTGTGCACAACTGCGGAATCCTAGGCAGTGCATAAACGTGAAGCGATTCTTAACTACTCCTTCCTCTTGAGAACCAAGGAAAGATTCCAAATTAAAAGGTCTCTTAGGTTGACTTACCACACCAAACTGTGGGAACTGGGTACATAACAGATGATCAGGAAACTATGATTAAAGAAAGAAACCAAATTCAAGAATCAGCGCTGAATGTTCACTCCCTGTAAGAGATACTTAGTTTAATGCATTTGCTTTTATCTGTCTTTTCTAACCCAATTCCAGTTTGTTGGCATGACTTTGGGGATCCCTCACTGCCGAGGAAAAAACAATGACACTCCTCTCCCCGAAATGGACATTGAAAACAATAAGCACTGGTTACAGGCAAGCCCATTAACTGAAAAACATAATTTTAGTAATTTCCAGGACATCTTTATTTTGTGCAAAAATAAATGGTTTATATTTATTACTAAAATGACCTTTCTCACATCTCTGAATGTTTGGCGATATTCTACTCCATAACTAAAGAAAGCATGCATATTATATCTGTTCCACCCAAAATCTAATTCCAGTGTTCTGGTATCTGACAAATCACATAGAGCAAGGAGGTACTACTCTTGGACTCCAGCAATGAAAACAAAATCGGAAAACCTTTGAAAGAAATTGAAAAAACACTTTGGTGGGAAACTAACATTTAATAAGCCCCTACCATGAGCTTCTGGCTGGTGGAGGGGTGACACAGGGAGAATGCAGAAAGGTAAGTAAAACACAGGTCTCATTCCAGAGTCATTCACAACCCTCACTCCCTTTATAGAAGGCACATCTTGGTGTATAGAATACAGGTGCTGATGATGCAGCAGTGTTACAGCATAATTTCTATGTGCTATGAAAATATGGCATGTAAGAAAGAGGTTACCTCCTCTTGGGGTGATGGAGGTCAAATTCATAGAGCCTGAGAGAGAAGAATGATTTAGCTTTTGAACATTTTAATGTAAATATTATTTAAAGCTAGCAGACTTTCATACAATTTACATAATCAACAAGCTATAGTTTTACATCAATTATACATTAAACCAAGGAGCTCAGGTATCATTGTGCCAGCCAGTGGGTCGGAGTGCTCCCTGGACCTCTGTGGTTTTCTTAGCTCCTTTATATGCAGGTGTCAAGGTCTCTTCCAGGTATATTCATATTAGAAACTGCATAAAAAACTGCAGAGCCAGTGTGCTGCAAAATTTGTGAAACATACACAAACAAAAATCGAGAAGGCAATAACCCCAAAATATTAACCCTGGGTACCCATAAATGGTGGGTGTACAGGTGATTTTAAAATTGTGCATGTATTTATTTGTATTTCTGTTATTTTGTGAATTTTCTCAATAGACACATAGTACTTATTTTTACATCTGTTTTATTGCTTATCTATTTCTTGATTTATTATATAAACCAGTTTTCCTGACTACAGTACTCCCCACACTCTTAAAAAATAGTGATATAAAATTGTAAAAAGAAAGCAAAATTCCATGTACTCCACCCCCAAAGACAACCTGTTAACACTTAGATTTCCTTCTAGATGTTTGCTTTATGCATATAAAAGGCATATTTATTATTTTCAGAATCAGAAAACTATTATAAATGACACATAAGTCAAAATAGGAAGATTTTGATTGCTTCTAAATCTCTTTAAAAATAAATAGCTCCATGACAATTCAACATCAGTGATGTTTTGACTTTGCCCTTTTTTATTCACAAAACACCAGCACCAGTAAATGCCTTGAATGCCTTGGACAGACAATCTGTGTATAACACTGTAGGGCCCTGGGGCATGTTTTGGACACTTGTCCAGGACAAATGGTAGTTACAGTGGACAGTGAAGAGGCACTTTTATGAAGCAAAAAATACTTCCTGTAAGGAGGATTGCTAGTGTTCCATCCACTGAGTGTCTTCACTCTACTCTGTATGTGGCTGCTGCTGCTTTGCTGATGAAATACATGACAGGTCCCATCTCCTGGGTGCACATATTGCCACTGGAGGGGTGGCAGTTAACTCAGATTACAGGAGCCACCTGATACCTAATGGAGCATGCAGGTGTTTTCTCCATCTTAGGACATTCTTATGCTTCTTCAGTAAAACATTCTATAGACAGTGCAACACAAAAGCAAAGCAAGCACTCTGTGACCAGCACCCAGACATGGCGGCCTAAGGAGCCGAGGTGCCTGGGAGGAGAGAACAGTGGGAAGACAGCCACATCCTCTTTCTGGGCTGTCACCATGGCAATGTGCCAGGAGAACAAGGAGCCTTCATCTCCTGCCAAGTCAGAATGAGGGTACATGAGGGTACATCTCCTCTAGGCAGAATAAGGGACTGCTCTTCCCATCTTGTGAAAACAAAACTTCCTGGTGAAAGTCAATCTTCAAAGGCAAAACAGGGTAGAGGTACCGCTGAGTCAGAGTGAGAGAAGGAATGTGGAAACCGGTCCCAAGGTTGAGGAAGTGACCTTCTGTTTGGGCAGAGAGTAGGGCCAGAAGGACCACTCCCAGAAGCTGAGTCTGCCTTGGACAAGCCCAGTTTTCAGAAAAGACAACCTGGACTCGCAGGAGCAGCGGGGTGATTGATGGTCCACGGCAGACATGAGCAATCTGGGACCATAATGGTGTATTCTGTTTTTGTTTAAAACTAATTAGGGGATTGGAGAGTGAACCAAATGTGCAATAATTACACAACTGGACCATGTCTTCCCAAGATGCTGTACCACTTCACTGGCTATCAAATCTGTGAAGCCGTTGTCTCCTCATTTCTTCTTCTGGTGAGAGGCGAAACCCATAGGATGGTGGGCTATTTCTGGTGTTTCCTGTAGTAAGAAAGGAAAGGGAAATACTGTCTATCCGTTGTTTTGACACTTAGCAAGGTATCGTGTACCCTAGGATTCTGAGGGAGGAAAAGCATGTCCACATAGCACTTTGGTGTCATTTTTATCTTAACATGAAAAAGATATATAACAAATATATTTAAACTGTAGCTGTCAATATTAATTTTAACATCAAGTTAATATTTTTTAGTGTAGTTCAGTTCCTGGGACTTAATTTGATTAATTCTGGATCTTCTTAATGTTCCTCCCCAGTTCCTTTTTCCTTCCACTAGGCTTCATATTTTGTATTACTTAGCCTACTTAGCCCTCCAAAATGTCTAGGGCTTAGTTTTGCTTTTTTTTAACATCCCTCTATCTCTACTACCTTGCCCTCTGGGGCCTCTCCTTCCCTCCCTCTAACCTCCCTCCTTCTGCCCTACTCCGGTGATCAGAATCACACCTGAACGGGACACACGGGGGCAGCATGGGCCATACAGCAAGAGTGAAGTGGCACTGATGGCTACCTGACCAGGCAGACAAAAATTCAGGCATATCCGACCTTCAATATCGTACCTGAGTTTTTCATATGAACCCTCCATATGAAATTGTTCAAACCCTTCATATTAAAAGGGTTTCTTCTAACTACAAACATACTAAAATGTAATTTATGATGAGATAAACACTCCAGTCCCTATAGAAAAAACCCTTTCAAGCATCATGGAGAGTAATCTAGGAAGAAAACCAAACTGCCCTTGATGTCAAGGGACCAGCAGCCGACACCTAATGGGAGAGCCTCCACGTCCTCTGTGAGGACCAGACAGGTAAGCAGCCTGCCCACTTTCAAGCACAGGGACCAAAAGGCTATACCTGCTCACCTCCAGATCTCCGCAAACCCCGTTAATTTTCCCTGACCTCCCCCCACTCAGGACCTACACCAACCAAAAGCATTATTACTCCCTCTTCAATGCCTGGCACTGAACTCTCCCAGTTCAAACCTTTCCACTTTCAGCACCTCCCTGGTAGATGCCCTCATTCAGTGGTCACTACCTCCTGCCAGACGGCGTTTCCATTTGTTCACCTCGTCCCTTTCATACTAGTATCATAAGCTCTAAAATAGCAGGGCACATCTCTGACTCTTCTCCCTGCTTCCTGGTGCCTAAAACAGTCCTCAGCACACAGTTGTTGTCCAATAGACATAGAGACTTAACAGCACCGGCCCGTGACTTCCAAGGGATCTACTATAGCCAGGCAACATCATCTAACACAGCTCACTGAGGTTCTGACATGGTTGACCCAATGGGCCAAATATTCCAGTGGTACTGGCCTCGCTGGGAAGTTTGGGTGGGCAAAATTAGCTGCTCTCTTGGGAGGGAAAGCAAGTGAACATTTGATCCCTCTTGCTCAATCTCCAAGAGTGGCACCTCTTCGAAGGTGTTTATATCAACATGACAATTGTTAAGACTGTAACAAACAAGGTTCCAAGCAATGGGAAATTAAGAGTCAATCTGTTCAAGCCAGGACTGGAATTTCACTTGTCAAAGAGAAATCCAAACAGGATCAAAGGCCGCCGGCCCCTTTTTCACAGTTTTGCTTCCCTGCTGTTTTGGGGATCCCAACGTCTACCCACAATTGGCTTTCCTTTCCTACTGAGGGAAGAATGACAAGTCCTGAACCCCTTATATCCCTTCCCGACTTGTACACCCAAAGTGAACGGGCTGCCCTTACCCCACGCTCACTACTGCTGAGTAAATCTCTCCTGCAAGGCTTTTTTTGTGAAATATGTGTCAATTTTTTATTATATTAAGATGTCATTCAGCATATTACAGGGCAATATACCCTGTAATTCATAAAGATTTTATGAATATTGTAAGATTAAATGTTTTGTCAGATGCAATTTCTGTCACACGTATTTGTAAAGGAATTGTTCTTTGTTCAAGATGGTAAATGCTCTGAAACAACAAATTCATGAATCAAGTCATCACTAGTTTATTGCTCAAAACTGCATTATGTGATCAGCTCCAAATCCTACTTTGCCTTTCACAGTTGTTTTTAACAACAAGAATATCCTTAGTTGCACTTATCACTTTAAGCCAGCATCTGACACCCTGTCCCAGGGAGCTCCATTAGAATGAGCGGTGGGCAGAATCAGAGAAGTAAGCTCAACGTGGCACGTTGATATCAGGCCACAGGGCACCAACCCATGGAGGCTGGAAGAGTCTGAGGACTCTTCTCCCATCGGGAGACACAGCATCATCTGGTGTTTTCACACAATAGAGGATACTGCAATTCCCTGTGGGAGGATTAATCAATGTTTCCATGAAGGGAAAAGCAGGGAGAAGTTAGAAGAGGCAGATTCTGAAGGTTCCTCAGGTCCAGCTCTCAAAATGAGCAGCCAGCATACATGCTCTGACTCATCTGCAGGGCATTCAAGGAGAACCAGGGCTGACTCAACAGAAGAGATGCCACACAGTGAAGTAGAAAAGTCACATCAGGAGGACCAAGGATCCTTTTTATCTTAGTCCTTTCAAGACATCTCATTTCACATATTTTTTATTTTCAACCTAATCATTCCAATTTTATGGATGAGGAACTAAGACTTGAGAGTATTAGGAACACATCTAAGGGCATGAGGCCGGCACAAAGGGGAGCAAAACTTGAACTCAGGTCTTCTGATCTCTTCCCATTTCCTCAGTTGCCATCACTTTTTTTTTTAAATATTTATTTTTTAGTTGTAGGTGGACAGAATATCTTTATTTTTATGTGGTGCTGAGGATCGAACTCAGTGCCTTGCGTGTGCTAGGCGAGCATGCTACCACCGAGCCACAACCCCAGCCCTGCCTTCACTTCTAAAACACCAGATGTTAAGCATCACACCTCACCGGATGGTGAGATCCAGCCTTCCTGCCCACACCCAGTGATCTCTTTTCTTCATGAGATGTGCGATCTCACTGCTATTTGAAACTAAACAAATAATAAGGTGCAGCCTAAGCCCTTAACTCTAAGAGACTCTGCTATTATAAAATACTTAACTCTGAAATCCCAACATGGGCTTCCTTAAATCCTGCTGGCCACTAGAGTGGTTTGGTTTTCCAGGAACACTGAAAGGGGCAACCACCACCACAGCAGCAAGGCCGGACTGTGATGAGGCCTGATTTTCTGGGTATTTTAAATCCTTAAAACTTAGTGTTTTTGACTATTATCTGAGGAAAGACTGAATCACTTCATTTTGTCTCTGAACACTGCACTGTTCTCAATTCTAGTTAATATTTTAGCCAAGTTTTTAACTGTAAAATAATCTTTGTATTTTGAAGAGAACTACAAATTTGATGGCAGTTAGCCACCTGCCCACTGCCTGCTGTGTGTGCATTTTGGGTCAGTGCCACACCAGAGAGAAGGCCTCTGGGCTGCCCACTCAGCCTCAGCAAGGCCCTGCCTTCCAATGTCCTCCACTGCACCGACTTTTTTAACCATTCCTATGTTTGCTGCTTGTGTCTCATCACCTACTGTTGCTGTCCATAACCTCCAGGATCCTCATCAGGTGTGTCTCAGAGGGTCTTCTCCTTGTGTTGCTGCTATGTACTTAGAGTTGTTAAGTACACAAGGATAAGGAATTGGAAAATGGCTTCCCAACTTTGCCTGGACTAGTGGAAATGCTATAGATGAGATTCTGCATTTCAGCAGGCACTGACTGGTTCCCATGTGAGGGAAGGGTACTGAACAAAGTAACTACAGCGTCCCTTCCATGGTCCTGGCATGCGACAACCTGGGATTAAATGCCAACTCCTCCAATTTTCAGCTGCACAACCATGAGCATTAGGCTACTTTGTCTTGGTCTTACTTGACTTACCTGTGAAGGGGACATAGTAAGAGTAATCCTCCGCTGGGCGTTGAGGGGATCACAAGTGACGATACATATAAAGTGCTTAGCTGAGTGCTACCTGTGTAATGAAGGCCTGTTTAACACCAAATGTTATGTTTTTTTAATCTCTAACATTAAGAATCTTGGGTTAAAGAGCCCAATCATGTGTGCAGATCATTTTAGCAGTGCTTTATACAAAATGTGGAGTTACTAGTTACTAAATACTTGCCTTCTAAGAACTGATTTTAAAAAGGTGATTAACAACTTTCATTGAATAGCACACTTTTGTAACACGGAGGAGCCTTTGAGTCACTGGGAAAGCTGGGATAACCAGCCAAGACCTTCTTTTTTTCTGTTTAGTTATATCGTAGGCCTGGGTGAAATGGCCCTGCTCTGAGGAACCTGGTACAGAATATTAGTATTTATGAGACTTGCCTCTGTGTTCCTGTAAATGAGGGTCAGCCCTCAATTTTACTCAAAGAAACAGTGACCATGCTTCAAAGAACCTCAGGAACACTGCCCAGCTTAGGACGCTTTGGCTCAATTACAGCACCAATAGTGAGATCATAAAATTTATTGATTTGTGTTCTTGATGGAAACTTTTTCAGTTTTCTACCCTTATGTATAATGCAGTAACCTCTGCATTTCACTGCTAAGGGAAGAGAAGCAATTTTCTCCAGATAAGAATTGCTAAAGAGTGTGCCATCAGTTGACGGCCATTTTTCCTACTATTCACCATAGGTGTAAACAGAGATGTTTAATTTGCTGGTATTCACAGATCTGCCCATGATCTGATGAGCACTCTATGCCACTCGGTGAAATTATACTAAAGTGAAGCTACAGGATGGCATAATATCTTTCACTTAAATTAGGGAGCTAAAGAGAAAATCACTTAAAAAGAAAGAAAGAAAAAACAGGAAAGCTCTAAATAAATCACCAGCATTCTCTAGGATTTCTATTGGCAAAGGAGGGAAGCAGCATGAGTCCCACGTCCTCTCAAGAATGTTACTTTATTAGAATCCCATGAACTGTAAAGCCTCCTGAAAGGATGGTTGCTAAGTCATCTACTGACAAACCAAAAAGGTCTGGAAGAAACCCCAGGTCTAGCAATTTAGAAAGGCATTTTTAAAAAGGAGGAGGCACTTAGGAATAGTGAGACCACTTTACTTCTCGAGTCACTAATTATAATATGATCTCTTTTTGAAAATAGTTTGAAATTCATCTAAAACCTTGTAACTTTCATACAAATCAAACTTTCATTATGACTTATAAGAAGGGTAACATGGAGATGTGATCTGAGATAGAATATATTCACATTTCTATCTCTTCTACCAAGCAAATCAGCAATATGAGCATTTCCTAATTCTGAAAAGACACCTGGAATCTCGAAGTGGGAGTAACATAGTCCCTACTTCACCTGCTGTATTTTTCTTCCCACTGCAGTTAGTTAATGTTGAGGACCTTTAATGGACACAAGTGACTTAAAACCAATAGACTATAATCCAGTTAGCAATCTGAGTAAATTAAAATGTCAGGTTTAGTGTTTCTTGCAATACAGACAGCATATGGTCAGACCTCTAGAATATACAAAAACAAAAGTTAAGGAGAGACAAAGAACATTTTCTGGAAAATTGCTGTATGCTTATGCTATTCACCACTAGCTTTCTTTTTTTTTTTTAAATATTTTTTTTAGTTGTAGATGGACGCAATATCTTTATTTATTTATTTTTATGTGGTGCTGAGGATCGAACCCAGTGACTCACGCATGCGAGGCAAGCGCTCTACCACTGAACCACTGCTTCAGCTCCTCACCACTAGCTTTCTTTTGGGAGTGCATCACTTGATTAATTTTCCTGAACTGAACATCCAGGTAAAAATACAAAATATTCCAAGCACTCAGAAGCCCCCACCTCCATACACTGCACTATTACTTGAGTGCCCATTATTCTGATTTCTAACAGCACAGATTCATTTTCCCTACTTTTGTCCATAAGTGGATTCATTCAATAGGTACTCTCTGTGAATGGCTTCACCTAACATTATGTTTGTTAGACTCATCCATATTGTTACCTGTGCCTTTTATCCATTTATCCCTCCAGGTATAATTTCCTCATCTATTTTACAGATGAAAAATTTAGGCTTAAAGATTTTAAGTCACTTTCCAGACCACATGGTGGACCCTTATGGAGTCCAGACTCAAGCCCAGACCACTTTCTGCTATGCCTCAGACACAGGTGTGTTAGCATCTACTTTCCTCAATCCCAGAATCTGTGATCCTGAAGGGTATCATTGCCTTGATTTGGAGATTCTCCAAATGATCTGAAGACAGGATCTTTCACAGCAGAAAAAATTTACATTTTGCCTTAGATTAAGGCTCACTGCAAACAGCAAGATTTTATTTTGGATCACAGAATGTATCTAGAATTAGCATCTCGTTTGACAAAGAGTAAAGATTTAGCAACAGATAGGCACCTCTTGCAAAAGCCAGCTTTGGTAGTTAACTATCAAGTATTTTTAAAATAGAGTATGGTTTATAACTTCCTAAAGAAAAATAGTTCTCCATGATCCTTCTACTTCACTGCTGGAGAAGGACCAGGAAGAAAGAAGCAGCTGAGCAATGGAACATCTCTTTCTCTCTTACTAGGAGTCACTGGAACACAAAACCTTTCTTCAAAAAGACAAATGAACATAGATTTTGATGCAAAAGTGCTTTTCTATTTTTTAAGGAAAATCAATGGCTTAATCACTTTGATACTTTAGTGACAGGGATTTTAATGAGACTAGGAATGATTTTGTACGCAGGGGCATTTTACCACTGACCTACACCCTGGTCCTTTTTATTTTTAGACAGGGCCTCACTAAATTGCTGAAGCTGGCCTCAAACTTATGATCCTCCTGCCTCAAATTCCTGAATTGCTGGTTTTATAGGTGTGAACCACTGTGCACAACTCGGGAATGACTTTTAAAGACCTTTTATGTACATTTAATGATGCTTTAGAATGCTCTAAATTGTCCTTGACCTAAACTAGAATGTCTTTGGTCAGTATTTGGAGGTACCTGTTCGCTTTTGGGGGTTAGAAAGAGATTGACTATCTCCAACAAGCCTCTTCCCTGTGCATGTTCTTAAGGGCTTTTCTTTTTCCAATTAAAAAATCATCTAGGGATGGCCACTGGGCAAATATATGAAAACTCATGGAAAACTAGACAGGGGGCTTGTCCTTGAGGACAGAGGCTATGTCTTTCACCTCTGTGTTCCCACTGTCTTTGACATATGAAGGCCTTGTTGCCCAGCTGTGGTGACAGAGAAACTGAACACAGGCCCTGTCTTGAGACACAGGTTTTGTTTGTTTGTTTTTGTTTGTGGTACTAGAGATTGAACTCAGGAGCACTCGACCACTGAGCTACATCCCCAGCCCTATGTTGTGTTTTATGTAGAG
Organism: Xerus rutilus; assembly: GCA_028644305.1. Taxonomy (NCBI): domain Eukaryota; kingdom Metazoa; phylum Chordata; class Mammalia; order Rodentia; family Sciuridae; genus Xerus; species Xerus rutilus. The sequence continues at coordinate 150,524,914 of CM053402.1, read as the reverse complement.
ACAGGGTCTCACTGAGCTGCTTAGCGCCTCGCCGTTGCTGAGGCTGGCTTTGAACTTGCGATTCTCCTGTCTCAGCCTCCCAAAGTGCTGGGATTATAGGCTTGTGCCATAGAGCCTGACCAGGTTTAAGAATATACTTTACAATAAGAAAAAGAAAACTGAAGGTAGAATACAAAGTCTTTCTAAGGGGTCGGGGAGGGTGGTGGTGGTGAGTGGTAAAAGATACACACACACACACACACACACACACACCTGGAAAATGGTAGAAAAATGATGAAAGCCTGTTGGGATATTAGAATCCTACACTCCCCTCAGAAGTTAATGTGCCTGATTCCATCAGGAGGGGTGGTTGGAGTTCTGGGTCTCTTCTGATATTGATGAAGACTCCACATCTTTGCAGGAGGGTCATGGTGGGACCTAGTGTAGTGAGGACAGGTCTTTGCACTTTCTGCCTGACCTGCATCTTTGCTCAACTACACTAGACCTGAGGCCTCAGAGGATTCCTGTTATGATTTAGGTATTAAGTGTCCCCCAAAAAGCTCATGTGTGAGACAATGCAAGAACATTCAGAGGAGAAATGATTGGGTTATGAGAGCTTTAACCCAATCAGTGAATTAATCCCTTGATGGAGATTAACTGAGTGGTAGGTAGGGTGTGGCTGGAGGAGGTGGATCACTGGGGGCATGCCTTTGGGGTATATATTTTGTATCCAGTGAGTGGAGTCTCTCTCTGCTTTCTGATCATCATATGAACTGCTCTCTTCCACACTCTTCCACCATGATGTTCAGCCTCACTTCAAGCCCCAAGGAATTGAGCCGACTGTCTATGGACTAAGACCTCTGAAACCATGAGCCCCCAAATAAACTTTTCCTCCTCTAAAATAGTTCTTGTCAGGTCTTTTAGTCACAGCAGTGAAAAAGCTGACTAAAACAATTCCCTAAGTAAAAATTGCTGTTTGCTCTGAACTTCTCAGGAATCTGGGCCCTCCGTCTCTTCTCTGGGAGTTGGGGGTTGGGGTGGGGCAGAGCAGACTTGCCACTGTCTCTTTACAACCTGGTTTTCCTGAAGGTGTCACTGTGGGGCATGACAGAGGAACGGCAGGCAGGAAGGACCTTCCGGTGGCCTCCTAGCTGTTCATTCCTAGCCTTTTGCTCCAAGATTTGGGGGCTGTCTTAGAGTAAGTTTTAATACAATTATTTTTTAAAAGGAAAGGGCAATGGAGGAGAGTCTTTAAACTATAATAAACTGAACTCGAAAATGTATAAAATATTAGCTTCTCCCAAGACACAGAGGGTCCTGGCCCTGCTGCTCACCACCTGCTTTGCCCTTCAGCTGAAAAGAATGGTTATGGCTGAGCTCTCTCTTTCTTGTCCACTAGTGGCCTTAGACCTCTCACAGGAGTTTTCATCAAACAGCAAAGAGCTGGCCAATGAAGGCTGAGTCAGAGCTGGGCTCTTGACCCTTCAATAGCTCCAATATCCAAGAGGTCTGAGCAAAGCCATATGGTCTTTGCTATAAACTGCAAGTGGTTCTCCATCTTCAGTGGGCAAAATTTAGATTACTGGATTCCATCACTAGAGATTCTTATGCAATAAATGGTGTCTGAAGCCCAGAAAGCTACATTTGAATGAGCACCCAGGTGATTCAGTTGCAGATCATATGTGAAATAATATACTTTACCAGGTGTGGGTTTGCATCCTGGCTCCATCAGGACCTCGCACAATCATTTCCCCTTCCTGGGCCTCAGGCTCCTCCTCTATACACTGAGAGGGCTGGATTAGACATCTGATACTCTCACACTAGGTTTCAAGTGCCCACGACTTTTTGGTTCTCAGAGAGACATCAGGGTTGGCTGCTTCCTCTGTAGAGTATAAACTTGCCTTGTCGGCTGCCTGCTACTTGGGTAGCTACTCTGCAATATGCTGCCTGACCTATCAGCCAGCCTGCCCACAACTTTTGGTAGCTGGGCAGAGAACCAGTCATGTCGTCCTCCTTGGCAGTGTCTTCTAACTCATGGGTCCGTTCAGTGCCATCCCTGTCCTTCCCTAACATTTAAAATGGTTTTAAATAAATTTTTCATTTTAGAATAACTTTAGAATTACAGGCAAGTTGCAAAAATAATACAGGCAATTCAATTCCCTTAATGTTAACACCTTACAATATCATGGTACAATTTGCCAAAATTAAGAAATCAACATTGATATTTTCCTATGAACTAAATTTCAGACTTTATTTCTGTTTCAGTTTTTCCACTAATTGTCATTTTCTTTTTCTGTTCCAGGATCTAATCTAGGAGACCACAGTACATTTGGTTAACATGTCTCCTTAGTCCCTTTTGTCTGGGGCAGTTTCTCAGTCTTTTTTTCTTGTCTCTCATGACCTTGACAGCCTTGAGAAGAGTGGCCAGACATCCTGGAGACAGCCCGTCAGTTTGGTTTGTCTGAAGTTTACCCTCAAGACTAGACTGGGGTTATGGCTCTTGGTGAAGTGCCTTCTCATCACACATCATAGGTCAATGCTATCAACATGACTAATCAATGTTAACTTTAAACACTGCCTTAAGTGGTGTTTTTGCCAGGTTTCTCCACTTCAAAAATTTTTTAAAATGAGTTCCAAGAGAATAAAGCTTTGACCTTTGCCAGTTGAGCCCACAGGATAAACTGGAAACAGTGGGGGTAGGTATCTCCAGCAGGCTCTGTGGAGCTACGTTGGATATAATGGGTGGAGTCAGTCTTGCCCTTCATTGGGCTCCAGATTCTGAATTCTAGGGTAAGTAGTTCTCTAACACTGGTCTGAGACTGTGTTGCCAGAGGGGGTAGAAAACAGTTTCTGATTTGATTGTCATCGTGTCCAGGCACTGTATTTTTACTGATGTACACCACCCTTTGAGAACCAAAGGCTACAACAGCTCAGAGTTCTCTTTTAACTGAAAATATTCCCCACAGGTTTCATTCCAGTATTTGCATTTGCCAGCAGGTGGAACCAGAGGCCTATGACACTGAATAGGCTGAAGAAAACTAGGACAAATTTCAGTCAACAAAGCATTCCGCATTGTAAGCAGAATTAGGGTTATTTTGAAACAGATGGGCTCTACAGAAGCTGCTGCACTGAATATTATGGAGTTGTTTATTGTCTAGATGGTCTGAAACCGGAGGATTATTTGCCAGCATCTAGCAGTTTCTATGTCATATCAGAATTCTTCCTGAGCAGAGGAAACTGACAAGGCATTGGGAGAGATATAGATAAAGATATGGATATGAATATAGATATTTTAACAAGTTCTAAATGCAGAATGTCCTGTTGCTACTGTGCACACCGCCTCGT
>CM053402.1:150496167-150521090 GCA_028644305.1 Xerus rutilus | reverse complement strand
TAACTCTGGCAATTAGAGTGAGTCACAATCAGCAGCACAGGCAGGGCTGAGGGCACCAGAGGAGGACTGCCCAGCCCAGACCCACCATAAGAAAATAAAGCAATGTGAGGCCTGTGGTCAGCTATGAGCTTGCCAGGCAGAAAAGGGAAAGGGAGGAGAGGGAGAAAAAAAAAAGGCAGAAGCATGAGGGGGGTAGAAGATAAGTGAAGGCATGCAACTATGCCACAATGAAATCTGTTATTCTATATAATTGATATACACTAATAAAAACACAAAAAATAAGTAAAGGAAGAATAGCTTACTTGTCAGAAGTATGTATCCATGACTTCTGAGTGTTAAGAGCTTGTTAGATAACTTGGAGGTGAGGCCTGCCCAACCTTTATCCTTCCAGAGTGGATAATTCCATGAGATAAGTGGCTAAGAGGCTATCTGGAAAAATACACAAGCAAGCAAGAGCCTTGCTCTTTGCTCCTCAGAGCTAGAAATGCTCACATGGGTCAGCCCAGAACTGCAAGGGCTGGGAAGCCAATTTCAATGATGTGATGAACTATCCTAGAAGCAGGATGGTCATTTTATAAACATAGTAGTTTCTATATTAGAAGGTACTTGACCTAATCCTGAGCCTCATTACTACCTTCTGTATGTTCTTTTAGGACTGATTAACTCCCACCCTCCCCACCCCTGCTAGTGCTGGTCCGTGTTCCACTAGAGAAAGCATGTTCATGTGCGGGCATGTGTGTGTGTACACATGTGTTTGTACATGTCTGTGTGTATGTGTGTATTCATAAGGCAAGGGGCAGCCCTGGGAATGGAACCCAGCATCTCTTACAAGGGAGCCCTCCCAGCCTCAGAAGGACCCCAGGCGCTTTCATAGACCTTTGAAATAGCCTGCCTCCAAGTGCCTCAACTGAGCTGGAATTTAGCTCAGAAATGATTTTAAAATGGCCTATGCTGTGGAGAGGTATTTGATAATAATAAGTTATTCCTAAATGTCTGTTAATAATTTCTGGCAAAATCAAACTTATTTTACTAACAGAAAGGGAGATGCCAGAACTAAATGTTTTAAGCTTTAAATTCTAAGTTAGGAATCTAGAATTATGCCCGCCTTGAATAACTGAAGGCTTGGATAAAAGGGAGGAACATGTTGTCTCTGAGCAACTTTGGAAATACCTAAATATGTGGTTTGGCCAAATAAAAAGCTGGCACTGCAAGGCCTATTAAGGGTTTTAAGAAAGCAATGCTATGGACTTGATCATGGTGGGAGGGAGATTTTGCATGAAGTGCATTCAGGAGATCCTAAAATCCACAGATTGTAGAGGGCAGTGGAGCTGTTAGGATGGTGGTTTTAACCTGCTTGTTTCTGAGCTAGGACACAGGGAAAAAGCCCAAAGGGAAAATGGTTATCCTAACAGCTCAGAGAGGTAGAACAAAGTCCTAAGTCTCTTGGTGGTCTTCTCATATCACTTGGCTTCCTTTTCTCTTCCAGTCATTTTATTCTGCATAATCCAAACTTTATTTGCCAAAGTAGGAGTGGATGCTGGAGTTGTACAAAGCTGCCCTTCTGCTACCTGGCTCTGGAGCCAAAGAGCTGTTGGTGATTACTCATGAATTTGATTATTTCATGAATACCCATCCTTATTAGATTGTTAAGTTCTACAGGAGCAAGAATTATGAGGGTTTGTGTTCTCGGGATGGACAAAGAAATGAACAAATGCAGGAATGGAAGGGAGGAGAGAGATGGAGAGTTCCAATGACCATTCTCATTCTAAGGGAAAGAGTGGAGCTTGAGGAAGGTGACCGCCTGAGGTCTCAGACCCCCTAAGTCCAAGGTCAGATGTCAGCCCTTGTTCTTTTGCTCCACGTTGCCTTGGAAACTGTGCCCACACTTTTCCCTTACTATTGATCATGCCTCACTTTGACCAGAGGCATGGCAAAATATTAGTGTTTTTGTTTGTTTGTTTTTTGAATGGAGACCATGAGGGTATGGGAAGGGCTATAACTTGCATGGAGGAAGAGACTGCAAATTGATACTGTGAATATTTGAAATTTTTAAAAAGGAAAAAGATGACCATGAAGAGGTACATGGTTTATTGCTGTTTAGGTCGAGCAGAGTGTTTCCAGAATTGTTTCTACAGATCGGAGGACAGTTGATTAAGGTCATCTCACTTGGCAAAAGGTCTAGACCTGTTTTCAGATAATTCTCTTTGGGTAAAATAAAAAGAGTGGCAAAAGCCCCAGTGAGGACACTCTACCAATTTGAGTAATCTGCATGGAACATACTTCTATGAGTCACTTGTAGCCTTAAATACTATAGAGAAAAGAATTTACAAAACGTGCCCAAACAGCCTCTCTTTGATGTGGTAACTCTTTTAAAACCACATTGTTCAAATTTATGCTAAAATGCAAACCCTTCATGTTTACAGTGGTACTATTGGAGGAATGCAATATAAAAGCACAACTGTTAAATTTCAAAGACAACACTTATAACCTCAGAACAATGGGGCGGTTCCCAGTGCAAATTTATGAGCTGCTAAACCTCAAAAGGTTTCTTCAATTAGCAATGAAGGCTCTTGACATATCTGCCGCCTGATATAAGGACTGCTCTTTATATAATTCTGAGTGTACTGCTTTTATCAGAACTTTTCCTTACTATTATTTACCTCGGATAACAACCATTGTGCTTCTCTGTGCATCGTGTGATCCTGTTAATTATGCTGTAGGGCCAGGATGGTGTTTCACAGCTCACCAATGCTCCTGGGGCAGGCTACAAATTACACATAATGCACTGTATTGTAATTGCTGCACTGTGAACTTGGCTCGCCTTTCCGACACAAAATACCCACATCCAAGTTGTTTTGTTGTAAAAAAGACCATAAGGGATTCTTTTGGATTATAAACATCTGAAGACATAACATTCTCATGAATTCCATTTGGCTATTTTGGACACAAAGGGGGCAGGCAAGGATGCAAAGCAAGGCAAACATACTTCATATTGATGTTTACAGAGAAAAGGGGGGCAGCAGTTGGGAAGGCAACATTACGTTTAATGCAAATGAATGGGAAGCTGAAGGTACACAAAGTGTCCAAACTGGGACACCAGAGATACAAGTCCAGCCATGACCTTAACCTTTCCTGGCCTTGGACTCCTCATTCTGAACACGAAGGCATGAAACCAAGAGATCACAAAGGGTCCTTTTTCCATGAAGACAAGAACCCCAGGACAGCAGTGGCTTGCTGATAAACTTGATCTGTAAGACCAGCCTCTCACAGCCTGATGGCGCAGAGGGCCTGGAGTCTCATGCCTAACAGGAGGCCTCTCACTATCATCTGTTTGTTTGAGGCCTCTTAGAAAAAGATGATGGTTCTTTAAGGAGTGGTGGTGGTGGGGGGTGCGCCATAAATGATTCCTAAAGTTTTATATATGAAACACCACCAAGTAGGAGGGGAATCGCTGCATACACTCATCACTGCTCTGGGGCCCCATGGCCCGGGAGTCTGCATCACAGAGGACTCCAGCAGGCCTGCCACAGTCTTTGTGCTTGCAACCTTCAGAAGCAACATCTAGGCACCAGGAGGGTGCTCCTCACCCTCTTATCTCCCCTCCTCTCCTCACCAAGAGACAATAATCTGATGTATGAGCTCAGTCTGGTTTCTTTTCTCTCCCTATCAAAGAAATGAATGATCTAGAAAAGCTTAGGGCTGGGCACAGAAGTGCATGCCTGTAATCCCAGACACCTGGGAGGCTGAGGCAGGAGGATCACAAGTTCAAGGCCAGCCTCGGCAATTTAGTGAGGCTCTAAGCAACTCAGCAAAACTCTCTCAAAATAATAAATAAAAGGGGTTGGGGACATGGCCCAATGGTTAAGTGCCCCTGGTTTCAATCCCCAGTACCAAAAATAAAATAAAATAAAATAATATAGAGGAGTTTAAGGCAGAAGTAGTACTTAAATGAATGTGTAAGTGAGTGGCAGGTGAGTTTCCTACACAGTACAGATGGGATGATTGAAGAGGACAAAACGTGAGGGAGAGTTTTAAAGAGAAGTATGTGCAGGCTCACACATCTTGATAACTTACCACAAATAGTTACTGTGTTGGGCTACCGTGCTGGAACAGTGCTCCTTTCATACGGCTGCATGTCAGATTATTGCTTTGGACTTAGGAAGTCACTGACTAAGCATCCTGTTTCTCTGTCTAGTGGTGCCTCCCCTCTTCAAGCTCTAGTATGACCACATGATACAGATGGAGGGGCAGGTGGGAGAGCCAGGTGATGTAGCTCAGACCGGGGATACCCCACAGGCATTGACTAGATGCTGTGTCTGCTCTTGAGAGAACAGCAGCCTGGTTTATCACACCTTCTCAGTGTCCCTAGTACAAAAGACTTGGGGGTTGCACCTCTGCTCCAATCCACACTGCATACAGTCGCCAAACAAAAAAACTGGGACTTGTGACCAGACAGGTACTGCCTGCTACTGGGTACAGGAGGCCTGACTATTTTCAACTGGAACCACTAGCATAATGGTGCCCTTGTATGGGCATTATGGTCCATTGCTCATACCTACATACAGAACACAACACCCTGGATCCAGATGGATTATTCCTGCAGCTAAATATACCCAACAGAGCTTTTAGAGGGACATTTTTAGATCATTTTCTATCTGTAATAATAAAACCTTGCTTTTGTGTGTATTATCTCTTTTCAACTATTTTCTAAATATGTTGTTTCCAAATATCACCATAACTTTTAATATGCCAGTGTACAAAGCAATGCTTAAGTTTATACACAGATCATTGCTGAAAATCTTAAGCCTAGTGGACTTTCAAGGATTCTTTCTGTACAAAGAAACTGACATTATTTCCTATTCTGCAACATAGTTTGACACCATCTTTGTACCCAAGTAAATGTCCCCATTCTGCCCAAACTGCCCCTTTCTTCATTAAGAGAACTAGCAAGGCTTTCTACCACCTGAATATGGACTGCCCTGGCTTCTGAGAGGCCCCACGGGGAAAGAGAAAGAATCAGGAAAATAAAGAAATGGCTCATTTTGGGAGGAAGCATCCTCTCTCATTCAATTGTCCTTGAATCTGCAATGCTCCCCTTGCTTTACTGAGGTATACTAACAGATAAAAAAGTACTATTTTCAAGGTATACAATGTCATGACTGACATATAGATAGATATAGACCAGGCAGATATTTGAGAGTTGGGGGAATGATTACCATAATCAACCAAGCTAGTTGACTTAAGGGCATCTTTCCATGGTCCTGTTTTAAAGGGTATTTTTTATTCCCTTCCATTATTCTGGTACCGTATTGAATCCTGCAAGACTCTAAGAACTCAGATCTGAAAGGTTATATGTTAAAAATGAAACTGCTGACTACAAGAAAGATCACTTTAAGATGCAATTCCCTTGCCTCCATCAGAGACCAAATTCTCTCATATCCACCACCTTGTCCCCACAGTGAGTTGGAGCAACTGGCACTGCTGCTGGTCCATGTGTGGCCTTCAGAGTGGTGGGCCTGGGCCTCAATTGTACCACTGGAGCACAGCCTGAAAGACATACACTGCCACAGATACAAAGGGCACACCAAGACAGCTAGGATGTGCTGGAGCTACTGCATGAGGGATGCTTTGAAGGAACCATTTCCCACTGCATGTTGACACCATGAGTGGGAGGGAGCATCACCTCTCATACTGTAGGTGGTTAGCAATCCTGCTCGCTGGGATGGGTGGAGCACAATGAAGAGTATCCTGGTGCCTGGAGACCCCTACCCAAATCACAACCAAAGGCGAACTCCCATTTATTTTTCAGCCAAACTGGAAAAATTTAATAACTAGATATCTCTTTTGTACATCTTCATTTAATAAGTAAGTAACTCTATAGAAGTCAACATTTGGATACTCAGGAGTTAATAGGAAACTCCACACAATACTGTGGGCTTAACCTTGTTCACATAACCTCTTTCATGTTCTACAACCACAGCACAGTCACTGAACTGGGGCAGGATCCCACACCATCTTCTGAATCAAGGTAAAATGTTGGGTTCGGTAAAATTAGGTGGTAAATATATATGCTCTCGAATTTTAGTTCTAGTGAATGATCTCTACACTTTTAGACTTATTTACGCATGATTTTACTTTCTTCTCTGAAAGAAAACAACTCAAACATAAAATTTTAGAAAAGTCCTTGCTGAAGGGCATTAGATGGGAGAGGAAGTGAACATGAAAGTTCACATCCTGGAATCATCTTCTGAAATACCCCAAAGGTGGAGAGCTTTGCTTTTAATTAATATGCAACAATCTTTAAACGGGGACAGTTTAGGATTAATGGCAGAGCAAATTGGGGAAACACAGTGGAAAGGGTCACACCATCTTCCCACCTTCCTGAGACAATGGGGCCAGTCATCTCCCCCAGGCAGCCACTTCATATTCACCAGCATCTGTGGCAGAAGAAAACATCTCACACAATTTTCTTGAGGATTTCCTTAAACAGATGCCAGAAAAATCTCATTTTTTCTCTTGGGAGAAGACACTTTGAGATTCCTACTGCAAGTTAAATAGTCTAGGTGAGTTTAGAAAAAGATCATTTAAGGACAATATAACCCTCCCCCCCCCCACACACACACTCACTCTCTTGGCATGCACGTGTACATCTCTCTCTCACACACAAGCATGAGCACAGAGTTATGTGTCAGGTGATGTTTCAGTCAATGATGGACTGCATGTATTTTGGTGTTACATCACTTAGTGACATGTAGCATCTTAGCTTGTGTATGTACATTCTGTGATGGTCACCCAGTGATGAAATTGCTACCAGTGCAGATCTCAGAACATATCCACAGTCCAGCAGTGCATGACTATGCTGCAAGAAAGGAAATATTGAGAGTGAACAAATGTCCCAGGGAGGAAGGGTGGGAACCAGAGGGCACAAAAAAAACTTAAGAAGTTCTGCATCTGGGGCTGGGGAGACAGCTCAGTGGTTAAGCACTTGCCCAGTATGTGTGAGGCCCTGGGTCCAATCCCCATCACCACATAAGAAAATAAAAACAACAATAAAATGATTTAAAAAGAATATTTTTTAAAAAAAAAAGAAGTTCTGCATTTGCCTTTTGAAGTCAGGGTCTACCAAGAAATACAGAAACCTAAGAGAGCAGTGGGGAAACTCAAGCTCTACACACCCCGTTCTTATGCTTCAGGCTCCCTTCCCTCCTCGAACATCAGCTGACAAACAGAAGGTCTCTGTCTTTTGAATACTCAAGCAACCTGGACACACACCAAAAACTGGGAGACAAAAACCAAAACCTTCAAATATACTTCAAAAAAGGTAGCCCCAAGAAGCAATAGTTTGCCCAACTAAACAGACCAACCTCTGGTCCCCAGGGGTACATCTGTCTTGCTCACTGTAGTTTTACTACTACAAGTGTCCAACAGGATGTGCTAAATGATTGAATCCCTAAAGAATTTTCACGAAGGGAGGACAAGTTCTACCATTTCTAGTTCGTGCCCTGGCCTAGAAACTTGGCTCATGAAGTGGCACTGCATGTTTTAAGTTTAGCCTAAGTCTGCCCTGTAGCCATCCAGTGAGGTCCACCATGACCTCCATTGACTCTGAGGGTACAGATGATCCAAAAGGGGCAACAGCTCCCAATGTCCTTTCACTTGTGCAGGCCACCTTTCTCTGGGTGAAATCAGGGCTGAGGAAGAAAAGGATCGCTCTCCATTGACGTCATCTTGTCTGTCTCCTCCTCCCCCTCATTTAGACCCTCCATGTTTCTTTCATAAGGAGTGGGCTCTCTGTAATTTTTTATCATGTTTGAAGAGTCCCTTGATACCAAATCCTAGAGCTTTGAAAAAAGGCCACAGATATTGTTTTGGATTTTAAAAAAAAAAAGAGAGAGAGGAAAAAAAGTCATATTCTTGCAAACATACAAAGCACCTGAGAAATACCTTGAGCAAACACCTAGAACCTAGAATCTCAAATAAAACAAACCAAAAACATTCAGGCAAAACAACAAACAAACAAAAACCTTTGGTTTTGTCAAGAAATGTATTTGAATATTTAAATAGTTATAAGTCACATTTATCCCACACTTGTAAGGAAAATTAAACTACAGCAATTAACAGAGAGAAAGAGATGGTTAGGACTTGAAAGTGGCTACTACTGCTTTGTATAAGAACTATCAAAATGTCAAAAAACCTGTTCTGTAGCCTGTTCTTTCTTGTGCCTCAGCTGTAATAAAAAAGAAAACAGGCCTGGAAAAGAACACTGGGAAGAACACAAGGAGCACATTTTTAATACACAGCCTGCGAAACGTCCTTTTAGTTTCTCTATGATGGCAGTGGAAAAGAAACAAGCCCGAGAGCGGTCGAGGCGCGCTTCCACGCCAGACTTTGCCGCGCACTCGCGGCTCACACATTGACTCTTTCGTTCCTTCTCTCACTCATGAATGCTTATAAAGCCCTTTCCTGGGGTCTGTCATAGGAGTGAGGGACACAGGAGTGAGGGAAAGAGTAGCCAGTGGGCTTCCTCCACTGGCGGGTCAGTGCCGACGGAGCATGAGTGTGAAAGGGGCTTGTGAAAATGCTGGCGATCTCACATGATCAAAGGGCTTCAAAGTGAAAAGGCAAGCGTGAAACTTAAAATAATGTTTAAGTAAATGTCTATGAAAAGTACCATCTCAGCCATTTATGACTCAACTCATATATGTGATGCTCGTGTTTTATATATATCGATTTATATACGTAGATAAATATATATATTCACACACACAATTTATATTGATTTAAGTATGTATTTAAATACTATGGATAGGATTTGCACATGTTTTAGTACATTTTAAATTATATGAGTGGGACTTGCAAAAGTAAAAGCCTACAAATGTCTTCAGATGTCTCCCAAGAGGGACCTAGCCATTCCTACTCTCTTGGAGTTTATGTAATGGAGTGGAGACAGAGGCACCAAAAACAGCCCCAATCGCCTTGTAAAATGTCAAAAAAACTGTTCTGAGCTTCAACTTCTTCATGAAAACAAGCCAAAAATCAAAACCAGAACCACAGTCCTCAGGGAAGTTTTGAGGACCAAATAAAAATGTAGATTGGAAAGTATTTCAAGGGCTGAGAGAGACAGAAAGTAAACATGTTAAATTGCTTAAGTCTTTGCTCCTCCAGGTGGTGAAGCTGCTCACTGTTGAATGCTGCTGCACCTGTCTATGCAGGCCCAGGTGCTTGGAACTGAAAGAATCTCCACTATGCCCCAATAAGGCTGCTCTGCTGCCTTTCTGTAGATGAAAGATGCTCCTGACAAACTCACATACAAACCAGGCTGCTTCATGTATAGAGGAAACCTGATCGATATCATGAGACTCAAATAGAGTTGTTTTATTTAAAGCATATTTTAGTTAAAAATTAAAATGTTTTAAAATTAGCTTCAACCCTAAGCAGATACCACTTTTTATTTGCCTTAAGAATGAGAAGCTGGAGAGTGCTCCTAAATTCCATTTTATTTTTCTCCTTTGTAGGCTGACATTTTATGAAATACCTTAATCCTCCTAGCTGGCTGTGGTAGTAGGTAAAAGGGGGAAACGAACTCAATTTTGAAAAGAGATCATGTAGCATAACATAGAAATACATCCTAGGAGGTGATTTAATTTTAGTCTTTTGTTCTCTTTCCCTATTCCTTTTCATGTGCACCCATTTGGGAAATGGGGTGGGTAATATAACCAAATTAAAAGTAGCATAAAAAACTCAAGAGGAGTAACAATTATAAACTTCTGCAAAAAGAAACTGATCGCTTCTAGTGTGTTACTCCAGTATTCAAGACCCTCCTTCTGGGTTCAAAGATTCCCTCTGTGCCTCACCACAGGATGTGTTAAGATGATATACAGTGTGTTTAAATACAACAAGAAACCAAACCAAGAAAATTTCAGCATTGTGAAGAATGAACATGTACTAAAAATACTTTTAAAAGATTTCAAACATGAAATCACAATTGCAAAATAACTTCTTAATGACTTAGGCATAAAGTGACTCAGGAACATATGGATTAAATTTCCTTCAAAATACATATGGCTTTAAAAATCGGGAGTGGGAGTGGGGAGGAACCTGCCGGTCAAAATTAGCTTCGCTTGTAGAGCACAGCTCTGAAAAAGAAAGAAGTTTGTCAAGTTGTACCACTCTGGCAGCCCCTTTCTGGGGCTGTCTTTGGTGACTGTGTCAACTGGCTACAACAGCCATTACCTAAGAAACTTGGAATAAGTTCCTTGGAAATGGTCTCTCTTTTCCTATTTAGGCAAAGCATTCAATAAGTTTAGAGTAAACGATCCTCCTTCACTTCCAATACCTCATGCATCAAAAACAGAGTTTACTTCTGTAAATAAAAGCTTCTACTATCTTAAGCCCGGAGCAAATGGCTATTGCATCTTTGTAACGACTCCGCATAGATTCACACACAGGGCTGATTTTTAAAATTCTCTTTTAGTTCATTAAGAACTAACAGTGAGAGAATGTTACCTCCTCTTCTTAATTGAAGATCCAAATTTTGGACAATGCCTGGAACAAAAAGGCTCAACCTGCCAGCCATTTCTTCCCCATCACGCCAACCTCATATTCTCACTAATGCTCCTGCCACCGCCATCATCACCCTAAAGCAGCTGCATTCACAGAACTTACTGTTTCCAAAGACACGCTCAAACATCTCATTCTGTCCCAGGGGATAATCCTGACAAGTACTGACCCATGGTTCACATGGGGAAATTGAGAACTGAGGTTCAGAAAGCCCTCACTGCAAAGCCAGCCATCCTGTGGATGGCTTTCCTGTCCCAGCATCTCCTGTTTGTTTTGGTTAATTTTTAGTAGTCATGCTCTCTAGAAATGCCAACTCCCCACCTAACAATCTCTCATTCTTCAAGGAGGAAACAAAATTCACATCTTTCAACATATAATCTTTGAACACTCAATCTTCGAGTGTGATGGTCTTTTTATAGGTTGATGGGCTAGGCTACAGTCTGCAGTTATTTGATCGAATGCTTATCATGGAGCTGCTGTGAAGGTATTCAGTAGATGTGACTGATGTCCATAATCAGTTGACTTTGAGGGAGATTAACTTAGACAATCTAAGTGGACCTGGTCCAATCAGTTAACGGGCTTAAGAGCAGAGCTGAGGCTTCCCTGAAGAGGACATTCCACCCTGGACTGCAGCTTCGGCCCTGTCTGAGAATTTTGGCCCACGCTTCCTGATGGTCTGCCCTTTGGATTTGCCTGGTCAGCCCCTTCCATGCATAAGCCAGTTCCTTGTAACGAATCTCAACGTACATCTCGTACTGATTCTGTCTCCTCGTTGAACCTTGACTGACATACCAAGTAATGTCCTTTCTGTGTTCCTTCAGTTTATATGATTCTTTCACCATTTCTGTTAATTGGTAGTACTGTGACTTATTTGTAGGTAGGTTCACATCTAAGATGTCTTTGGAAAACCACACTGCACTTAGTCTTACATGTGAATAAATATTTGCTGGAAGAATTAAATTATATCACACAAAAGCATGACCTCTGGCGAGATACTCATGGGAAACTACAGCTAGCAAAAGTCAGTCAAAATGCCAAAGGTCCTTTTACCAAGGAGATATTACTATTACCTAAAAACCAGTTGCTGTGTCTCTCTTCACTGTACAGGAGAGTCCTGTGCATGCAGGGTGTTTAACATTCCTGGGCCCCAGGCACGGAAGGATAAAGTATATTGCCTTTACCTTTGGCTCCTGACACCGTGGCAACCAAAGTCCTACCGCATACATGCTTCAAAATGTCCCCTGGAGGGCATACTGTACTCACCGCTAGTCAAGAGCTGCCTTCGTACCATCATAACACATTTAACAAGCTCCAATACAAAAATTTCTTCAATAATGACTTCTAAAATGAGTTGCAGAGTTACAGGATTAGAAAAGTAGAAATCTTGTAAGTTATTATGGATGCCAAAAGGCATCAAATGCATAAGGTTACAGGTAAAATAAGAATTTTCAACTTTAAACATTTTATCCAGGTTAACTTATCAATTTATTAGCTGAACAAATACTTGAGAACCTCCTAAAAGCTGGGCACAGTTTGTTACCACATCATGAGATAATAGCTGGAAAGATGTTTGGAAAATACATTCGGGATATCCTGACTTAAGATGCTTGTTATGTGGCATTTATGGCATATATTCTTGGGGATCTGGGAACACCTCACAAAGAGGGGCTCCATCTCCTATGTCAGTTCTCAGTGTGATTCCCAGACCAGCATCACAACATTACATGGGAATCTGTTAGAAAGGCAAACGCTCAGATCCCACCTAGACCCAATAAATCAGGACCTCTGGAGGTGGAGTCCAACACTGGTTCTCAAACTTTATACCAGAATCACCTGCAGAACTTTTAAAAGAATTCTGGGTCTCATCTCCATAGTCTCTGATGTAGTAGGTCTGGGCTAGGGTCCAAAACTTTGCATTTCTAACAAGTTTCCAGGCCACATTTGAAGAATCAATGCTCTAGATCTGCACTGTACAATGGTCACTAGGCATGCATAACCATTCAAATCTAAATTAATTAAAATTATGTAAAACTAAAAATTCAGTTCCTCGGTTGTACTAAGTGCATTCCATGTGCTCAGCACTTGCAGCTAGTGGCTACTATGTTGAACAATGGAAATGAGAACATGCCTATCACTGCACACCATTCTCCTGGGCAGAGCCGCTGGAGATGAACCCTACAAAAGCACTCTCCATATTCAAGCAGGTGCTATAAACAGAGAACAGCAACATCAAAAAGCATGAGGGCGGATGGTCCGAAACACAGGCACTGCTTGCAGTTCCCCAGCTTCTCACCTGGACGACCATATAGCTCCAGGATGAGTAGCATCAAGAATTTACTTACTTAGCTCTAGTTACTTACTCTTCTAAACAAGGCTAGGAAAGCCAGTAGTAGTAATGCAGCCTACATTGGTCATCATGTTTTTTCCTTTTATTTTTCAACAGAGGCAGAGGTGGGAGAAATTCAAAATTCCAAGCCTCGATAAGCACACAGTATCTCTTTTAACTATGGTGGATCTAGAGACCAAAGCAGAAGGTCAATATTGAACTATAAGGGCTTGTGTAGACACTATGGCTCACATCTATGAGGCTAAATCCACTGATCATTCTCAGTCCTCACCTTACCAGGACTGGGGAGGGTGAATAGCATTTGGTGCATCTGAATACTCCCTCCTGGAAGAAAGATTCTTGTCTTGTCTCCCAGAACCGCACACTCTTCTCAATTCACTCACCCTGCTTCACTGGTCCCTTCTTTTTCCTCACACATCTTTTTCTCTCCAACCTCCTAACACTGGAGGACACAGTACTCAGTCCTTGACCCTCTTCTCTATCTGTACCTCCCCCTTGGTGATTGCATCCACTGTTGTGAACTTCAATACTGTTTGCACCATGACGATGTCTTCCTAGACGGTCTCTTTTCTGACCTCACTCACCCACCTACTATCTCTCGGTGGGGCTCTAATAATCCTCTCAATGGACATAACTCTAAGACCAAACTCCAATTTTGTCCTGCAAACGTGCTCTCTTAGTGCATGTTGTTGGCAGCTCCAACTTTCCAATGGCCTTGGTCAAAATAAGTCACCCTTCACTTCTCTTTTCCTCATGATTATACCATTCTGTCAAAAAATCCTTTTGCTCCACTTTCCCAGTGTATCCAGAAGCTGGCCTTTGCACCTCCACTGCTACTACCCTAGTGGGAGCCCTAGTCCTCTCCTGCCTAGTTAGTTATAGACTCTTAACTAGTCTTCCTGCTTCTGCCTTTGCTGACTGAATTCATTTCCTAGAGTTGGGTTGTTTAACACAACAGAAATTAATTTTCTCATATTTTGGATGTCAGATGTCATAACAATGTAAATGACAGTACTGGCAAGGCTAAATCCTAGTGGCTCAGAGAGAATCAATTCCATGCCTCTTTCTAGCTTCTGGTGGCTGCTAGCAATCTGGCATTCCTTGACTTGTGACTGCCCCCCAGTCTCTGCCTCTGTCTTCAGATGGCCTATTTCTATGTGCTGTCTTTTCCTATCTCTTCTCAGGACATCTGCCACTGGATTTAGAGTTCACTCTAATCCAGGAAGACCTCACCTTGAGATCCTTTATTACATCTGCAAAGACCCTTATTCCAAAGTCATATGCTGAGGTTCTGAGTGGGCCCATCTTCTGGGGGAATACCATTCCACCCACTGTGCTGTCCCATAGATTATTTCAATATAATAGTCACAGTGACCTTTTAAAAGTTAAGTCAGATTATGTTATTCCTCTACTCAAAACTCTCCGATGTCATTCATTTCACTCAGAGACAAAACAAGATCCTTGGACCAGATTAAAAAAGACTATGTGATCTGGCTTGGTACCTCTGTGTCCTCACCTCCCACCATCCAGTCATAGGTAACAGTGGCTCTGACAAATTGAGGTGGAAGGACTGGAGACATATTTTGAGCTAAGACCAAGAGGGCCTGGCTACTGACAATATGGCCAGGAGGTGACAGTGATAAGAAATGAGTTGGGGGAAGTGGAAAAGAATTACATATTCAGTTTTGCACAGGCTGCATTTGAAATGTCCTTGAGTAGGTTTATATATAATCTTAGAAGCTCAGAAAGAAATCTGGGCTAAGAAAATAAAGGTGGAAGTTGCGGGCATATTAATAATAACCAAAGCCTTAGAAGAAGAAAAGAAGACCTAGAATTTGGTCATTAGAAGAGCCAATACTGACAGATAGAAGGTGATGAGTCTGCAAAAGAAAACAAGGAAAAAGGTGGGAGCAGTAGCGGGAAAGCTAGGAAAGTACAGCACTGGGAAGAGACGGAGGAACAGACAAGGTGTCAAGGAGAGAGAAGTTTACCATGGTAGGGAAATTGGAGGAAGTACAGTGACACCAGGCCTTGCTGACACTGAGGTCACAGGGGAACTTAGCTAGAACTACTTCATTAGAGTAGTGGAGGTAAGTAAGATTCAAAGATGAAGACAATACATTCTTCAGGAGAGTATAAATGTGAATGGAAAGGAAACGGAAAAGCAGTTGTAGGTTTCTGGCTTTAGGGTCTCTTCCCTTTCTCTGAGGACAGAAAGAAAAAGGGATAATCAACAATAAAAAAGATTTTTCTGAGGAAACAGGACAGGTAAAGGATTAGCTTTTGACAAGAGGAAGGAGATCTCCCTGTGCAGGAAGGCAGAGATGAGCCCAGGATGGGTAAAGTGTAGGTAAATATACAGTTTCCGTGATGGGAGGTTGAAGCCATGATTTGCAGGAGATTCCATTTTCTCAACCCATCAAGTGCTACGTTTTCAGTTCTGGGAATATAAACACTTATTTCAAAGTTACCACTAGAAGTATATTTGTTGCTTAATCTAAGTTTTTATAAGTGTTCCACATGTGAGACATTGGGACAAAATGGGTTAAGGAAGTCTAGGACCATTGAGATGTTGACATATATTTAAAATAGGCTCAGTCCACTCTGTTGGGTCATGTCCCCTAGTTAGGCTCAGCTGCCAGATAGTAGTTCTAAGAAGCCAAGTGGCCAGGCTTACCCAAGCCTGATATTTTTTTCTGATGGGTAAGAGATATTTATATAAGAGTAATTGAAATAAAGGATCAGAAATCTAAGCAGGACAGGGAGAAAAGCAAGACAAGAGAAGGAACCAATTTGGGAAGGAGGCCCAAGAACATTTACTGTTATTTATTCACAACTTTGGACTCACCTATGAGTAGTTAAAAACTCAAATATTAAATCCATGAATGCTAACAGCCTGGTGTGTCTCACATAAGAAGGGGACTTTAGATATGGCTACTCTACTACCAAGTACAGCCCTACTTCTATCAGAGCAATCAGGGGGCCTGTGACACTGAAAACATAGGAGGGAGGGATTCCAACTTAAGGGATATCATTCCAAATATAGATACTTCATCACTTAATTACTTCTCAATGATGCCTGATAAATGACTACAAGGTCCTTCACTAATTTTGTTACAGCAGATTCCATATTGGTGTCCTCTACAGGTTTTATCCAATTCTCTTTTTTCACTTGAAGTTACATTCTAGCATGATAATTCTCAACCAGAGGTCATTCTGTTCCCCAAAAGTCAACTGGCCAAGACTGGAGATATTTTTGATTGTCATAACTGGAGGAGTATGTGATGGCATATGGTGAGTAGAGGCCAGGGATGCTTCACAGTATCCTGTAATGAGCAGAAAGCCCCACTCCATCCCAACAAGGAATCCAGCCCCAGTGTCAACAGTGCTAAGGCTGAGAACCTGCTCTAGAACAGAAGCACTTGAAAAGTAGGCTGTTCATATCAGAGAGAAGAGGGTTCAACTTTGGATCATACTAACCTGCCATCTTCAAATTTTCTGTGCCATAAGCCTACCAACAGTATAAATAAAACTAATTTAGGCTTTCAGAGAAGGTATCAAAATAAGTACACAAAAAGTACAAGCTTTAGATATGGAAGAGAGCCTATGGTATGTACTTGATTTCTTCCTGTTCCTTTTTCCTCCCTTGCTTGGCTTTTCCCATCCTTTTGTTTATTTCTCTCCAGAAAAATGATCATCTCAGATTTTCACCAGTTCCCGCATGCTGGGAAATTAGATTCCAACCACAGATTAACTTTGATAAAATTTCTTTATCTGAAGTAAATGTGAAAGTCTGAAGAATTTAGTAAGATGGCCTTTTGTACATATACAGAAATGATTAGAGTGTATAGATTAAAGATCAGGCTGCAATTAAATTCTGAGCAGGGTAATGTAATTAGCAAATTTATGAATGGGTCTTCTTTTCACAGTTCTTCTGTCAGGGCTAATTACTTGTATTAATTAGAACTGTCAACACATGAATATGCTTGTTGAAACTACTTCCTATGGTAAAATATGAGACTTGTAAATATCAAGACACTTGGAAAAATGCAAAGACTCGTTTATTAGCAACTCTAAATGATGTAGAAGCACTGACTGCACGATGAGCTTTGGGAATTGACTGTAAATAGATTCTTAGTTAATGAATTTGCTATTTATTCGTCCTTGCTTAGGCATCAGTTTCAGTTTAGTTTTGGGATGAAAATACCCAGTACATCACACTTTAGGAGTGAAACAAGGATAAGGAAAGAATTCTACAAGTTATTGGAAAACTGAAAGAGTCCAAGTTGAACAGGAGGGAGTTCCTATCTCTTCTCTGATGAGTTCAAAATAGATTGAAAAATAAATTTTAAGAACCGCTGAAGTGATAGTGTTTGAATCCGAGTTTGAATGCCAATTTAACTCTATGTGATTTTGGTAAGTGGTCAAGTTACTCAGCCTCTTCAGAACAATAGAGATAGCAATAGAACTTGTGAAGTGTTGTGGTGAAACTTACACGAGTTAATATGTGGAAAGTGCACAGGCCAGTGTCCAGCTCAAGGTAAGTGCCAGCTACTACTATTTTCATAATCATCATCACTGGAGATGGGGGTGGAAACATGGAGAATGGAGCACTCCCAGAATTAGCTCACAGGAGCAATACACTGATAAAGAGCGCTGGAGTCAGACCTGCAATCACACCCCAACTCCATCATTCATTTGGTTTCTTCTAAGCCTCACCTGTACCCTAGTTCTTTCATGAGTTCTTGTGAAAAGAAAGTGAAAAAAAAAAATGCTCTGCCTGGTACATCACAGAAGCTTTCTAAATGTCAGTGTTTTAACTTCACTACCATTATTATCTCCCAAATTGATTGAAAGGGAAGCAAAAGAAAATTTTCAATTAGTGACCCAAGTAAATGGGGAGAGAAAACAGTGGAAAAGAGAAAAGTAAAGAAAGAGACAAGAAGAGGACATATACCAAGGGCCTCTTTGTGCTAGCTGCCCTTCGTCTGCCATCTTAGGTGGACATCTGGGCTGCCCCATGAGGAGGGTGTAATTCCCTACCCACAATAGCCTCGTAAATCTGAGCTGAGATTCCACCTGGGGCCTGATGGGCTGCAAAGCCCGAGCCACACTGAAGCTGTGAAAGCAAGCTGCAAAAGGCTTTACCCCAGACCAAAGGGACACAGATTATGAACTCTTCTGCCCACATTTCCCCCTTTACATATATTTAAAACTACAGTAACCAAATCTGTAAATAGGCAGAACTTGTTCTGGTTGGCTAAATCGTACCTGATGACTATCTTAACATACCTAGCACAAAATGGTTTTAAATTAAGGCCAGTGAATTAAGTCATTTCACTTTAAATCTCCTTCAGAAACAACTTGGTGACAGTCTACAAAAGCAATATTTTTGTTTCATTTTACTCAGTCCTTGCAGAGACTCATATTTCTGACAGCAGCAAGAGGAGGCTCTCGTGGAGTCTGCAGGGAACACTTACAGAATGACCACAGTACCTTCACAACGTCCTCCAACTCAGACTGTATTTCTGGTCATAGCAAGATGTCAATATTAGAGCTGACTTTAAACAAAACGTAAGTTGATGATCCTTAATTCTGCTTTGAAAATCAAGAAATACCTTAAACGTCAAAATTCTGGTCAAAATTAGAATCAAAGTAATCCAACACATTTAAAAAAAAAAAAATTGAGCCAGGCACAGGGGAGCAAGCCTGTCATCTTAGTTACTCCAGAGGCTGAGGCAAGAAGATTACAAGTTCAAGACCAGCTTTGGGAAAACTCAGTGAGATCCTGTCTCAAAATAAAACATTAAGATGGTCGGGGATGTAGTTCAGTGGTCAAATGATCCTGGCTTCAATCCCAGTACAGGGGGAGAGGAGGAAAATCTAGCAGGAAGATGTTCTGGATCCTTTCACAAAAATGCCTGTTAAATACTAGGATACTATGTAATAGAAAATCCACCATCATTCCTACACTGATAGGAGAAAGCATTCTAATTAGGGTATGCAATCACTTAAAGAAACTCCTTTATATGTAGAGTAGGTTAGAAATAATGCCAAAGGGACAGACTTATAAATATAAGAAAAGGTAGTCAACATCTTTATTCATTAAGGAAATTAAAATGAAAATCACAAACAATGTAAAATGTTACAACTACTTTGGAGTATGGTTAGACAGTTCATTAAAAAGTAAACATGCACTTTTCACATGACTCAGCCATTGCACTCCTAGGTATTTACTCAGCAGAAATAAAAGCATATATTTATATATAAATATATATAATATATTTATAAATATATATAATTATTTATATTTATAAATATATATAAAATATATAAAATATATATAAATATATAATATATAAATATATATTTATATAAATTTATAAATATATATTTATAAAAGTGTATATAAATATATATTTATAAATTTATATAAATATATTTATGTATATTTATATATTTATATTATATGTTTATATATAAATATATATAAAAATATATATAATTATTTATATTATATTTATAAATATTTATAAATATATATATAAAAGCATATATTTAAATACTTGTGGATGGATGTTCATAGCTGCTTTCTTATAAAAGCCAAAATAACTGGTAACAATTCACAAGTTCATTAACAGTTAAATAAATTGTAGTATATCCATACAATGACATACTATTTCCAATAAAAGGAAATTAACTATTAATATACATAGTGACATGGATAAAGCCCAACTATGCTGAGTGAAACAAATCAGGTGACCAAAGTATAGTTGTCCCTCAATATCTAGAGACACGCAACTTTGGGATGCTCAAGGCCCTTAAATGGTGTATTTGTGCACACTCCTCCATATTTTAAACCATCTCTATATTACTTACAATACCTAACACAATGTTAAATGTTATGCAAAGAGTTATTACACTCCATTGTTTAGGGAATAATGCCAAGTCTGTACAAGTATAATACAAATTTTTGTCTCAAGTATTTTTAATCCACTGTCAGTTGAATCCACAGATGCAAAGCCAATGGCTATGGAGGGCTGACTACATAATGTTTTCGTTTATAAAAAGAAACTTACAAAATATAAACTAAATCATAGTGACAGACAGAATATCACTGGTTAGCTGAGGAGAAGTGTGAAGGAGAGTAGAGATGAATGACCAAGGGACAGAAGAAACAGGGGTAATGGATACTTTAATTATCTCCATGGCAGTGAAGTGTATACATATACCATTGCTAAACAAATTGCACATTTAAAATATGTGCAGTTTATCATGACACTTATATCTCAATAAGTCTATAAAAACTAATATTTACAAAGTCCTATAGAAAAGAACAGACTCCATTTAACATTGAAATTAACATCTACATAGCTCTCTACACTTTCTTTACGTGATATTTTCTTTTTGACATACTGGGGCTATAACCCAAGGCCTCATACATGCTAGGCAAGTGCTCTGTCACTGACCTATATTCCTAGCCATTTTTCAGTTTTATTTCAAAATTAAGTTGCTTAGGCTGGCCTCAAACTTGGGATTCTCCTGCATCAGCCTCTTGAATAGCTGTAATTACAGGTATGTGCCACCATGCCTGGTTACATGGTACTTTCATGAACACTATGTCATTTCATCTTTATAAACTCTTATTATTCTAAGAATAAATTTTGTTTATTTACTATCTGGATTTTGTAGTTGAGAAAATGAGGCCCAACAGGCCCCACAATTCCCCATTGTGTACACAAGATTCATTGGGGAAATGTTTGGCTCCTGAAGATTTGCTGAGCCCACCCTATGCTAAGGACACCTATTACCAACAGGATAATAAGACTTCTGGCATATACACTAAGTTCTTTCAGGTCTATTATCTTTTTTAAAAAATTTTTAAAAATGTAGATGGACATACCTATATTTTATTTATTTTTATGTGGTGCTAAGGATCGAACCCATTGCCTCACATGTGCTAGGCAAGCGCTCTACCACTGAGCCACACTCTCAGCCCTTCAGGTCTGTTATCTTAACCCAAAGTATGATTTTATAAAACCTTAACTTGCTTAAGAAATCTCAAAAGAGAGCAGAAGGTAGCAAGAAAATAAGCCTCATATTATGTCTAGGTCTTGCTGAATTAGGAGAAAGAGAACTCAGAAAAAAGAGAAAGTACGGCAGAAGACCAGGGAACTGGATACTGCTTCTGGAGTCTGTGGGAAAGGAGGCATGGCCCAGGGGTCTGACGTCTAGAATATCAAAATATCATCTTTAAACACACACATACACACTCACTCACCAGAAAAACCCATCATAAACTTTAAACTGTTAATTTGGGATACAATGCATTTTTTTAAGCCTTGGTTTTTCTCCTCCATTTTATTAGGATAATGATATACTTACTTTTTTAAAAATAATAGCTTCATTGAAATTTAATTCCTAAACCACACAACTCACCTGTTGAGAGTGCACAATTTAATGTTTTTTAGTATATTCATGGAGTCGCACAATTGTTATGGTTTAGAAAGGCGGTATCTCCCAAAAGCTCCTGTTAATGTAGGAATGTTCAGATGTGAGGTGATTAGTTATGACAGCTGTAGCCTAATCAGAAGATAAATCCATTTGCTAGGCTAATAAATTAAAGGGACTTACCAGGTGGTAACTGAAAGAAAGTGGGGCATGGCTGGAAAAAGCAGGACTTCCTCCATCATTTGATTCCACATTTTATTCATCCATCATCAGCTGATAGGCATTTGGGTTGTTTTAACTTTTTTTTTTTTTTTTGCTAATATAAATAATGTTACCATGAACTTTCATGTACAAGTTTTTGTGTGGATGTAGATTTTTCATTTCTCTTAGAAATTACTGGTTTATGAGTTAAGGTTAAACTCTACATTTGACCTGAGTAACTGCCAGACTGTCCTCCAAAGCAGCTACACCATTTTGCAATTCCATCAGCAGTGAAAGAAGATTCTAAATTATCCACATCCACATCCTTGCTGGCATTTAAGACTGCTTTTGTGTGTGTGTGGGGGGGGATTATTATAGTCCTGTATTGGGATTTGTATATAAAGTGTCCCCCTTAAACTCATGTACTGGAAACATGATATTCAATGAAGCAATATTCAGAGGCAAAATGATTACATTATCAGAGCTATAGCCTAATTGGTGGATGAATACATTTGATGGATTAATAATTTGAATGGATTACTGGGTGGTAGCTGTGGCAGGTGGGGTGTGGCTGGAGGAGGTAGGTCCCTGAGGGTATGTCCCTGGGGATTATATTTTGTCCCTGGGTCCTGGCTGCTATGAGCTGAGCAGCTTTCCTCTGTCATGCCCTTCTGCCACAATGTTTTGCCTCACTTCAGGCCCAGAGCAATGGACCTAAGACTACCATGAACTGAACCTCTGAAACCATGAGCCAAAATGAAGCTGTTCTCGTCAGGTATTTTGGCCACAGCAACAAAAAGCTTACAAACACACCATCCTAGTGGATGTGAAAAGGTATCTCATTGTGTTTTTGATCTGCATTTATTCAATGAATAATGATACAGCAACTTCTTCTGGGCTTATGGGCCATATGTATGTCATCTTTGGGGAAATGTCTAGTTAGATCATCTACCCATTTTTTAAGTGGGCTGTCTTATTATTGAGTTGTAAGAGTTCTTTACATTATCCATATAGAAGTTCTTTATTAGATATATGGTTTGAAAATATTTTTCCTATTTTGTGATTATTCACTTTTTTGATGGTGTCCCCTATAGCATAAAAGTTTTAAATTTTTATACAGTGTAATTTATGTATTATTCAGTTGATGCTTTGTCTTTGATATCTAATCCAGTCCATGGAGATTTACATGTTTATTAACGTCTTCTAGGAGTTTTGCAACGTTAGATCTTACATGTACGTTACTAGGCTGGTTCTATACCTGATCTTGAGCATTACTCACTGCTAATAGTGCTAAAAACCATGCCCAGTGCTTGCTATGCCTTAAGATCCAGTCCCTTGGTGTTTGTGCTTTAAACAGGACCAGAAATTGGTGTGAATTTCATCCTACAGGCAGCATGAGTAAAATAAGTACAGAACAGACTTCTGCTGAGCTCTCTTATAGATGGAAATTCCACAGTCTTCTAAGATACTTCATTGAGACCATCAATCAAGAAATATTCGTTCCAAGATGGTGGCCTAGTAGGACACCGCGGTCAGTCTCTCCAGAGCCAGAGATTGAAGTTTTGGAAATACTGTCATCGTACAGCTACCCCCGCAGGAATTTCACTCGCTCGTGTAAGCAGGGCCACTAGGCAGCAGCCAATGTCACAATCAGCGTGACTTCAGCAGCAAGCGGAGGTGGAACTCAGCGGCCAGCGGCTCTGGGCTCCAGCCCAGGGCTTGCCCCAGGCGGAGACTGCATCTACACGGGGTACCTGGCTCCAGCGCCCACCCAACCATGCAGGGCCCCTAGCAGTTGCTCCCGTGGACACACGGCCCCAGCCACTAGCCACTGGGGAGCCCAAATTCAAGGTAAGAGTCGCTCCAGAGACGCCAGCAGAAACAGCCCCACCCAAGGGCAGCTTGGGCCCGCCGCAGTTCTGCTCCAGAATTCTTGTGGACCGGCAGGAGCCCCAAAGGACCCTGACCCGCCCTCAGGAACCTCCACGGTTGTCCAGCCAAGGGGAGACCAGGGTCTGCTACCTCTAACCATTGAGGAGGCCAAATTCAGGGCAAAAGTCGCTCCAGAGACACCAGTGTGAGGCAGCCCCATCCAAGGGCAGCTTGGGTCTGCCCCAGTTCTGTTCCAGAGTTCCTGGGGTCCGGCAGGATCTGGGGCCCAGATCCACCCTCAGGAAACTCCACGGGTGTCCAACTAAGGATTGACCAGAGTCTAATTGGTACCAGCCACAAAGGAAAGCACACCCAGGGAAAGAGTGGCCTCCAGAGACCCCAGCGTGAAGAGGCCCCACCCTAGTGCGCTCTGGGTCTGCCTCAGTTCCGCTCCAGAGTTCCTGTGGTCAGGCGAGACAGAAGGCCCAAAACAACCCTTAGGAAAAGCCAGAGTGCCCAGTTGAAGGCAGACCAGAGCCTGCAAGCCTCTAGCCCCAGGGGAGCCCACACTCACTGTAAGGGTCACACACAGACTCTCCAGCTTGTGACCCTGCCTAAGTGAGACCTGAGCCCACCTGTAGTTCCGCTCCAGAGTTCCTGTTCACCAGCAGGAGTGCAAGAGAGGGGCAAAACAGCCCTCAGGGGCCCTCTCAGGAGCACAGCTAAAGTCACTCCCACTGCCCTCTAGAGGTACGTCCACTACCTCCGCCACCAACTTTAGTGACAACAGTGCCCATCTGGGGACACTGGGAAAACAGAAGTAGCTCCAAAGTGAGACACAGGTAATCCAGAGTGTCAATACAAGATTTTAGGATAGAAGCCGCAATACTTCAGATTGGTATTTCAAGAAAGGAAGACACACAATCAACATGAAAAAACAAGGGAAGAAAGTGCCCCAAATAAACCTGGATACCACTGTAACAGAATCCATGGACAGCACAGTAAATGAAATGTCAGAGAACGAATTCAGAATGTACATAATTAAAATGATCAGCGAACTAAAGAATGACATAAGTGAGCAATTACAGGCAAAAACTGATAAATCCAACAAAGAAATAGGAGAGCAAATGAAGGCAACCATAGATCATTCTTACAAAGAGATAAGAGAGCAATTACAAGTAGCAAAAGATTACTTTAAGAAAGAGCTAGAGATCGTGAAAAAAAAACAAACAGAAATTCTTGAAAGGAAGGAAACAACCAAATAAAAAACTCAATAGAAAGCATCACCAGCAGACTAGATCACCTGGAAGACAGAACCTTAGATAATGAAGACAAAATATACAATCTTGAAAATAAATTTGATCATACAGTGAAGATGGTAAAAAATCATGAACAGAACATACAAGAAATATGGGACAGCATCAAAAGATCAAATCTGAGATTTATTGGGATAGAAGAAGGTGCGGAATTTCAAACCAAAGAAATGCACAAT
>CM053402.1:150467863-150495667 GCA_028644305.1 Xerus rutilus | reverse complement strand
CTTCGATAGATGACTGGATAAAGAAACTGTGGTATATATACACAATGGAATATTACTCAGCAATAAGAGAGAATAAAATTATGGCATTTGCAGGTAAATGGATGGAGTTGGAGAATATCATGCTAAGTGAAGTAAGTCAATCTCAGAAAACCAAATGCCAAATGCACTCGTTGATAAGTGGATGCTGATCCAAAATGTGAGGAGGGACATGGGAACAATGGTGGATCTCTGTGCACAGGGGTGTAAGGGGGGAGGGGGCATGGGGATAGCAAAGGTGGTGGAATATGATGGTCATAATAACCCTAACTTTATGTATGACTGCATATATGTTGTGATTCTATACAACTTACAACTAGAGAATTGATATGTTATCCTCTATCTATGTACAATGAATCAACTTGCACTGTTAACATGTAAGCCTAAATTAAAAAAAAAAAAAGAAAAAGAAAAGAAATATTCATCTTTTTTGACAATGACAGGAAGTAAATAAAAGTTCAGCAGATGTGGAGAACACTCATAAACTAGGAGGACAGAGGGACACACTCTGGGCTGGTTTGGCTCTGGAATATCACATTGTTGAAGACTGGGTCTAACTGCCAGAGGCCAAGCAGCAAGGGGACACCTCTGTCTCTGTATCATGCTTAGAACTCCTGCAACTCACTGCCTTGGTGTTGTGTTTCTTCCCTTATCTCCTGTGCAGCTTCTGTCATTTGTCTGCCTAAAATTTCTGAGCACTGAGGGGTCAGGTCTTCCTGCCTACTGTTCTGTGGAAAAGGAAAACTAATATTTAAAAGATTCTGCACTTTGGGAGGCTGAGACAGGAGAATCACGAGTTTGAAGCCAGCCTCAGCAATGGCGAGGTGCTAAGCAACTCAGTGAGACCCTGTCTCTACATAAAACACAAAATAGGGCTGGGGATGTGGCTCAGTGATCGAGTACCCCTGAGTTCAATCTCCAGTACCAAAAATAAAAATAAAAATAAAAATAAAAAGATTCTGAGCCCAAATCATTTCTCTACTCTAAACACTAATAAAGTTATAGAAGATGTAGCCCAAACTTAAAACTAACACTGAAAACTAAAACACACACTCACACACACGCACACATACACACACACACACACCACAGTCATTTATTTCCCCAGCAGAATTTGTGATCTACACCCCGAAATCATGAGCTAGACTCTTTGGGAACTGGTGATGGTTTGTAATGTCTCCTAAGACCAGGCAAAAAAATTTAGTTGGCTACATTTTGTCCAGGTCCTGAGAGTTTGTGTTAGGCTAAATATAAAGGTGATGGACTAATTAGCCTGATAGAGGAAATTTCAAGATAGCAGAGCAGCATTCAGTTAGTGGAATAGATATTGCTGGCAGCTTTTCTGGCTACAACAAGAACAGAACACAGAGCTAAAAATTTTTAAAAACCAGCAGGTTGGCCAGAAAAGTGTATGTAAAGCTGGGGGTAAGGAAGGCTTGCTGAAGAGATTACCACCCCTAAAGCATGCTAAGAACTTTGCAAAGAGACAATAGGAAAGATGACTCTGGGCATCTCAGGAATTTGTAAGACCATACCCATTTCAGGCTCATGGATGGAGAAAGGAAAATTCCTTTGAGATCATGGGAGCATCCTACTCACATAGGCAGTACTAGAAAATTGTTTCACCATCCTGAGCCATTCAGAAGTCCGTACAGGCCAGGCACAGTGGCTCACGCCTGCAATCCCAGCTTTGGGAGGCTAAGACAGGAGGATTGTGAGTTCAAAGCCAGCCTTAGCAAAGGCAAGGCACTAAACAACTTAGTGAGACCCTGTCTCTAAATAAAACACAAAATAGGGCTGGGAATGTGGCTCAGTGGTCAAGTACCCCTGAGTTCAATCCCTGGGGGTGGTGGTGGTGGTGGTGGTGGTGGTGGTGGAGGAGGAGGAGAAGGAGGAGGAGGAGGAGGAGGAGGAGAAAGGAGGAGGAGGAGGAGGAGGAGGAGGAAGGCGGAAGAAAGAAAGAAGGAGTAGGGGGAGGGGGGAGGAGGAGGAGGAGGAGGAGAAGTCATCGAAGTCGTCCCTACAGCTGTGACTCAAGGGTGCCAGGTATTATGTGAGCTATTACCAGACCCTTGGCATCACCCACATGGTCTTGGTCCTGCAGGAATATAGGATGCTTAAGGGATCATGAAGGCTTCCACTGAGATTTCAAAGGAAAGCCTGGGAGGCCAAGCAAAATACAGCAGAGTTGGAATCCCTCGATGCTGTAAAGGTGAAGTCAAAGCAGGAATAGAGATCCCAGGAATTAAGAGATATCAGCAACACGGTCTGCCTGCGGAGAGAAGTTGCTAGCTGTGGAGAGAGCCAGGCTATAAGACAGCCCATGTGCACTGCAGCTGCCATGGGCAAAGGTATGGGGAAAGGTTTGTGCCCAAACCCTTTGGAGAGAACAACTTGCCACTGAGTTCTAGATGCTATACACAGAGTTATGAGCCTTGTTTGTCCAGCTGGGTTTCGGTCTTGCTTTGGCTCCATCTCTTCATTCTCTGCCCTTATTCCTCCCTTTTGAAATGGAATTTTATTTTGTGCCCCTATATACTGGATATATGCAATTTGTTTTTAATTTTTTACAGGGGTTCCCAGCCAAGAGTTTGCCTTGAGTCTCAGGAGACTCTGCATTTGGACTAGACTTTTCAGCAATGCTAAAGCTGATAAGACTATGGGACTCCACGAGATGAATTTTTTGCATTTTGCAGTATAAGATGGACATGAGCTTTTAGGGGCAGAATGTTATGGTTTAGATATGAGGTGCCCCCTCAAAGCTCCTGGATTAATGCAGGAATATTCAGAGGTGAAATGACTGGATCGTAAGAGCTGTAATTATAGTTCATCCTAGTTTCGAATGAACTGGGTAACTTCACTGGAGGTCTGCCCTGGAAAGGTTGTTCTTTGTGCAGCCCCTTCCGCTCTCCTACTCTCTGCTTCCTAACCCTGCCACAAGCTGAGCAGCCTTTCTCCACTGAGCAGCCTTTCTCCACTACCCTCTGATGTACAGCCTCATCTTGGGCCCAGAGCATGGAACTGGTTATCTACAGACTGAGACCCCTGAAACCGTGCACCCCAAATAAGCTTTTCCTCTGCTAAGTTTTTATTGTTCAGTATTTTGGTCACTGTGATGCAAAATCTGACTGAAACAACCAGGGATATATACAAGGAGAGACAAACCACATGTGGACACAGGAAAAAGTGGCTATCTGCAAGGTAAGGAAAACAACCTTGGGAGAATTCAAACTTGTTGGCACCTTGATCTTGGACCTCTAGCCTCTGAAGAAGTGAGAAAATAAATTTCCATCATTTACTCTACACAGTCTGTGATGTTTTCCATGGCAGCTCTATAAAACTAGTATAAAATTTTTTCATATTAATTTAAAATAGCAAATTAATAATTATTTAATGAAAATGCCACTATTATCATGTTCTACGATACATGAAAGGCAAAATAATGTAATGATTAAATATGCAGACACTCAGACTAGACTACCTGAGTTCCAATCTCAGTTTTACTCCTCATCAGCTATGAATCGTCAGCCTCTGAGTCTCTGCACACACAGGCACACATATATACAGGTCAATGACAATGGCCCCTGCTATGCTATGGCTCACTTACGTTCCATCCACCTTTTCCCCCACCAAGTAGAGTGATTTTAAAACCCAGATTTGATCTTGTTGCTTTCCTACTTAAAACTCTCAATGGTTTAGACTCTCTTCAGGATTAAGGGCAAAAACCTTAAACTCAGAAACTGGGCTTTTCTTAACCTGATCCCACCTCTCTCTCCATCCTGATAACTTGCCACCTTGGTCCCCACACTGTAGCCACAACCTACTTCATTCCTCCAACAAACCATCTTCCCATATCTGAACTTTTATTCATTTTCTCTGTTTCACTCACTCCTCTATTCAAATCCTTTACTAACTTCTCATTATATTCAGGGTCAAAACCAAACCAAACACCAAGCCCATAGATGGGCCATGGTTTGGAATACACTTATTCAAATTTAGGATCAATACCTAGATTGCCTCAACCTTACACTTCATACATTCATTTACACACAATAAAAGCATGTTCACTATCTATGTATTTTGTCTGTTGATCTTTTGAGAAAAAAAGGTGATAGATGTTGAAATGTCACTATGACTCAGTAGGAAAAAATTCGGTTTTTTTTTTTTTTTTTTGGTACCAGGGATTGAACCCAGGAGCATTTAACTACCAAGCCGCAACCACAGCCCTTTTTTTATTTTTTACTTTGAGACAGGGTCTTGCTAAGTTGCTCAGGTCATCGCTAAGTTGCCAAAGCTGGCTTTGAATCCTCCTACCTCTGCCTCCCAAGCCACTGGGATTACAGGCATGTGCCAACACACCCAGCCAAAATCCATTTAATTCTGGGTTTAAAGTAAATGATATCCCATCGGTACATCGTTCTCTTCTCTTTGCTGTAGATGCAATTTCTATTTTATTTTTCTAAAGTTAAGCAGTTGTCTATTCATGTAACGACAAAAAGCAGAAAAAGATATTTTTTTAATATGTACAAGTCTTGACAGTTTTAAGGACAGTGCTCATTTGGTCTCATTATTTTGCCAGTTAATTGACAGGGAAGAATGTCCTAATTGCTCATTAACTCTGATGATGTTTTCCTTGCCTGGTGTCAAGGTCTGAGAGATACAGAGTGCATAGCAACTATATAACTGCTGCCCCTATAGGGGGACAGAGCATTAAGTTCATATAGCTAAAAAGCAGATGTTTTCATTTTGGTTTTAAAAAATACTATCTATGATAAAGTAGAATTTGGTGGTGAGTTGCTTTTTCCTGAGGCTAACAAGATGAACCATAGTGCTGATTAAATATTATTTTCTGGAGCCACACAGACTTTTTATAGCCATTGCTTATGAAAATCATTCCTGGTTAGATTGTAATCTGCCAACATGACAACTGATTTAAAAGGCATTCAGAGAAGAGCTTTCATTGGTGCTCTTTCACTTCCACCCTCCCCTGTCCCTACTGCATGCAGGATGGTAATAAGCAAAGGCACAACAGAAATAAGCTGTCAATGCAGGCATTGCTCGGTAGCCACTCAGATCCCACCCTCCCCCAAACACACAAAGAAATATAGCATCCGTCTACACATCTATGCCTACATACCAAGAAGCTCTGTTCATGCGCCCTGTCTACATGCTACATTACATATCCAATGTTTATGTTACATAAACCATTAAACTAACAGCAAATAATTAGGCCTATCAAGGAGTAGGAAATGTGTCATGACCTGAAAAGGTCATAATCTCAAAGGTAAACTCAAATGGGTCTCAAGGGGCCTGCATTATCTAAGCAAGAGGCTTGATTCCCTCTTTGCCAAAAAGCATCCTCTATCTAACAGTAAATTACTTGAAGTTTAAAACTTGTCTGTTACAGCACAGTGTGCCAAAAAGAAGGGCTCTGCTAACCCCGGAGACACAGTTTATTTAAAGATATAATGAAGACAGCAGGTGTTCCATACAGATGTCACTTCTTCTAGAAGACACTTATTAAACACTTTATCTCCCTTCATGTTCACGGACTAGCTACATTTTATTTCAGCATCACACTAGCTAAAAGCAAATGGTTTCCTTTTAGTCTCACTGAGTTGAAAATTAACTACTACTGGGCTTTGGGTTGTTTCAGTTTGCTCTGTAAAGAATCCTGAACACAAAGATTCAAGAGTCAATTCATATTGTTCTCTAGTAATACAAAACTGCATTTTGCAATACAAAAAATGTTCTTCTACAGGAAGAGTGCCAGACTACTTCTTCTCTTGCCAACCCAACCCCAAGTTCTAAGCACCTCATTCAAACTTTCATTAAGATTAATCAGATCTTAACACAGTGTTTTCATATCTGAAACTTATGGAGATTTCAGTGTTGCATACTGTAAAGTAAATGGAAGGACTGTTGCCCAGGTTTCTAAATGGTATGCTACAGCAGCCTAAAACTAAGGTGGAATCCAGTGTGTTCTGGAAACCTCAAGAAAGAAAGAAATTGTGATTCCAGCTTGGGCTGTGAATAAAGCTGCGGTGAACACGCTTTGTGTAAAACTTATATTTTCAAGTCTCTTAGGTAAATGCCTGGGAGTGAGACTGTTGAGTTATAATATAGGCATTATTTAACTTCATTAGAAACTGCCAGTTTTCAAAGTAGTTGTCCTATTTTACGAGTAATGTAGGAGAGTTCCAGTTGCTCACATCTTTATCAACACTTGAGATGATGTCTTTTTATTAAATTTTAGCCATTCTAATATATGTGTAGTAGTAACTCATTATGGTTTTAGCTTTTGCATTTCCCTGATGAACAACAATGATTGTCATTGACTTTGAACAAGTAAAATCAGCCTTCAGTGACAGAAGTCAGAAAAGTGTTGATCCTCAATTAGACTGTGGCTACATGGTTGCATACATATGTAAAAACTCATTAAGTTGTCTGTACACCTGTGATTTATGCATTTTACTAATAAAAATAAAGAGGAAGGGGAAGGAAGAAATCACTGTAGTAACCAGGGACAGCTAGCTACTAATAACAAGAGCAATTGATAACTTTAGTTTGGAAGGTTTGGAGTAGATCAAAGAGTAAAGAAGGGATCACACAAAAAGGAAAGGGGAGAGAAAGGCCAGAGAGCTGAGTTTGAATGCTCTGAGCTCTGCTTAGTCTCCCTCCTCTCTCTGTCCAGCCAGAAACATCCTGCAGAGGCTGCAGAAAACTGGACGAGATAACAGTTTCCCCTGCATTTCACTATAAAACAAAACTTTATGTCTCAAATGGGATGGAACCATGAAGAGTAGAAAACAGTATTTAATAGTTTGGTAATGTATAAATTAATTTCAATAACACTTTCTTCTTTACAAATATTCTACATGAAGAAATTTTAGAACTGAATTTTAGAACAAGAAAATATAAGTCACTATAATCATATTCCTAAAAAGTAAAGATAATTGACATTTTGTTAAATATTATTTCTATCTTTTTAATAGTACATTTACTAAGTCTGATGAAAACAAATGAGTTTACTAGAAACACTGTACCTTGCTTCTCATTTGACACCCTGTGAACTTGCTTCTTTGTCTTTTTAATGGCTCAGTATTATTCTATATGATGATTTATTTAACTTGTCTCTTATTTTTGCACGATTAGGTCATCTGCAATTTTCCAAACCCAATGATTACAATGCAATTTTAATTAGGTTAATATTTATAGTAATCTTAATAATTTTATGCAATTTGGGTCCTGTATTACAACAAAAGTAGATTTAAATAACAGATGTGATAAAGGATCATCTTTTCATCCTCTAATTCAGATTGGTGGAGATACATAAATATATATTATGCATGACTCTCGCATCTGGCTCTCCATAACTAAGTACAACAAAATTATAAATAATTTGAATCCTTGGAGAACTGCCAGTTGATGAAACTAGACCACTCTGAAAGCTATTTGTGATTCTATGATAACTAAAAACCAATATATGACTTCTTGGCTTTTCTCTCTAGCAACACAACACAATAAAACAAATGGGAGAACATGAGCAACTCTGAGTGAGACTGCTTAAAGGAGGTGAAGCAGATGGTAGTGAAGCTTCTCTTATGAATAACTGCTATTGACAAGTAACCAGAGTGATGTGCAGTAGCTCAATCTAAAATCCTAGTGTCTTAAGGCACACTTAATGGGAAGACTTTTACTCTTTTTTTTTTTTTTGCTATGAATCATTTCTTTTCTAAAAGGAAAACTACTAAAGACCAGTTGAGTTCTATTTAAATTAACACTGTAAATATCCTTAATTCATGTTGTTAAAATGTATATACTAAAAACAGTGTTTTTAAGGCCTGGTATGATGGTGAGCATTGAAGTCCCAGCATTTGGGAGGCTGAGGGTAGAGGATAACTCAAGACCAGGAATTCGAGACTAGACTGGGCACTGTAGTGAAAACCAAAAATGAACAAAAAAAAAAAATCCCAGTATTTCTAAACTATTATGTGCTGTAATTTTTGGCAAAAATAAATGACAGCCCAACAAATTACTTATGATTTACTTAAGCATTTGTTGGTGGTGGTGATGGGGTGTCCTATGAGGTATCTGAGATGCAGTCTTCTTATATAAGAAGGGCATTCCTTCCCCATACAAATGATTTGTTTTACAACTTTTAAACTATGATCAGGAAACCAAGTAAACATAATGTGCTTTAGAAATAAATTAAATATTTTATTTTTGGGTTTTAAAACATTTTGGTAAATTATAATCTTTTATAATTATGGAGTAGAGAGTAATGTCACAATATATCCATACAAATAAACTAAGCAAAGGATCACAGTAATACTAACATGTCCCTCCCCAAGACTTGAATGGCAGTCATATGTTTAATATGCTTAATAATATGGTACTTTGTAAACAATAAAAGAGATTACCTCTCAAGTTGAAGATAAAATGTTAAGATACAGTTTTGAAGTATTATATGTACTTTTAATATGTGCTTATGCTTAAGAATTAAAACACTGATATTAAAAAATAATAAAAGTTTATTAATTGAAAATATAAACTATTGAGTTTGTAAAACAAAGTCTGGGGCCTTCACCTCAAAAAAGGGGGGAAGCAGGGATACCATTTTGTTAATGTGTCATTTTTTTAGTACAGATATATAGCATTAAAAATTTCTCTACAGTCTCAATTTTTGACCAAAAAGAAGGTAAGATCCATGCCAATTTTTACATACTATCTGATATCTCCTTATCAAAAGAATATAATTTTAGAGAAATAAGTGATTCTGAATCAGGCCAATAGTAATGGTTTTCTCCAACTGGACTTGATCTTATAAAACACTAAATATACATATCGATAGCTTCTAAGATTAAAACTTACATAAATGAGTATCCAAACCATTATACCGCTAACCTTCATATTCCATAAATTCTTACATTAGGGAATTATGATTGCTGAAGTAGAGAATGTAGCACTAGTAAGTAAAGTGGTAACCTAACTTGAAGTCAACTTACCAATGAATAGAACTTGAAGGGCTTCTGAAAAGTACCCAATTCAACATCTTCATTATGAACTGTATCTCTTTCCTAACTCTAATATATTGCTTAGTGGAACTGAAGCAGGTCACCTAAATCTCTTGCTGTTCACCAAAAAGAAGAGCTTTTTTACCTTAGTAGTAAAGAATAAGATTTATTCACTTCTGTAGCTTTAAAAAAGAAAAAGTTTGTGGTAGTGGGGTAAGAGGTGAGTAAAATTATTTATTAATTTTATCTGTACTTTTATTGTTAAATGCACTCATTAGCATATGAATAATCTCTTTCAAGAAACGGTGATTTGGGGGTAGGTGGAAGAAAAAAATTATAAAGTAATTCAAATATAACAATCTCAATTTCCCAAACATGTTTAAATTTCATGTACACATGTCTCTCTCACTCTCTCTTTAAAGCAATAGCTGGTGTATAGTTAATATTTTAAAGTTTGGAACCTAAACAGAAGACTGCTACTTCCCAGGATGGACCTAAACAGAATTCTGGTTCACTTTATTATTTTTCTTCCTGGCTGGAATATTCACATGTTGTTTTACAGATTTGAGAAAATATGTACAGTACTTACTTTTTTTACATGCACAATTTCACATATCCAATATCAAACTTTAATCACTGAAATGAATACTTCCAACATGTAGAGCAGCAAGTAAGAACCAGTAATCTAAAGCAAGTGTTGTTCTGCACTGAAATTGCTTTTAGACAATCTGGCAGATGGTACTTTTTTATTACGTAGAAAGTTTTCCTGGGGGAAAACACACAAAATTACTTAAAAAAAAAAAGCTAAGTGGTCCCACAGAATTAGCAGCATATCTCTGTCCTGGCTGAAATGTTCCTGCTAAGTTAACCAAGCAAGGCAGCAGTGAAAATTTGCATATGTTAAAAACGCCAAATGCCTATGCCTGCACTGGGTCCATGAAAGCTCACATAATCATGCAATTGAGTAAGATACTACCATCTAATACATGTATTTATCAAATTATATCTGCTGTGTGTTGTTGAATGAATTTATCTTCCAGAAAGCTTTCATACATAAGCCCTAAGACCTACGTGTCAAACACCATATTCCTGACATTTTCCAGTACCTCATCTCTTTGTTGCTATCTCTCCACCCCAGGCTATTACCAGAGAATAATGGAACTAGAAGGGATTCTGAGTAATACTCAATTTAACTTCATTATAAACAAACAATAACAAAATGGAGATCTGATCAGATTCAATGATTCACACCTCAAATAAAGTTAGTTAATGGATATGTTAAGATTGAGATGTAAGCCATTGAAGTTCTAATCCTTTCCGTATAGATTTTAAAAATTGGACGTAATTTATTTTTCTCAAAAATTTCTACACAATAAAGGAACAAGATAAATGCTACTTTTACATCTCTTGATGTTGCTTCGGTAAAAGAAAATGTACAACTTAAAGCAAATCCTCTTTTTTTTTTAACTTAGAAACATACATTAAGTAATCTCTACAAACACACGATGCTTCTAAACAAAATTCAAAGATATCATCAAATGATCTGTTAACAACAAAAGCACTAGATATTAATTCTGAGCCTAAATTTTTTCCAATACGTCTTCTTTTGAAATTTTACATCTAAAGACTAAAAGAAAAAGCGGCAGTTTCATTCTCAAGCCAAGACCTCTGTAGTATATTCTACCATAGTTTCACATATGGCTAACCAGCTATCCCAACTGTACAGTGTAGGGTGGGGGTGACAACTCTGCCTGATTTTCACAAGACAGCCAAAGTGTGATTGTGGCCATTTGCCTTTCAGAAGAATCTAAGAGGACAAGCACACGTTATTCCACATGTCAGTAAAGATTTCCAGCTTTAACCAGTACACATGCTCCAGGCTGGCAGACAGAAGTTGAAAAGGACAGAGCTTTGTACCCAGTGCCAGCTGAACTTGGTGGCAGGCTATTAAAGAGAAAAAAAGAAGCACAAATTACACATGGAGGGATGTGGGGGAGGGGAGACAAGGAAAAAAAATGAAACGAGCTAGTGTTCCTGGTTGGCATCTGCCTTTTGACTCAAAAAGAGATGGCTCTCTTCCAAAATTTTTCTATTATTATGGTATCAGCTGCTTCTTGGACTTGTTTATAAAAGCTGAGACTGCCAACAAAACAAGATTTCTGTTGACATTAGTAAGTGTGCAAGTCCTTGAAATAAATAGACATTTTACTATTTTTTCTATAAAAACTACTTTGGTATTATTCCCAGCATGAGCTTTAGGACTTGTAATTATTGCCAGGTACTATTAAAAATACGATAATGGCAAATTCTGAGGTCAAAAAATTGCTATCTTTATTCTTTAATTTATCTTTATAATATACTTAAATAAAGAACAGACTGAGATTAATTGGTACAGGACTAGCATTGTTTCTACCAAATGAATTTCTGTTACTTGGTTCTTTCAAATTCAGTATTGGTGGCTACTGCACTAACACTCCTTCATTGGAAAACCAGATTTGGGAGGCTGAGACAGGAGAATCGCGAGTTCAAAGCCAGCCTCAGCAACAGCGAGGCTGCTAAGCAACTCAGTGAGACCCTGTCTCTAAGTAAAAGACAAAATAGGGCTGGGGATGTGGCTCAGTGGTTGAGTACCCCTGAGTTCAATCCCCGATACCAAAAACAAAAAACAAACAAAAAAACCCACAGAAAACCAGAAATCAAAGAAAAAACTATTTACTCAAGTCCTTTCAGTAGGAACCATAATTCCTACCAAATTCATAAAGGAAAAAATTCTCTTTAGTTAAGAGGAGCAGCAGCAGCAGCAGCTAATAAAATAAATGTGTAAGGAATGATAGATTCAAACCCCAATAAGGAATGCTCCAGCTTCCACCAGGAATCTAGAAAGGTGGAAAAAGCAATATTCCCATGATTACATTAACATAAATGCTGGAACAATAAAAAACTGAAAAATTTCCTTGAACCCATCGAAGAGCAGAGGTGGCTGGGAAACCAACTACACCTTACTGTACACGAGTGCTTGCTTACTGAGCACAGGCAGTGCTGGATACCGGTAAGAATGTGGCCAAAGCTGCTAACTGTTGAGGCTGAGTATGAGCTAGCAAGAGAACACACAACTCCTGGGAGCTGTGATATAAAGTAATTCCCACCCATTCAGGCTATTCTCAGGTCCTCACCTAGTCTCACAAAAGACTGGTGAGAGTCCAGAGAAATGTCCTTTCTCATCTTGGTGCAGCCACCGAAGGAAAGGTATGAGAGGCTACCTAGATGGAACAGAAGCCTTGACTGTCTGGTAGGAGGACAAGAACCAGCTTCCCTCAGGGAACTAGCAGAACACTGAGAAGGCATGTGGCCAAACCCCAGGACACAGTGATTACCAGGACTAAACGTTAATCAGAACAGACAGACTCCACTTGCCTCCAACCACCAGACGAAGGGCAGAGTAACGAGTAACCAACCGCAGAGCTTCACTAGGAGAGGCACAAGTGGGTGGAAGGAGAAGCACCTTGAGCCACAGCACAAAGGCAGGACCAGAAACCTAGTTTCAAGCAGGCACTGAGGAAAACATTATAAGCAAATCAACCACATCCTCCATACAAGGTTAACACTAGAGGAAACTGAATTTTTGATGTATCCAGGGTAAACAAAGCAACAGTGTAAATTCAATATTACTCATGTGAATCCCCTGTAATTCAAAACACTCACAATATTCTACAGAACAAGCAAATAAATAGAGAAGACCTGAACAACAGTGTTGGCTAAGTTCATCTAATTACCCTTTATGAACATTCCACCCAACAACAGCAGAATACATATTCAAATATGCATAGCATTGGCACAGGAATGAACTCTAATATACTTCAACTAGGTGTGATTTATCCTGGAAGTGCAACCCTGCTTCAACTTCAGAAATCCATATAATTAAGTATGTTATTAGACTAATAAAGAAAAGTATATAACCATCTCAAAAGATACAGAAAAAAATTTAAGGACAATTTATAATAGCATTACTCCTCCTCCAAAAATTATAAAATATTTAGGCATAAATCTACCACAGATCTGTATGTTCAAAATTATAAAACATTGGTCAAAGAAATAAAAAAAAGATCTAAATGATCAGAGAAACCATACTGTATTTAATTTTATTTTTATGCTTTTATTAGTGTATTATAGTTATACATAGTAGTTGGGTTCATTCTGACACAATCATACATGCATGGAATTGAATTTACTCCATTTCAGTCCCCAGTGCCTCCTTCCTCTGCCTATTCTCCTCTACTCTACTGCTCTTCTATTTACTTATTTTCATTGTGCTTTACAGATATACATAGAGGTGGAATTCATTGTGGTATATTTATACACGCACGTAGCGCAATTTTGTCAAATTCATTCCACATTTCCTCCCGTTTACTGTCCCTCCTTCCTCCCCCTCAATTTCCTTCTACTCCACTCATCTTTCCTCTAGTATATCGGATTCCCCCTTTTCTCCTTACCTTGCTCTAGCTTCCACATAGGAGAAAACATCTGACTCTTGATTATAAAACTCATTATTAAGATGTCAATTCTTTCCCAATTGATCTACAGAACCAAAATCCTAGCAAGACTTTTCTAGATATCAATAAGCTGCTTCTAAAATTTATGTTTGGGAAAGGAACTAGAGCAACCAAAACAATTTTGAAAAAGAATAAAGTTGATGGATTCACATTACCTGATTTTAAGACTAACTACAAAGCTAAAGAAACCAAAGAGTGTAGTATTGGTGATGGAACAGATAAATGGAAAGGAATATAGAATACAGAAACAGACTCAAGAAAATACAACTAATTGTTATTTAACAAAAGTACAGAGACAATTCAATGGAGAAATGGTTATCTCTTCAACAAATAGTATTGAAATACTAAGAAATGCACAGTATTCACTTTTGTACTTAACATCTACGCAAAAAGAAGAAAAGATGGGTTATAGATCTAAATGTAACATGCAAAACTATGAAAGTCTTGGAAGAAAATGTGGACAAAGCCTTCATGGTTTTGGATTAGGGAGAAAAATTAAATACAAAACTAAAAGCTTTATATATTAAAAATTAGTAAATTGTACCTCATCCAAAATAAAATTTTTGTGCCACAAAAGTTTTATTATAAAGAGAGTGGAAAGATAAGTCAAAGGTTAGGTGAAAATATTTGAAAACTATGTCTTATAGAAGACTAGTATCCAGAACATATAAAAAAACTTTTCAAACCCAGTAAGAAAAACAATCCAATAAAAATTAGGCAAAATAATGAAACAGACTTCAACAAAGATGACATACAGGTGGCAAATGAATGGACGAAAATAGCATTAGTTATTAGAGAAACAGAAATTAAAACTGCAACCAGACACCATCTTATACCTATTAGAATGGCTAAGATAAAAACTGAAATTACCAAGCGCTGTGGAATGTCTGAAACACCTAGAACTCTCATTCATTACGAATGAAAAATGGTACGACCACAAAACAGTTTCTTATAAAGTTAAATATGCACTTACCATATAACCCAGCAAACCACTTCCAGGTATTTACACAGGTGAAAATTTATGTTAACCCTAATGCCTATATGTGAATTTTTAAAGCCTCTTTACTCATAGGTGCCCAAACCTAGAA
Source organism: Xerus rutilus (assembly GCA_028644305.1). NCBI lineage: Eukaryota > Metazoa > Chordata > Mammalia > Rodentia > Sciuridae > Xerus > Xerus rutilus. The sequence goes on along the minus strand of CM053402.1, from coordinate 150,480,976 downwards.
ATAATTCAAACGTCCTTCAACTGATGAAAGGATTAAAAGCAACAGAAAAGATGTGGTATATCCATTCAACAGAATACAGCTCAACCATAAAAGGGAACAAATTATCAATACACTTAACAAATGTACTTAACCAAGTAAAAGAAGTTAGACCACAAAAGGTAAACACTGTATGGTTCCATTTATAAGACATTCTGGAAAAAGCAAAGCATTCTGAAGATAAAGGCAACCAGTTTTTGTCTAAGATTAGAGGTAAGGGAGGCTGACTACAAAGGGAGAGTGAAAGAAAAATTTTTGGAGTGATACAATTATTCTGTATCTTGATTTTGGGTACACACAACTCTACAATTTTGACAAATTTCACATAACTGTACATCTCAAAGGAGAGATTTTCTATTAAGAAATTTAAAAAGAAATAAAAGAATTAACATAAAACTCAATGAAATAACTAATAATCTTGCAAAGACTCTGAAAGACTACAAAAACCATTAGTTAGAAGATTGCTGGGAAACAGGATATTCATAGAGTAACATAGTAGCTCCTTATATTGGATATGCTAAGAGAAGAGGGAAAAACATATATATATATATATATATATATATGTGTACTTTTGCAACTGAGAGATTTGAACCCAGTGATCAAACTTAAGACAGTCTCAGTGGGATGGCCCAACATTTGTATCTCCTGCTATGATGCAATATACAGAACATGGCATCATCTATGTCATCTTTGTGCTAAAAATGTTTAACCTGAATTTAATTAAGTCCTCAAATGTAAGTGTCAATATATAGAAACACAGGAATGGAGAAATAAGTTAAATAACACCATTAAGACATAATCAGACAAAATGTGGAACTTCAAAAATTCAATGAGAGTAGTCTCCTGAAAAAACAGAAAGTAACAAAAATCAAGGTAAAAAAAGGAAATTTAAAAATGCAACAATGTAAACTTGAAAATTTGGCTATAAAATATGTTTTCTAAGAAAATTGAGGCACTGTGTTTTTGGACTAAATAATAGATGTTATTAAAGAAAGAAACTGAAGAAGAACTTAGAAGATGGAAAGATCTCCCATGCTCTTGGATAGGCAGAATTAGCATTGTCAAAATGGCCATACTACCAAAAGCCATTATACAGACTTAATGCATGTCCTATTAAAAATCTCAATGACATTCTTCATAGAAATAGAAAAAGTAATCATGAAATTCATTTGGGACAAGAGACCCAGAATAGCCAAAGCAATCCTTAGCAAGAAAAGTGAAGCAGGAGGCAGACCTTAAACTATATTATAGAACCATAATAACAAAAACAGCACGGTATTGGCACCAAAACAGACATGAAGACCAATGGTATAGAAGGCACAGAGAACAACCCAGAGTATACAGTTATCTCATACTAGACAAACAGTATAGAAGGCATAGAGAACAACCCACATGTATATAGTTATCTCATACCAAAGGCGCCAAAAACATACATTGGAGAAAAGATAGCCTATTCAACAAATGGTGCTTGGAAAACTGGAAATCTATATGTAACAAAATGAAATTAAACCCTTTTCTTTCACCCTGCACAAAACTCAACTCAAAGTGAATCAAAACATAGGCACTAGAACACAGACCCTGCATCTAACAGAAGAAAAAGTAGGCCCAAATCTTCACCGTGTCTTAGGAACTGACTACCTTAACAAAGCTCTTAAAGTGCAAGAAGTAAAATCAAGAATCAATAAATGGGATAGATTCAAACTGAAAAGCTTCTTCTCAGCAAAGGAAAAAAATCAAAAATGGAAGAGAGCGCCTATAGAATGGGAAAAAATCTTTGCCACCTGCACCTCAGATAGAGCATTAATCTCCAAGATATATAAAGAACTCAAAAAACTCAACACCAAAAAAAAAAGAAAATCCCAAAAAACCCATCAATAAATGGGCTAAGGAACTGAATAGACACCTCACAGAAGAAATACAAGTGTGATCAACAAAATATGAAAAAATGTTCAACATCACTAGCAATTAGAGAAACACAAATCAAAACTACTCTAAGACTGCATCTCACCCCAGTCAGAATGGCAATTTTCAAGAATATAAGCAACAATTAATGTTGGCAAGGATGTGGGGAAAAAGGTACACTCACACATTGCTGATGGGACTGAAAATTGGTGACAACACTCTGGAAAGCAGTATGGAGATTCCTCAGAAAACTTGGAATGGAACCACCACTTGACCCAGTTATCCCACTCCTTGGCTTATACCCAAAGGAATTAAAAACAGCATATTACAGTGATGCAGCCATATCAATGTTTATAGCAGCTCAACTCACTCATAGCTAAACTATGGAACCAACCTAGATGCCCTTCAATAGATGAATGGATAAAGAAAATGTGGAACATATACACGATGGACTATTACTCAGTCTTAAAGAAGAATGAAATTATGGCATTTGCCAGTAAATGGATGGAGCTGGAGAATATCATGCTAAGTGAAATAAACCAATCCCAAAAAACCAAAGGCCAAATGTTTTCTCTGATATGCAGATGTTAATTCACAATAAGGCAGGGGCAGCTAGGGAAGAATAGAGGTACTTTGGATTAGGCAGAAGGGAGTGAAGGGAGGGGAGGGGGTAATGGAGTAGGAAGAATAGTAGAATAAACTGGACATTATTACCCTATGTACACATATGACTACACAACCGGTGTGGTTCTACATCATGTACAACCAGAAGAATGAGAAGTTATACTCCATTTATGTATTATGTGTCAAAATGTGTTTTACTGTCATGTATAACTAATTAGAACAAATTTAAAAAATTAGATGTTATTTGGAAAAAACTGCTAATTTTCTTTGATGTGACAATGGTTATCTTGGTAAGTAGCAGAAGGTCCCTTACTCTTCAGAGACAAACACTAAAGTGTTTAAAGATAAAGTAACAGGATGTCTGCACCCACCTTGCAAGGATTCAGCCAAGACAACTCACCCATGCATCTTCTCCTGGACCCTCACATGCACACACACAAGCTCTACATTTAAATGAATTTGGGAAAAACTGCAAACTATATCCACTTGAAGATCTAGAATAACCCTGGTATACTGAAGATTCTAATTAGTTCTGTAATGAAGAAAGCAATTTATTAAATGAATGTTTTTCAAACTTGTTCAATCACAGAATTTTATTTCCAATGAATGTTTTAAACAGCATTGGGACTAGCTTCAAGATAACAGGTCTAAAGAGACTCCTTGAAGCCCACTAAATAGTCACATATGACAACAAAACAATTAGCTTTATAAAGTATTAATTTCAATTTTATTTTCCTTAAAATACTTTGTGATTGTCTTAAAACACTAAAGGGACACTTTTGAAAAGGTCTTTACTATTTTTTACTTTTTCTTCTATGGGAACATAAGTGGTTTGGGTTTTTTTATTAAATTTCTGATCATATGGTACATATAATTTTGTACCTTACATTTTTCGTTTAATAATTATGTTATAATCATAGTTTCACACAACTACCTTTTTAAAAATATTATCTTCGGGGCTGGGATTGTAGCTCAGAGGCAGAGCACTTGCCTCGCATGTGTGAGGCCCTGGGTTCGATCCTCAGCACCACATACAAAGCAATAAAATAAAGACATTGTGTCCATCTACAACTAAAAAAAATTTTAAAAAAATATTATCTTCATAGATGCATAATATTATGACTTTATAACGAAACTATCACTGATTTAACTGTTGTTTACAATGTAGTACTCAATCTACTTAACACCATTAGTCCCACTGTCCTTATGTGGAACACCTATAAAAACTTAAACTGAGCAATAAATGTACTTCTTATAGTAACTTTTGAAGTTAAGTATTATATTTTTATAGTTCTAGTCTCTTGAAAAATAGGAGAATGATTATAGCATATGGAAATATGCATATATATTCATACATATATGAAAATATAAAAAGGATATATTAAACTCTAAATTATCATTTCCATTTTATTTTAATTCATCTATGTCAATTTTGCTTATACATTTGCAGAACTGAAAACTTGGACTATTAATGGGCTATGTTAATGCTATTATACTTAATTATAAAATAAATAACTGACTGGTACAATTTTGGATCTTAGCTCTAACATTTCCTCAGGCTACATTTCTAGTCAAGGAATCACTAAAGCTAAGCTTCTTGATTATATATTCTGAATGGGATTTCCAGAAAGTTGTATGAGTTTACATTCTAATCAGCAGCAAAGAAATGACTATCACTACCAATACTTAATGTGATAAGATTAAAAAAAAAAAAAGGTAATTTTTGCTGATATATAGTAAATTATTCAGATACACATTGCTCACTTGTAAATCTTTTTTTGGATTATATATTCAAATCCATTTCCATTTTCCTAATGGGGTTAGTATTGACTATTATGCTGTATGGGTTCTTTACATTAATGACACTGTCAAATGTTTTGTTAAAAAATCTAGTGTTCTTTCCTTCTATAATTTTTATTTATTGTTTTTCTGATTAGAAATGCCTGTATCCAAAAATCAACAATAACTGCTCATTTATATTTCTTCTTTTTATGCTTCTTTTAAAAATATTTATTTCCCTACTTTTATATTTTTTTCAATTTGGAATGTGAAGTATACTACTTGATCAGGATAAAAAACTATCTCTTCAAGCTACATAATTAACCCAGCACAATTTATTCAATAAACAATCTTCTAACAACAGAAGTTTTCTATTACATAAAACAAAAAAATTTAAATATGCTAGTAGTGGAACATATTCCCTGTAATACACAATGCTAAACAAGGTCACTCACTATGTTTCAGGTATATCAAGTGGCTATTTGGGTGATAATTGTCAAGTACTAAGTGCTATTGTGATTTTTCTGTGACTAGAAATAAAATACATCCGTAGAAGAGAAAAATCTATTACTTTGTTAAAAAGAAAGGTGAGATGATGAGATCAGTTGAATACCAACTCGGTTTGTCCCTGTCACAGCAGTTTTACACTATAAGAATTCGAAACTTAACTCCAAAGTAGAAGCCAAATTTTTCCAACCAAACAACTAATTAGGCAGAGCTAGAAACAAAACCTTCAGCTTCATATTTATCTCAGAAATAGTCTTCTCACCAAAAGTAATCAAGTCTTTTAGTCTCCGATGTATAAAAACCTTTCTTTGTAAAGTAGAAAGAATTCTTTTAACTTTAATGTTTTAAAGATAACAAAACAAAAAAAATTACAGGTAGAAGAAAATTTTAAGTTATTTCTATTGTCATTCAATATATTGTTCTGAATATTTTTATAAGAAGTTTTTAAAAATAGGATTAAATTTCTGGAAAAAATCAACATTAATATCATATTACTTTCTGAAAATTTTCAAGGTAGTATGTGTTTGATTCTCCTCTATTACTAAATGCTTAAATATTATTTATTTTTAACAGGAAAAATAAATACTAACTACTTAACATTAGTCTAGTGATAAACATTCTTTAGTAATTAAAAAGCTTCTTTCTAATCAACAGAATATTAGACCTTCTTCTGTAACTTTACTCAAGGCCCTAGAATTGCTTCAAACTCACCAAGTCCAGCAGAGGATGCTTTCACCTACTCATCTCCTGCACTCTTGTCTCTGAGAGTTACGAAGACAAATTACTCAAGGAAGTCATACTTTCTTTTTCTTTCTGAGAAAGACACCCGTGCTTCTATTATTAGTTACCTGCCCAACTACTGATGAGGGCATATGATAAGCCTTTAGAAATAAAACTTCAGAAAGTATGTTCATCTGTCTGCATTTCTTTTCTCTGACTACATTTCACACAGAGATTTTTCTACATTCCCCATTCAAATATCCTGACTCAGGATACCTGATTTTTCTGACTTTCTATCACCCTTTAGGAATTTTTGACGTGGAAGGGGATGAGACAGGATGTACAAAGGTCTATGTCGAGAAGCTCTGTCTTGCCCTGCTTGTTCCATAATATTTCATGTCTAGCTTAGTAATGATTAAACCCTTGAGCATAGGAATAACCATGAAAATGTTTTAAAATATAGCCTCTAGGACTCTTCTCCCAGTTTTCAGGATTCCACAGCCTAGGCATGCTTTTAGTGTTGATACTGTCTACTGATGACAGTAATGCAGTGATTACACAAATGGCCCCAATGCTCTACCTTCCTCTCTGTCAATAACCTCTGCAGTGCAACTGTTATTCTTCAACGAGAGGGGGAATCCATTCTATTTCCCTTTCCTGTGCATCTGCTTAGATAACAAAATACTATGGAACTGACACTCTGCTACCATAAGCCTCGACTGTTTCCACATTTTCTCTTAGAAACCTTACACTGTGTCCTTATGAATGAGCCCAGGCTAGTCGGCTGGATGAGGATGGATGCATGGCCCAATCACCAACATCAGAGGACAGTCAGTTATGTAAATGAGGCTATTCCAGACCAGCCAGCACCCAACAGACCACTGCAGACACTCTAGCTCACCAGCCAAGTTCAAGTAGCCTGGCCCATCTGACCCACATACTCTTGAGCAAAAATAAATGATTCCTGTCTTAAGCCACAAGTTTCAGGGTCATCTGTCCGTCATGATAGATTACTGACACATAGTTCTGATTCTCTTCACTTGAGAAATATGTACCTTCATAATCCAGGTTCTTATTTCTTGTTCAGACTATTGAGGATACAGTCTTCCAGCGACTACCTATTGGCTATCATCCTCCACCTCCATGCATACTTCCATTGCTACAACTGTGTTCCTTAAAGTTCGAAACTATATTGTCTGTATATTCTCACAATTGAGCATAATGCCTGGTACCCTCTAAACGCTCAATCCTGGTTTGTAGAATGACTGCTACTGGATTCATAAACAAAACACAACTCTAAATACCTAAGACTCTCATGCAAAGCTCCATGGGTATTTACACCATATGCTGATCCATTTTTCATTTGGCCTATTTAATTCTAGGACTTCTATCTGCAGCCTAGCTTCCCCCTCTTCTTCTGCCTTTCTCCTAAAGCTATGTTCAAAAGTGAGGGCTGGCTGAACACACCTCTTATTTCTGTGTCCACAATGTTACTCAGAATCCTGCTAGAATGTCCTTCCACGATTTTGCAAATTCTACAAATTCTTGAAGGTCCAGTTCAAACGTCACCTCCTCTGTGAAAATCTGATAGCTCTAGTTAAGAAAAAGCTCACCTGCTTCTTTTTGCCTCTAGCACTCAGGGCCCCTCTTAGGCAGGACTGTCACTTCATATTATGGTTACTTGTGCAGTGTGTGAGCATTTGCCCTGCCAGAGAGTGAGAACTTTCTCGGGGCAGGTTCCATTTTTTATCTCTGTTCCATTTATACTTAACACAGTACGCTACATAGAACATAATAAGACCTTTATAAATGCTTAGTGAATGAATGGGTGCTTTTTAGTCACTACTAAAAACAAACAAGCAAAGAAACAAGAATAAAAGCAGTAATAATCTCATGAGTCAAACAGAACAAAGATGGCAGAATAAATACACTGATTCTTATATAGCAGTTTATAGAAGAAGCTTCTGGAAAATCAGTTAAAAATACAAATTTTTAGGCTCTACTCCTAGAGAGACAGGTTCAGCAGAATTGAAGCCTGAGTTTGTGTGGTTCTTGTGAGTTTCAGGGAGATCTGTGGGAAGCTTATGGCAACTCTGTGATACAAAGTGACACAGAGATTGCTTTACAGATACAAATTCTAAAGTAACCCCTTTGTTCATGCACCTAAGAAATTTTTAAAGTTTCTTGACTTTAATATCAAAGCGTTAAGTGCAGCAGGTCTATAAAAAGAACTACTTTAACAATATGTACACAGTCTGGCACCTTATTAGCTTAGGTTGCTGGGAATACGGCATCACACTCCATTCTTTGTAATCACAATCTGCACACATTTTTTTCATCTATATATCCTTTTTATAAACTATTTAAAGTTTAATTTTCTACAAATAGCCCTTTTTCAGGCCACCTGACCCCATGAGGTATGCTTCAAAATAACTGAAGGGCACAAGACTCTTACCTCGGTCCCAAAGGCTGGCTCTTAATGCTCTCTCCAGCTGTTCCTCTTCACTCAGTCCTGCTGTATATACATCATAGTTCCTAGGCACCTCACTGTACCCTGGCCTACCGTAGGGATAATGATCCTGATATCCAGAGTAGCCTACAGGCACAACAAAAAGGTTACAGGAAATAGCAACAACTATTCTTTCCTTTCAGACTTCTTGTTTTCTATAACCAAAGGCAAGCAAATAATTCATGTCATTACTCTCAAAATAAGACAGGGTGACCAATGTGAATGTCTCCACAAGGGTGGGCAATCACTGTCTTGTCTCTGTTGTACCCACAGTGACCAATACAGGCCCAGACATGAATGAGACCTTTTGTGTTCATGAAGAAAGAAGATATTAATTTAGAAAGCAGTCAGAGGTCCTCGAGAAGGAACTAGAAAATGGGCTGCTGGGCATACTTCAGGAAGTGATAGCAAGATTATGTGAGTCAATTTCTCTGAAATTATAATTCTATGCCAGAGACTAGAATTCCTATTAATAGCACTTTGAAAAAAAATTGGCTGCTAGATAAAATGAGCATAGAACTCAATAGTTTTCAGTATATTTATGCGATTGAACCATTATCACCACACGAATTTTAAACATTTCTATCATCCCCAAAGAGAAATTTTTACACTTTAGCTAACATCTCTCAACCTCTTATATCTCTTATAATACTCTTTTAGCTTTGTTTTATTTTACTAAATGTCCCTAAAGTAACAAAAATTAATTATATAAAGAAACCTTTAATAAAATTGTTTAGGATTTTGGAACTGATTGTGAAAGCCTTACACCTAATGCAGTATAAATTAGTGAGGATTTATTAAATACCTCAAATAAGTCAACGTCCATATTCTTTCATACATGTTTCCCAGGTCAAAATGTTAATATTACTGATACTTATAACAGGAGATAATAAGTAAATTTTCCAAATCCTTATAATGGCCTATGATCAAACTGGGATATGGATACAATTTTAAAGATAGATGTTCCTCCTCAATAGAACCATCAGAAAAATTTAGCTCCCACTGATGTGTTGGGGATAACTGTCCCCCAAGCAAGTTTCATATCCTGAGAGGACAGGAAACCACACCATTCACCAAAAAATAAGCCTTTATAAGAGAGCAAATGGCCAAACCAAAATTAATATATCTATTGTATAATGAACAAAAGAAAAGGACAACCCCTTCGAAATGCTCCTAGAATTTTTCTGGATATGTCACCAAATACCATGGGATGCTTCAGCAATCTCTGAATAGAGAGACTGCCCAATTCTCTAAGAATGCCAATTATTTTACTGAAACACAAAAAGCATATTGGGTAATTTCCCACGTGGCTCATTATCACTTTCAAACCCCTGTGGAATGTCATTGTGTTATGAAAGGTCTGAGCAGCATTTCTACCTATCCAACCCCCAAAACACTCAGCTAATTCAAAATCCAAATAACCCAAAGCCTCCAAATATTCATGCATATAGATGCTGCATATGTCTATGCAGTTTTAATTGCAGGCACATTAGCAATGATTTTAGGCAACATTTTCTTGCTATAGAAAAACATTTTTCTTCATATTATTTCTAATTTAAAAGCAACCTAGCAGTGCTTTAATGAAATCAACTAGACACATCTAAACATCTGAATATTATAAAATCTAATTTGGTACTTGTCAGAATGTGGGGAGAGGGAATGGGAAAGTTTTGGTGGCTTAAGTCAAAAAGACTGGTGTGGTTAAAAGTTCTATATTCATCGGTCATAAATCATTAACAAGACCAAAAATCCCATCAATATCCATTATGATGAGAACAGGTCTCCTAGGACCAAAAATTTTTACAGCTGTTCTGCTGGCCCAATCGGATGTTTTAAAATCTTCATAATAAACATTCCTGAAAAACCTAACAATCAAACACTTAAGATAAATAAGTTTAAATTATATCCTGCAATGAATATTCATTTAATGTTCTTTTTTAGCTATATACTTTAGCTCTATAGTAAAAAAAACTCTGGTTATCATTATTATATTAACTACTCCATCTGTTCCTTATACACATACCAGGATTTCATGGCAAAGGAGATCAAGAAACACCACAAGATTAGAAAAATTGGTAACAGCTTTTTAAACATTCATGAGATTCTTTGACCTATAAAGACTTTCCCAGCAAAGGACAGCCGTATTAAGAATAAATCATTACTTGTAAGAGATACATATGCTCTCATAAAAGTTCCCCTGATGACCATTAGCAAGGCCACCTGGCTTTCTGTAGCTCTGCCTTTGAAGAAATCCAGTCACTTCAGAGGAAGGAATAAATACGGCAATCTTACAGAGGTCAGAAAGAAAAGTAAAAGGAACTTATATTTGTGCCTTGAATTCTCTGGCCTGTACGTCTTCTGTGCCTATGCCTCTTCTATGTGGAAAAAAAGGGAGTAAGTTTCTCGGCTGCTGCTATTTTGTTGTTGTTGTTTTTGGTTTTGTCTGTAATAATCAGAGTGTGGGGAAAAAGAAGAAGAAAAGACAGCAAGTGAACTTGCCCTATTTTATAAGATTAAATTGGCAGAGTGCCCATCTTACATCCCTGTACAACAGAAAAAGCAGCAGTTAGGAATCAGCAACTTATATCTTTATCCTAGTCCTACTGTTAAATACCTGTGTGAATTCGGCCAAATTATTTAACCTTTTTAAGTCTCAATTTCCCAGCTGTCATGCAAGATGTGAGGACTGGGCAATCCATCACAGTTTAAGACATGTCTGTACATTCCAGTATATTCTTTCTATTCTCTGCCCAGAATAGCATCGCTGTTTCTTTAGGGAATTGAAAAACCCAAAGCAGGAGAGAAGCTCTTTTTCCTCTGTCAGTATAAAATAGTTTCTAAAGTACTCTTTCAAATAACCCTAGTTTACTAGCTTAGTCCATAAGTACTTATCACACCTTGCCTTTTCAGGTTAAGCCTACAGGTAGAGGCAGGTGAGCTGGTATTGTCCAACAACCATTCCTCTACATCCAAGTCAAGTTTCTAGAATTTGAAAAATCCATATCAGCAGAGGTGAAAGCCTCTGAAGTGAAATCTTCACAGGGCACAGATAGCATTCACTTCTGTAGTCCCTAAGCCTAGGCAACTCCACTCATCCAAGGCTATGATTTTTGTTTCTGATCTCATTAGAATCATCTGGGAAATTTTTTTTAAGTCCCAGTTCCTACCTCTACCTCTATTCTGATTTCATTGGTCCAGAATGAATTCAAGGCATTAGTAGGTTATAAAAGTGGCCTCAAGTGATACTATACAACCAGGATTGATAATCATCATCTAAGGCTTGAGAACTACATAGAGAAAAACCAGCTTAACTAACTGCAATACTGTCACACAACTGATTATTCCTTCAGTGCCTCTACAGCACATTCTGGATAATCCCAAACAGGCCTTTTCAGATTCTGCTTTCTCTCCCTAAAAAGCCCTTTCCTTCCATTGCTATCCTTAACTTCTAGCCATCCATCAAGACCTAGCGGTCCATTTCCTCTGAATGACCTCCTATAAAGCAATTACACTAGTCCCTTCCAGGATGGACACTGATCCTAAGTTAATACTGCTAGATAGAATGTCTGCAACTAGACTGGGTTAGCCTTTCTGCCAAAATCGAGTAGAAGACTAGAGAAAACATATTTCAAACACTGTATAGTAATACAGAATTTTGAATCTTGAGAAAAAGGAAATAAAGGCAATGAGCCTGGAGGCACTTTCCAGGCTGGAGTGCAGGGAGGGGAAGAGAGCAGAGCACAGTAGGCACCCTGAGCTGAGAAACACCCAGAAGATCTAGGGTGGGAACTGATTAAGAGATTAGTAAAAACAAAGACTAGCCTTATTAGCTAACATCCCATCATTCAATACTATCCCATATCTTAGATCAATTTTCTACACGCTAATTCCTATTTCTGTTGTTTCATCTTTTCAAAGGTATGTCCATGCCTATACTTCCATTCCAAGATTATAAATTCTCTCAGGCACTATTGCTCTTTTCTTCTCTCCCCCAATGTCCAGTCTGGCACTCTGCACAGCATGATCAGTCACAAATGCTACTGGGTAAACCAGTCTCTGGCTAAGAACACTGGGGAAATAAAGCAAAAGTTAAATATTTGTACATAAATACACACACATGCATGCACACACACAGACACAGAATAATTCTTTGTGCTAACTTTATTTAAGCCAAGGGTCAATAAAATACAACTCAAGATCTAAATCCAATCCACTCTCTACTTTTCTGGGTAAGTTTTTACTATAATACAATAGTGCCCATTTGTTTATGAATTGTCTATGTCTTCTGTCATGCTCCAAGGACAGTGAACTAGTTGCAACAGAACCATATAGCCAATAGAACCCTTAGAGCTATCTGGCCCTTTGTAGAATTTGTAGAAAAGACTACTGACCCCAAATTTAAGCTATAGTAGCTCTTAATTGACATGAATATATAATATATATTATGAATATATATTACAGCAGTCCATCTGGGCTGCTCTAACAAATAACCACAGAATGAGTGACTTAAATAACAAACAGTTATTTCTCACAGTTCTGGAAGATGTAAGTCCAAGATAGGGTGTCCACATGATCAGTTCTGGTGAGGGATGGTCCTTGTCCAGGGTTGTAGATTGCCAACCTCTCATTGTATCCACACATAATAGAAAAAGGGATAGAAAGCTCTCTGGGGTCCATTTTATATGGACACTAATCCCTAATTTCTTACCAAAGGTCCAACCCCCATACACTATCATGTTAGGGGTTAAGATTTCAAGATATAAACTTGGAGGGAGGCACATTCAGTCCATTGCATTAAGACACCCATTCATTCCATAACCTGTAGCTTTAACACTTGTCTGCTGGTACTGGTCGAAGATACCACAGTGTAGCTGTCTAGTTTGGTTTGAACATGGTTTATACCCTGGACTCATGCAGGAGTTTAATCCCCAAAGTCATATGTTAATGGTATTAAGAAAGTGGAAACTTAACCTGACTTAAACCTGGCATTTAGATGTGGGCCTTAGGAAAAGGACTTTGCTTAAAAGATCATTGAC